>CM062295.1:103195218-103605218 GCA_031216915.1 Pictodentalium vernedei | reverse complement strand
TATATAGAACAGTACTGTGTATTTTAAGGATACATAATAATAAAATTGATATGTTGCATAGATTGTGACGCGTTTGTTTCTTATAAAATTAAAATATTATAACTAATTTTTGTTTTTGTGTCGAAGAATTGGAGAGATCTCGCACTTCATTAAATGTGTGCAAAAAATGGATACTTTCGTTTGCTTTACTTCACAATCTAACACGGGGAAAGGAGAAGCTTTTATAGTTAACTTCATCTAGATTGTTGACAAATTAAGCCATCTATTGCGGTCCAACTTGTCTTGTTGGTATAGCAGATTGTTTTTTACTCTGGGTAACGTGGACAACAATTCAAGACTGCGGTAATTCTTCAACTGATCGGTATCTCCTTCTAAATTTCGCAGATATTTTCTTACTGCAATGGAATAAATTATTTTTCTGTATACATAGATCTCTGGTTCATTACCTTTATCGCATATGCCTAGAAAGACATATTCAGATGCTACCAGAAATGGTATATTACATTTATCTTAAAGAAAGATTCGGTAACATTATGATTGAAAAGCAGGGGCGCCGGAACGGCCCAAACATTGGCCCGACCATAACGCCCAGATCCCTGTTTTTTTTAATTGTTGCCATCGATTATGGGGGGGGGGGGGGGAAATGACAGCGCATGCAGTTCGTCTTTCGAGGAACATAATATGACAAAATTCGAATTTTGTCATATTATGTTCCTCGAAAGACGAACTTCACTGTGGAGCCCCCCTCCCCCCCCCCCCACCCACAAATGTGGGGGCCATGGGCGTCCGCCCAGTCTGCCCGTTCGTAAATTCGGCCCTGCCCCCAGAAAATGTTTCAAAAATAACATCTCTCAGATCCATTTTGGGGCTGCTTCTTTAGTATTTCAGCCGCCTCCGAAGCGGTTGGAATACTAAAGAAGTAGCCCCCAAAATCTCCTCATCTTGCGTTAATTCGTCATGAATAGCCGCCATTGTGTGCCCAATATTAAAGAAACAAGACGATCTATGCGCGCACTATTTTTAGGTATCCGCCAGAACAAAATTAAAAAATGACAGCCCAGTTATTTGATATGAATGACGTTAGGCTGAAGGTCGATCACAAAAATATCATGATCTGCAAATTTTTTGCCCCGACATTGGTCGGGGTTGTCGGGGCGGTTCCGGCGCCCCTGAAAAGCAACAATAAAAAGATGCTCTACTGTCTCTTCTGTCTCATAAAAGAACGTGCAGATCTCTGTTTCAGATAATTTGCATTTGTGTAGTTGCTAATTTTTGTATAAGACCCTCTGAAAACGTTTGTACTGTAATATTTGCAAATGTGTCATCTGAGATATGACTTTTTTATACATCAGTTTACAGTCTTCGGTCTCAAGATTATTGTGCACCGAGATCTGTAGAAAATTGTTTTATTACTGAGTTTTATCTGATTGTTATAGAGAATTGTTTGTGATAGATATCCATGTGGGGGGTCGTCGCACCTTTTTTATTCAGCTGAGTCCAAGCATCTAGGACAGTTTTCAAAAAATCATTTGTATGCTCCCTTACTCTTTCTTGATAATAGTTTCTCGTTTGATTTTATCTTTGTTACCGGACAGCAGAAATTTGTAAAAAAAAGTTTGAATGTTTTTGAAGATCCCCCCGTGGGGATCTGGGAGTACTGATAAACAGTGAATTTGTATTGGTAGGGAAAACAATGCTATAACGACGCATTTACCTATCAGTGCGAAGTTTCTAAAATGCCAGTCATTCAACAAGTGTCTCATTTTTTTATTTCAATCATGCAGTTTCTTTATATGTAGTTATCGTTGAATAAATTATATTCAAACCCTGATATTGTAAAAGTTTTACCATGGTTCTAATGTAGTTTATCTTTGTTGAAGATTCCTACGCCACAACCTAGTTTCGGCCAAATCTGTATTATAGGGGTTTTATCGAAATTTACTTTGAAACCGGAACACCTCGAAAATGAGTTTGCAATTTCTAAAGCTGAATTTAAAGATTTAAAGAGTTGTAGGGACATCGCTTACGAGGGCGAAGAATCGTCTGCATACTGGCCAATTAGGTATTTAGAAATGTTTATATTTTATTCATTCGATATCAGGGTTGATACTTTTTATGTGGCGCTCGGGATCTCCGCACTTGAAATAAAGAAGTAAGGAGAGAGAGGGTCGCCTTGTTTGAGACCTTGTTGTCGATTAAAATGTTCCACTCAATTACCATTATTTAGTACGTCACTATAAATTTTCTTGTAAAATGTAATATATTCCCAAGAATAAAAGGGTCAAAATTAAAGAATCCTAATATTTTCTCAAAAAAGGCTCACACAAAAACTGTCTAAAAATCTATCAAAATTAACAATCCTAGGATGTCTAGATCTTCACATTTGTGTTTAGATCGAATGTTAAACGAGTTGATTCGCTGATATATCTTCTTTTCATAAAACCAAGTTGAGTGTCCGATATTATTTTCTGTAAAATGGTTTTATACGATTTGCAATTACAGCTGGGTCTATTTTCACGTCTCCATTAATACGTGATGTTGGTCGACGGTTTTATGTACATTTTTGGTTTGTTTGGCTTAGGAATACATATTGTAATGTCGTCCTTTGTGTAATGGAGAGTTCTCCTAAATCGTAGTCATAATTTGAATAATGTTTGAAGAACGAAAAATCGTCCGAGTTGCGACGTGTGGTCCAAACAGTAGATTGAGGCTCATAGACATGTGAACGTAAGAGCCACGAGGCAAATTCATGTCATGACCGGCAAAATGGGCCACCCCACCTCCCTCACAATCTGATATCCTATGGTCCTGATTAGTGAGTCAACAAAGAAATTTTCAATTCGCCGTTGAATTAAGCTTTTACCCAACGTAATGGTCAAAACCCACCAGTGCTATTCACAAAATCCATTATTCGATTTTATTTGCTTTTTTCAATTTTGTCACAAAAACATTGCTTATGACCCCCCATTGGAACAAGCTCGTAAACTATGTTTTGGCGCAAACACAATGAAAAAAATAGTTATTCAACTATTTTTTTACAAGTGTCGTCTTCTTTCCGCGTTAGGTAAAGGAGTAATGATGCGCGCAAATGCTCCTGTTTGTTCGAAATACGGGAAATTTATTCAGTTCTGCGCACTGAACGATTATATTGTGGCAAAATGACTTTTTTTAAAAGCCCTCACCAATTCACACATTTAGACTCATATCTCGATGCTGACGCTGAGGTGAGTTACACTAAGTCACATTCCGTTTTCGCACTGTAGTTGAGCGACCCTCCATTATTATATATTTCAACATAAAGACGGCAGTGTAGTGAGCCACACCAAGTGAAATAGCGAGTTGAGACCATAAGCTTGCCGATAGCATTTAGCCCTGCAAGCATCCTTTAGCGAGTCATTAAAGTTGCCAAGAGGCGATCCCTTGGACAGAATTCCAGCGACGAAGAACTATCCAAGGTCTTTACGAAGCTTTAAGATTCTATTCGATTCAAAATCGTCCAGATCACTCAATTCCAGTTTCGCTGATTCGAAAATTTTCGAATCGTCGACGTGTTCCCAGAATCTCACCTTTGAAATGCCTCCGCCTGAACTCTTCTTCTGATCAGGTCGTCCACTGCACCGGAGACCTGATGATGTAGGAAGCGTTCAAGGAGGTTCCCCTTGCAACACTAATTTGATTCCGCATTGGAATAACCCGCTTGTTTGATTAAATTGCCCACACCGACCAGTCGACGTGATACACAAAACTTGAGTGGAGATTGACATTATTCAGGGTTGTAAGAAATATCTATAACTCGAAGAGTCGTGTGTTGCATTAGTATAACAATAACATGTTCTTTTGGGGGCGTTATGGTTCATTAATGGCCCTAGAAAAATGATTAACAGCCCGAGGGCCACTTAAAGGCCCGAGACGAAGTCGAGGGTCGTTAATGGTCCCGAAGGCTGTTAATCATTTTTCGAGGGCCGTTAATGTACCATGACGCCCGAAAATGAATATGTTATTACTATTATTACCAATCACCAAAGAACGCCATTTCAAGCCACTGCAGACAGTTTTGATTTAGAAATAGAAGAACGTCATTTCAAGCCACTGAGACATTTTTGATTTAGAAATAGAAGAATCGGATGGTCGTCTGTTTATTTAAAGTTGAGTACAATTTATTTGGATGACTCGAAAATAGGATTGCTGGAATTTGGCTGAAGCGCTTTAACTACAAACTCACGCAGTTATTTACAAAATGTGATTATTTATCGTATCAATACTCACCACCACTTTTAAATCCTAACTGAAGTTAATAATCCGAAATAAATCATGGTTTAATCCGTTTTGTTGGAATAAATGGACAACAAAATTTCGAGCACATTAGTGTCATTTTTCCGCAACATAAATTACCCACAATTCTGGGCAAGCGGGCCGTTTTCATTATTAACGCTATTTTTGCGGGCTGTTATTGAGTCTTATCGTCCACCTCAGATCATTTTAATAACCCAAGGTGCGCCCTATAAAGTGGTAATAATACGTAATGCAACTCTTGTCGAGTCTATTTTGTTGCAGTTTGTAACAATTATTACATTTTGCAGCGTTTTCCCATCCATGCACGCTAAAAACCAAAGAGTTAAAAACTACACTTGAAATGCTGTATTTAAAACTTACTAAGTGCTGAACTAGCACTTTGTTCAAGTGTAGATATCCCAGAACTTGACAGGTGTTACAATAATACCACTTGACAAGTGTAATGTCGCGACACTTAAAAGGAAACAACGCAGATGACGCGGATCAGGCTCGAACTCTCGAGCCTGATCCGCGTCATCTGCGTTGTGTCCTTTTAATTATGTACCCACCAAGCGCAAATCATATTATGCACGATTCTGGAAGAACCACCAATGCTAGACACATGGGAAGTGCCATCCATTCAAGTTTCAGATGTCTGACGATTGTAATGTCTAAGAGCTTAAAGCATTGCTCTTTGAGTGTTAAAATCAAACCCTAGGAGTTAGAATGGGTTTAACATCTCGAAAGTGCCAGTTTTAACACTTTAGTTTTTTGTGTGTGTAGTTGCATTTTGTAATAATTATTACATTTTGCAACTTTTATTACAAAGTGCGTTGCAACAATCGTGTAAAGCGATTCGACATTCCATTCCATTCGAAACCTTTTGCCTAGTTCGAACGGAATTTTGAGATTTACAGGGTCAAAGTGTCACACAGACACGGCGGAAATGAGGGCTGGAAGTATTATGCCCCCCGCTCCCACTTTTATCAAACAGTGCTCCCGATTTCAGAAAAGAATTGCCTCCACAGAGAGACAGGAATATCCCAGGCGTTCACACGTACAAATCGAAGACTATACATGAAAAAGTACTCGCCATTCCACAGTGATCCAAATTTAATCTGAAATTGCTCTCCATGTTTATGTGGCCTACTATGGTCACAATATGTTCAATGGTTTCCTCTTCACGAGGCCATGTATTTTCTTCCATCCAATACTTACTCTTGTTTTAATATTTAAGTATATAGTCGGTCGATATATTACAGATTGACAGTATGCCATCGAGGCATCGGTAAAGTGTAATGCCCTACTTTATGTTCGCTATATAACCTTCACCACCCCCCCCCCCCCCACATCTTTAAAGCGACTTGCCGCCGTTGGTGTCACAGTAAAAACATCTTACCAACTAAAACTCCGCACGCCATTGTGATTTAAAAAAAGGGGTCATAAAATGTCGATTGATCGAAACTGGGTCTGGAATGGGGTGGTTGGGGGCAGGAAAAAACTTTCGCCATGTTAGACAACCCACCTATCCCTTTATCAAAAATTTCTTCCATTTTCGACAGTTTTTGTTTTCGACCAATTTCGGACACTCAGCCCCCTTCGATGGGCTGTATCTCAAAACGTCGAAAACATGAAAATCTGCACCGGTGTGTTTGCACAAGAGAACAATGGGCTTAAGGCTATAGTCTGTATCTAATTAGGATCGGGTATTTTGCGAGAAGGGTCTATAACCGTGGGGAATAACCTTGGGTGTCTGTTGTGTAATTCTCACTGACGTTTGAAAGATTTGTAACGCTTTAGAAGCATATTTGTGTTTGCTCCTCAATTTTAACCTCTGATTAATTTCAGAAAATTGATATGGATACCAATGCCTTGTACGTATATACAGAACGTGGAAAGCGTATTGTCACTAAATCACCTGCAGAGTGGGGATTCCGCCCAAGCAATAATTGCAAATTTGTTGCAAAGCATAACAAGCACAAGCAAAGTTTCAGCCAATGGACCTCCGGGTTATACCCGGTGGTCCATTGGCTGAAACATTGCTTGCATTTTTTGTCCACATGTACATAATTTAAAAGTGATACTTTGGGTGATAACTCTACTTGCCGGGTGATTTAGTTACAGTCCACTCTCCACGTACTGTATATATCTTACACAACTCAGTAAACCGTCTGCATCTCTGATCTCTGAACGCAGAAATATCTCAAGAGTGACCACTAATTAGATATAAACTATAATTACTATCGGAACAAACTTACCGAGGTGTGAGTTTTAGTTTTTCGACGTTTTGAGAACACACCCTTTGATGGATATTCACAGTCTTACTTGGTATTCACTACAGTTTACAAATGTTACTAGGATGCTTTCTAATGATATATCTGCATTCACAGAAAGTTGATGAGTATGTTGTATTGAAAATCATCTGCAAAATATGGCATGTGTTCTGCAAGTCTGTGGTCTGTATTGAGGACTGGCAGTCTGGCAAGGGCAATCAAGTGATGACAGTTGATCAGCTGTTGAAAAACGATTTTATTTTCACAATCACAGCTTCCAGGACTGAACACTGAGTTGTCTCTCTTTGTATCGATGTTAAATAAACATGAACTATGGGATCCCAAAATGACCAATGTATTAATCAGGTTTCCCAGGTAGCGTACCACTAAATTTTTGTTGACAATATGCTTCTTAAACAATTAGATCATGTAATTGTAAAAATGGATTAATACTTCTCTGGTAATCTGGGGTTGAATGACTTCTATTTTATTTATTTAGTGTATTTAAGATTGGGTATACCCTCTCATTCCGTTAAGTTTTCCTTAGCTGGCACAGGCAATGTATAGTATGATTTTTCTTACGATTTTAGTATGTTACTTCTAAAATTGATGGTGAAAACGAGTTGAGTGAAAGATATGAACAGCGTGAGTATCCATGACCGGTAACAAATTTTATACACATATTCATAGGTGTCATTTCTGCGGAGTGAAAATTTGAAAAAAGTGACAGTTTTATTGAAATTTACACAATTCTTATGATTCTGTTTCTATCTGTTTAACCCTTTACCCAACGCAGACGATATCAAAATTTATTATTTTAAATGTCAATTTTTCAAATTTTTTTTTTCAAAAAAATTCAACAAAATCATATCATGTAACCCCTCGTTGGAACGAGCTCGACGAGCTCGTTCCAACGAGGGGTCACATGATATGGTGTTGTTGAAATGTTTTGAAAAATAATATTTTTTCAACTGCTGAGTTTGCATATTACGCGGACGGATGCTGCCGATTCGTTGGGTAAGGGGTTAAACATATATCGGATGTCGCTACCACTGTTGCGTTCAACACTGTTGAGTAAAAAACTGAAAAGTTCAAACTGGTTGAATAAAGTGACTATGACTCGTTGAATGATTGGTAGAAATCCATAAAAAAATGACAAAATCAACATTTATATGGATGTAACAGACCTAGAAAGCCTATAAAATCATTAACTGGTTGGCGGATACACTATTATGGGCGGTCTCAATATGTTCATCGAAATTTGTTTTATTACCAATTATTGAAGAGTGCCCACCGGCACTCTTCAATAATTTGTGATAAAACAAATTTATATAAACAAAATATTATTTGCGTTTAACTGAATATGAAACATAAACAAGGAAACTTTTTGCTTTTGCTCTCGTACCCTCGTTTTTTTGAAAGCCCTGATAGTGACTTCTAGAACTCAACCAGTTGAAAGAACGAAAAAAAAAAAAATTAGACCATGGGAAAAACGTGATTTCTGGTTATAGATTGGTTTATAACCGATGTCGAATAAGGAACCGGGAATAAGTAACGGTTGTCATGTGCGTATCTCGTTTGTTTTTCTTGATTCGATCTTCACTTATTCATTAAATGTGGATACCCTTGTGTACCTCAGTAGATCCTGTTTACATGTGTCGCAACGGCAACGCGATCTGAGACACACACAGACCGCCTTTGCAATCACAGCGGTAGGCTTACTGATCACGAATATTTCGGGTGGATATATATAACATTGGGGAGATATTGCAGGCAAGCTGCATATATATATATGTTGATGGCTCACTGTATTTTTTGGGAGACTTTGCATCACTGCCAGGGCTGGGAGCAGTTAACGTTTCAAACGTTAACGTGTTAAATTATTTTAACAAAAGTTAAAAAAATTTTAACTAAGTTATTAACAGTTAACTTTGAAGTTTGTTAGGGTGCATCTGGAATAATTTTGTACTCGTTGTGACTCATCTAATGTATATGTTTAGGGCATCTATTTTTTTCGTCTCACTCAGTTAACTGAAACTGTGCCACATTGTCGAGAGAACTATATTGACCATTTGAACCCAGGCGGCCGCTTTCCCGGTCAGGAACATGACACTTCGTAACGCCATTATATTATAGGTCGGCTGTTCAGTGAATCTGCGAGGTAGACCAATCAGTATTTTCAACGTGCAGCCCCAAGGCTGCACGTTGAAAATATTGATTGGTCTACCCCAAATAATGAGTATGGACTCTTTTAATTGCTGCCATTGAACTGTGATGGGAGATACCACTGGAGTTAAAAGGGTTAATAGTGTACGTAAGTTCAATCAGATTCAAGATCAAGTCAGCAAAAATGGCCGGAATTGGTCTGTTATACTACAATTTTGTTCATTTTAACATTTAGCGTCATTTAACACGTTAACGCAGAAATATTTAACACGTTAACGTGTTAAGGGAAATTTTAACTCCTCCCAGCCCTGATCACTGCGGCTGTCGAGGGGTAATTTATATTGTTCTTATATTATCCCCATTTCAATCGCATCTTGAACTGTCCCAATTAGCCTGTCCTTAATCAAGACATTGTTACCACTCATCTCCAACAAACTATTACAAAACTCTTTGCGGTAATCGTCCATCTCTTTTTCTGAATTAAGTTTTGTAAAATCTGGACCATCTTCTGGTCTGGATATCCAAACAGGCAGAATAGCGAAAGCATACAGTATTCCAAAGATGGCAGTTTCGGCAAACTGTTGTTCCAACACTTCGAAAGTAAACTCAGAAAATTTCACATCGAACCTCGCCAAATGGTCCATGAACGAGGAGTAATACAATCGCAGAAGGTCCGTTAAATGTTTCTTCCTAGTTTCTCTAGTGGTACTAGTGTAGAAGAAGTAGGCCAAGTCTGTCGATGGGGGACCATAACGAGCTATCTGCAGATCAAGAAGTTTGACTTCTGTTGGTGTTATATCCTTCGAGTCATTCTCGTTTCTAAAAAGCATATTGTTGCACCAGAAGTCTCCGTGGCATATAACAGCGTATGGCTCCACTGGTTTCAATATTTCTTTAATGGTATCATTAAAGTCCATCTCCGCCAGTTTCTGGACCTTCGTCCGGACTTCCGAATCGTCAGCGCATAGTTTTACAAGCTTAACACATGTGGCAATTCCGTCAATGAAAAACTGAGGTGCCCTTTCTTCAAATATAGTGTCGCGGAAGATATATTCATACTTCTTAAGATTGTCTGGATTTCCATTCTTCATTGCCCAGGAAAGAGCATGGAAAATACCAATTTCTTTCATAGCTAGTTTGCAGTGTTCGTACCCTAATCCCTTGTATTTATCCGCCATGCTATAACGTTGCGGACGTAGGTCCTCCAGAACTAAAATGCCATTGCTGTCATCCACTTCGCCATAGTAATATGATGGTACAGATGGACCAAGTGGCTGTATTCCATTGTGTTCTTGATACTTTATCATATCTGGTATTAACTCTTTGTACATCATCACTTCTTTGTAGAAGGCATTTGAAATTTTTAGTAACCAGTGTTTCATATATGCCTTACTTGATGGTGTCTTCAGTATCAGAGAGACATCTTGTTCTTCTTTACCGTGTTGTACAGTGACCCTTGCTGCTACAATTACGCAAAGAAAGTTGTCACTCTTGTTGCTTCCTGGACAAATAGTAAATTTCTTTACAGAAATGTCGTCATTTCCTTGTTTTAACCGAATAGCTTTTTGTAGAATCTCTAATGTTATGAGCTCAGACTCAGGTATATCGTCAGCCATTGCAGAGACCAGCGCACTGTTTTATCGCTAATACAACGTGAATCTTACTGGAAAAGAAAAGACAATAATTAGACTATGACATGCTATCTGTTAACCC
Organism: Pictodentalium vernedei; assembly: GCA_031216915.1. Lineage (NCBI taxonomy): Eukaryota > Metazoa > Mollusca > Scaphopoda > Dentaliida > Dentaliidae > Pictodentalium > Pictodentalium vernedei. Next base: position 103,594,794 of record CM062295.1, on the reverse strand, counting down.
TTTACCTAACCCGAAAAGCAGACGACACTTGCAAAAATAATTCTTGAATAACTAATTTTTTTCATTTTTTGTCTCAAAAACATAGGTTATGACCCCTCGTTGGAACGAGCTCGACGAGCTCGTTCCAACGAGGGGTCATAACCTATGTTTTTGAGACAAAAAATGAAAAAAAAAAATGAAAATTAATTGGCGATTTTTGAGAATAGCGCTGGCCGGTTTTGGCCGTTACGTTGAGTAAAGGGTTAACTTAAACCTTGAACTCAAAAGACCCTACCAACATCACGATACTTCACAATTAATCAAAGTTAATGACTTCTTCGTGAATGTGTGGGACGGATCTATCAACATTTTCAACGTGCAGCCCTTAGGCTGCACGAGGAAAATGTTATTTGCTCAACCCACAAACAACAAATATAAACGCTTCCAATGGACTTTATTAGAATTTAATATTGGTAACGTAAGCTCCCCCCCCCCCTCCCCCAAGAGACCTTTATTAAAACAACACGTATGAAGCTAACGGGAGAGACAGTCCTGACGGTTATCGTCAATCGCTTCATATTTCACTCATTTCCTAACGTACAACTAAACTATGCAAACCACCCAAATGACTGGTATTGACAATACTTCATCTATAACAATACATTTAGAATGTCAGACCTTCGTAATGGTAGTTCATTGTCTCGCTTTGCAATGGAATCCAACTTGATTCAGATTACACACAGTCACATTTCAATTTAACCTTTACACGCAGTTTCATTTTCAACTCTGATTCACTCTCGTATTAATATTACGACTGGTACCCACTGCAAAAGTTCATTTTAACACGAATGGTCACGGGCGTGATATCCCAAAATAGATTTATTGAACTTGTGAGTCGAGTTCACGTCTGCCATTTCCCGTCAAAACTTGTGCACGGCTAACCTGCAATGCGTCATTTCATTTGGAAGCGAAGGTCTCGGGAAGGGATCACACGCGATCATGTTCGGAAATTGAAGCTGTCTGATACGGAATCGGAACGGGGGTGGTGGGGGGGAGGTTTGGGGGATATAAACATTTTTTCCATGTTTTGGGGCGCAAATTAATTTGATTGTTAGATAAATTGATTTACACTAAGGCCGCCGTAGACTTGTCACTTTCCACGAGTGGGCAATGTTTCCACGGTTGCAATAATATTTAATTCCAAACACTAATTATAGAAAAAAATCATCAAAACTTTTTTTAATGAAGCACCGGCTACAACCCGGTGGCTTCATTAATTAAAAGTTTGCTAATAATAATTTCTATTACCTGGTAAACGAATGCGTGGACATCACTGCCCAAGCGTGGATTACGACCAGTCCACGGCGGCTGTACCGCATTGGGTCGCACACAGTAATGCATTATCTCTGACAAAACAGGGAACAGTGTGGGACATTTTGGCTGCTTTACAGATAAATCGTTACGCTGAATTTTTCCCTCTCCTGTGAGCTGGCGTTGGACAGCAGATATATATGCCGAGTATCGTAATTAACTCTATTATCTGGTTTGTTTATTTGTTTGTTTCATTGGGTGTAACGATTATTTAAGCAGCCAGAGTCGCATCGGTTCGGGCAGATTTGCGGGTGGAGGAAGTTGGGATATCCGGGCGAAACCGCCGAGCAGATACAAGCAACTGTCAGGCTCCCAAAGGTACAAACTCATCAGTAGCAGGGTTAGTAGCGGTAGAAGTGCACCATTGACGTGCAGTACACCACCCTGTCAAAACATTTCTTTGCTACTTAATCTTTTTCATCTTGCTTAATCCTTTTTAGAAACTTCTGGAAGATAATAAATCATTTCAACTAGTTTATTTGGAGTGAATAAGCAGTGAGTAAAAAATAGTCATGAAATTATTTTGTAAACGTTATAATAGCCTATTTATTTATTTATTTATTTATTTATTTATTTATTTATTTATTTATTTATTTATTAGTTTTAGTTTTTATCTATTAAAATTTAAAAAAAGACAGGGAATACTAACTTAAAATATCGTCCTTTGACTGCAACAAGGTGCCTCTGCAATGCATTAGCATTGATGGTGGTGCCTTGTTGCACCAAAAGGACAATACATGGTCAATTTGTTCTCATTCACAAGCAGTTCCCATATGGAACCTAAATATTTCATTTGGTACCCAAAAAAGTCATTTGGCACAAAACCAAAATTCCACTTGACCCTAAACAACTTCGGGCCAGCGTAAACACTGACGATGAGCAATGCATTGTGGCATACATTAGAAGAAGCTGCAATGAATCCAGTAACTTGAGATGTTTACTGACTTTGTAACAGAGAAATGAGAAGAGGGAAACTACGGTTTAGACACACCATGAATCCGTGGGTCCAGGGACAGCGAACCATGTTGAAGGATGCCACCGCAAGTTAAGTTTGTTTATTGCCGGTTTACTGCCATGTGTTATACGTCCCATTTGTTATACATATAAATTTTCCCATATGTCATACATCTGAAACATGGTCCCCACCCAAGCAGTTTTAACTGGTATAGCGCAACATTACTTTCGGTCATAAAATTTTGTTCACATACCTTGGCCTTGTTTCAATTTATGGGAGAGTGCCTATCGGCACTCTCCCATAAATTGTAACAAGGCAAATCCCAAAAGACTAAATAATTTCACTTAAAAGACAAGAAAAAGCACCTCCATATAATGTTAAGCCTCCAAGTTGCAGTACCCGGGCTACAGAATAAAGCTGAAATATGGGCTTCCAGCGCTCTACCAGTTAAAACAAATACTTTATTAAAACCGACACTCCTTCTGTGAAGCAACTAGAGTTTAGATGAAGGAAGAAAAATTGCTCCAAAGATGAATATATACAAGCGAATAGACAATTCTCTTGAACATTTTAAATTTTAGTGTAACTGGTTGTGTAAAAGGTACAAATGTTTTTGTAAAATATTTCTTGACAGATATGTAAATTAAAATAATTACAATTATGTTTTCGCTTTTGAAGTATTCGCTATAAATGATGTGAATTTTTCGTCCATCCCACATATCTGTAAACTATGTTAGGTATCATTAGTAATAAAAAAGATTTCAGCCAGTAAATGTCTGATATACAGAGGATATGGAATGAGTGTTTTTCTCATATAATATTTATGAAACGAGTCTAAGAAGTTTCCGTTTGGGCGAGCCTTTGGCGAGCCCAAACGGAAAATTCGGACGAGTTTCATAAAATATTATATGAGAAAAACACTCATTTCATATTCTATTTATCATATGACACACACACGCACAAATTAGCCACTTAGTATGACTTTTTAACCCATCGCCTAACTTGAGTTGCAGACGGCACTTGGAAAATACATCCTCGTATAACTAAAAAATTTCATTTTTTGCTTCCAAAACATAGGTTATGACCCCTCATTGGAACGAGCTCGTCGAGCTCGTTCCGATGAGGGGTCATAACCCATGTTTTGGAAGCAAAAAGTAAAAATATTAAAAAAATGAATGGCGTTTTTCTTGTAGGTAAAAGATTAATATAGGACAGATTACGTAAATTCTCCCTACTGAAATTATGCAAATATGACCCAGTTGTATTTTGTTTAGCCAATCAAATTGTCCAGTTTTGAAATTGACCAATGGAAGCTCCCAACTCTAATTATGCAAATTACGAAAATGTGGCCCAGTTGTATTTTGTTCAGCCAATCAAATTGTCTAGTTTTGAAATTGACCAATGAAATTGACGGAAGGCTTTATTTATCACTGATCAATATGAAAACAAAATATCAAATGTTTTAAAGTGAACAAAACGGACGAGTCATATGATATGATGGATTATCAATTTTCTCTCTTGAACAATAGCTGCCGGGTGTGCGACCCCCGGTTAATTGTTAACTAGCTGAAGCCGAAATGTTTGGTTACATATTGCTGTAAATAGGACAAGTCCAAGATGATTGGGCGATTTAGAAGTATAGAAATGTGAACTACCCACAATTATTTTTCCACATTTAGGTTAGTGTTGTTTGTTGTCTATTTCAGTAGATCCCAAAGCGATATACAATAACATACGTCTTTATTGTCCACTGAAAAACAACCAAAACATGCAAATCATGCACATATCAATTTTATAACAAATCTGTACGATCGAAAAATTTGAAAATAAAAAAAAATAAATAAATAAAACAAAACAATCAATGTTGTTGTGTTTGGTTGACATTGTTATCACTCACTTTGTCTGTATATTACAATACGTACCAAATCGTAATCAATAGGGGGTTGCAAACGGGGAGGTAAGAACGGGAGCACGGGGGACACGAATCTCCATTAATGAAGATGGAATTGCTTGAATTTATATCGCCTATGTCAAGCAGGAATTCCACCAGCCACACTGAACTGAAAACTGTAAAGTTTTTACACAAGTTAGCTCCGACAGGAGTCGGTCCTGGGTCTGCGGCATCCAATTGACGAGCCACACACAGCTTTCCACTTCAAGTGACTGGTTCAAATGGTCGGTTGTCTCTTCTTATCGACTTTCAGAACCCATCAGCTAATTGTTTCACAGATAATCAGCCAAGGTGTGAGAAAGGTAATCTGATTATACAGAATTTTGGATATCAAAGCAACGAAAGTCGAGGCTTGGGTCTGATAGATATTTCCACCAGACAGTAGACACAACATCGTATTTTTCAAATTGATGCGCTTCTCAGACATCTGTCAAACTAAAAAGCGTACAACATAAATGACAAAAAGTCGGGAAAAACACTGTTTTTAACCCTTTACCTAACCTGAAAAGCAGACGACACTTGCAAAAATAATTCTTGAATAACTAATTTTTTTTCATTTTTTGTCTCAAAAACATAGGTTATGACCCCTCGCTGGAACGAGCTCGACGAGCTCGTTCCAACGAGGGGTCATAACCTATGTTTTTGAGACAAAAAATGAAAAAAATAATGAAAATTAATTGGCGATTTTTGAGAATAGCGCTGGCCGGTTTTGGCCGTACGTTAGGTAAAGGGTTAAACATTTTAGCATGATTGCTCTGGACAATCAGTACATTCTGTAAGTGACGAAGCAAGAAAACTCAGATGGTAAACTGGCACCATTCAACAATCACTATAAAGAAAATATATTGAACTTTCAGATGCCATGCGCTTCCATAATGTAACCTTTAAACATTTTATTTAATCTTAGGAATTGTACAACGTTCCCATATCCGTAATGCTAATTTTCAATCCTCAAAACCACATTTACAGGGGAGATAACCAGGCCGTTTTACCATTGATCTGAAGGTAAAAGCTGGCCATACACAATTGCTCTGCCACCATGTCAACTGAACTAACGACACCTCCCCTCCCACCCCCGAAAAAAGGTTGCAATTAACTACCCGTATGCCAGTTCACATTTACATCCCCACCCAAACCGATATTCAAGAACTGACAGTTACTGATTTTTGGAATTGTTCAGTGCTCAAAATAACTTTTTTTCTTTGAGTAGCAAAATGCTACACATTTCCCAAAAATGAATAGCATTTTGTCAAAATTACATACCTATTTTTATTTTTGTATACCAGAGTTATGTTATGCTGTTTTGTATTGAATTCCTCTAAGTAGATAGAATAGTTTCCATCCATTTGTGGGCATTCCCAAATGATCTGCAACACATGAAACATTTACTTTGTTTTTTTTTAACTGAACTGCCTTTAAGGGTTACATGGACTTGAATATTTTCAAATGGCGTCTTGGTTGTTTAATAGAGTTCTCAAAATGGAATTAGGGATTTTTAATTTGATGGGCTTGAAGTTATTTTTAATGGACATGTTATGCAAAATGTTGTAAAACAGGAAGAAGTTAAACCTATAGAATTCATCTTACATACGAAGTTGCTAATGATGCTTGATGGAGAGTTAATCTGAGATGTTTCACAAGCAGACGTAAAGCATCAGTGAACTTGTTTTCAAATTTGTTTGCAAATTTTCATTTACATTTTGCGATACAAGATAATCAACTGCAGCCTAAAAGGCTGCAGTTGATTATCTTGTATCGCAAAATGCTATACATAATTGAACATTGTGTAGCTTTTTGCAAGTTTTGCATAGCAAAAAGCGACGCGACACCGCTTATTTTGAGCCCTGGAATTGTTGTTGGTGTTGATTCGAAATTGTCTACATAACGCTCGTATTTATTATGACATTTGCCCGCGGATCCTTTACCTTCACATTCGATGTAACTGGAACAGATTACAGTTATAATAGTCTATGGTTAGAGCTTTTGAACACAGGAATCTCAGTTAAATGAAGATCTGCGAAGATGCATTTAATTTTATATCGCCTATGTCAAGCAGGAATGCCATCTGGCATAGAGCTAGGCCTGAGCCACTGAAATGAAAACTGTAAAGGTTTTCTGAAGATGGCTCCGACAGCGGGTCTCCGGCACCCAATTGCCTAGCCATAAATGCTCTGCCACCATTTCAATACATATAATAAATTATAAAGGAGGTGCACGGAGTCTTCACTTACTCTAAAGATGTGACGAAAGATTCCTCTCTTCTACAGCCTTAGAAGTCGAGACACTTTGGCATATTTGGCTCCATATTTAACAAATGCCCAGACCGTGCGGAAACAATGTTTCTGCCGATGGGGAAATTTGTTAACTGGATAAATGCTAGATTACTTTTGGTGGTCCGAATTTGTTATTCAAAATTAATTTGTTTGATTACAAATTATTGGAGAGTGCCAACGGGCACTCTCCAATAATTTGTAATTAAACAAATTTATATAAACAAAATATTATTTACAGTTGATTAAATATGAAACATAAGAAAGGAAAACGTGGCTATTGCTCAGCTACCCCCATTTGTTGAAAACCCACCCTAATTGGGGCTTCTAGCACTCAATCTGTTGAATTGTTAAATATTGAGGCAAAAAAAAAACAAAAACAAAAACAGTGCATTGTTCTTAATATAGATGTGGTGATTCCTAAACAAAGCGTTGTGTATTGCATTCCTAACATCCGACTAAGGCACATGAGCCATCACTGATATATATATATCAGTGTGTGAAGCCCTTGTATGGTCGAAGCTCTCGCTCACACTCCCACTCCCAACCCAAATGGTCGAGATGTATTGTTCTTAATATAGATGTGGTGATTCCTAAACAAAGCGTTGTGTATTGCATTCCTTACATCCGACTAAGGCACATGAGCCATCACTGATATATATATATCAGTGTGTGAAGCCCTTGTATGGTCGAAGCTCTCGCCCACACTCCCACTCCCAACACAAATGGTCGAGATGTTTCCTACGACCTTGGCTGCTCTGAAACCAGCGTTTTTATTTGGTGTCGTCTTTTTCTTTTTGTATCATCATCAGCAAACAGCAGTCCAAAAACTATCGGTAACTTTTTTTTTACTAGGGTTTAACGACACATTAACAGCCAGGGTCATATCATGTCGGTGACAGTTTTACGGGTGGAGGAAGCCGGAGTACCCGGAGAGAACCACCGAGCAACGACGAGCAGCTCTCAGCTCTCCAACATCGTAACTCTGAACTCTGCACCGCGGCACAGGCAGGGTTAGATTGGTTGAAGACATGCGCACCATCGACGTGCAGTACGCCTTAGTACACAGCGTCATCGTTCCCCCATATAGGCAATCGGGGTTAAGTGCCTTGCCCAAGGACACAACGCGGGCGCACGAATCAGTCGCTGAAATGGTCACCCACTACTACTAACCGCGCTCGACGTTGCTTAACTTCGGTGATCTGACGAGAACCGGTTACCGCGACGCCACCGCACCCCCTATCGGTAACTATAACTTAGAACGATTCTACAGTGGTCTAAATTCGTCCCTATCTCACCCATAACCGAACGTATTCAGATTTATTGACTTTATCCCTTTACCCAACGTAACGGCCAAAACCGGCCAGCGCTATTCTCAAAAATCGCCAATTAATTTTCATTATTTTTTCATATTTTGTCTCAAAAACATAGGTTATGACCCCTCGTTGGAACGAGCTCGCCGATCTCGTTCCAACGAGGGGTCATAACCTATGTTATTGAGACAAAAAATGAAAAAAATTAGTTATTCAAGAAATTTTTTTGCAAGTGTCGTCTGCTTTTCATGTTAGGTAAAGGGTTATAAAGTACACTGAAAAGGTGAGAAGATCAAAATCGTACAAATAAACTTTGACGCCGACCTTTTCTACCGGAAGCGTGTTAACAGAGATACTGTCAACCCTCTCGGCCGCCAGAAAAAATAGACTGAAAGTCGTACAACGAACCCAATGGAGAACATAGTTGCAGTTGGAACCTCTGCGGAGGCAGCCAGCAATGATGTAAAACACTGCAAAGATAAATACCGTCTCTCGGTTAAGTTCTCAAGGAAGAATACACTTGGGGGCAACTAATCAGAATGTGACATACCTGCCGTGCGTTTTCCCACATCTACCATTTTCCTACCCTGTTGTGCCATATATTCCTACCTTCTCAGAAAGTGACAAATTTGTTGTGCCATATTCTCCTGTGTTAAATATTCCTGTGGCATTTTTTTCTACATCGAGTAAGGGATTATCCGTTCACTCCACTGTATAATATGTTATTACAAGACGCCAGGCATCTGAGTATCTCACTAATGGTGGTTTGGGGAGGACACCTGAAAACACCCATTGAACAAAACCATACCTTGATAAATATGGGTGAAACTGTAGTGACCTTCTCTTGCTGGTGTCTATAAGTCTTTGGGTTTTTGATAATATTTGAAAAAAAACAGTGGCTTTCAGTGACATCCTCATCTAATTTCACTGCACGGTAGAAGAATGGCAACTGCATTATACGCTTTTTAACCCTTTACCCAACGAATCGGCCGCATCCGACCGCGTAATATGCAAATTCAGCAGTCGAAAAAATATTATTTTTCAAAAAATTTCAACAAACCCATATCATGTGACCCCTCGTTGGAACGAGCTCGTCGAGCTCGTTCTAACGAGGGTCCCAAGATATGGTTTTGTTGAATTTTTTTGAAAAATTAAAAAACAATGATATTTAAAATTATAAATTTTTATATCGTCTGAGTTGTGTAAAGGGTTAAAAAATATACTGTTATATCTGTGACAAATTAATATATTGATGATGTGCACATTTTTCATGGCAATAGAAGTTGAATATATTTACAACTTATTTCAGCTATTATTGACACAAAAATAACCCAAACAAGTGCTGAGGTTGGAAAGCTGATACAGTGTTATTAGTATTTGTGCTTGGTAAACATCACGACGTCTGATGAACTGAAAGCTGTTGCGCTGTAACAGCAGTGGCAGCGTAACTGCTTTCACGTGATCGAAAATCATGGATTGGGGGAGATACCGCGTTGATTGACTAGACGCCATCTTGAGGGAGGCAGTTTACGTGGCTACGTTTTTCGTTGAAGTTCCAGCAATCCAGTTTTGTTGAGACCAGTGTTCAACTCGGTCCGCATATATTTATGTTCGTGGAAAACAAAATCGATTGTCGGCCGTTAACAGCATTATGGATTCTATTTAGTTTCTATTCTGGAGTTTAACGAGATTTTCGACAGCCACAGAAATTCAAGATACAAAATCTTCGGAAAACTTAGCAATGGTGTCATGGTCGATAAAGATGTCGTTTATCACAGAAACTGCTTTCGCGCATTTTATAACCATGGCAGAGTATTTATTTATTTATTGGAGTTTAACGACACTTTTTACAGCCAGTGGCACCTCGTGTTTACGGGTGGAGGAAGCCGATGTACCGGGGAGAACCACCGAGAAACGGCGTGCAACTGACAGACTCCACAACGTACTAACCACACACAGGAATGGTTAGTATTGGCTGAAGACGGGAACACTATTGACGTCCAGTACGCAATAAAACACACCGCCGCCGTGACCCCACGTGGGCAATGGGGGCCTAAGTGCCTTGTCCAAGGACACAACGCAGTTACCCCTGGCGCGGATCTCGGTTTGAAGTTCTATGCCGTAACCACTGAGTACCGCGCTCCCAACAATATTATGGATAACAAATGAGTGAGGGCGCCAGTACTAATTTAATCATAAAACTCGAACTCATATTGTATTTATTTAGAGGTTCAAAATAATTTAATACGAATGCTTAAAAGGATTGTAGGATTAATTTATTACTTTACCTCCCCACAAATGCAATTAAAACAAAACACAACGAGGGTGGAGTACATGGGAATTGGGGCAGTTGCTGGAATCAACGACCCGAGTGGGAATTTTCTTGTATTTCACGCGCGCTTTGGGTGCGCATGAACTACCAAAAAAAATGCCAAAAAGGATTGTTAAGCCTCCGACTTGAAATGTGGAAACGGTATCTAGTGCAGACCTCCGTCTGTTCATCCGTCCGTTCGTACAAACATTCCCCCTTGTACCTCAGCCACTACTACTCCGATTTGAATGATATTTGGTATTGTGATAGAGCATCCCGGGGAACGATACCTGTGTAGCGTGAATTTTGTCTTCACATTCCTCCAGAGTTATGGCCCTTTTCACTCTAGAAATTTTTTTGCGGTCGGGGGCATTAGCAGCGCTTTGCAATACAGGCCTCTTGTTTATTCCTGTCCTACGTAGTTTACCCGTGTTGTATACTGTGTTTATACCACGATTGTGAACTTGAATTATGTGAATGAGGCTGATATTTTTAAAGACAAATATCACCTTCTGAGGTCTATTTACATTCTTGCTTGACACCGTTTAGGGTAGAGGCATTTCATTCACGCCATAACGTCACACAGATGAGTAACGATCAATCGGATGCGTTTTACATGACATTCTTACACGTAGGTCATATTCGACGCGTGGTGTATCTAGCATATTTCTCAATGTCTGTATTCTATCGGGTAACGTTGAGTTTTCACGACAGTCGTGGTATAAATGGATTTACCCATCTACTGCAGCTGGTTCTGGAACTCAGGGTCAAAACTCAACTTGAAAAAGTTACCTCAGGGCAAAATGGTTGTCCTGTTGAGAAATGTTCTGTTGATGTTTCCATTGGTATGAGCATGAACATATCCTTAATATGAGATGAGTCAATATCAAAATTGGCACATAATTCAGAGGGACTAAAACGAAGAAACAAAATATTGATAATTTAACTTGTTTGATATTTCTCAAGGAACACACCTCCATGGAATGAAAAACGAAAGATGTAGGACAAAAAGCCTTAAATGTGATTGTTATGACGATATTTGAGGTATCCATGAACTCGTGGTGTCCTCTTATTAACACATATGATTATTTGCACAATGTTTACACCACAACTGAAAGGTTCTTCAACGTACACTGCATTGGCAGTGGATTCTCAGGTGATACACAGAACGACACATGCTTATGGGTTAATCGATATGGCACGAGTGCTAGCGCGGAAGGATAAAACGAGAGGCCACAGGCCTCGATTGTTATCCTTCCGCGATGACACAAGTGCCATATCGATTAACCCATTCACACGAGCGTGTCGTTCTGTGTTTATTACACGCCTTCACGTCTACAAAAACAATTACAAGAAGGACACTCAACAATTCATTTGACAACTATCAATACATAGAACATTTTACCGCCAACCAAATTTGCGAGGGGAACTTGTGTTACTATTTCAACCCCTGAGTTTCAATACGTTCTATGTGCCTACTGACACATAGACCACATTGGAACTCAGGGGAAGATTTTTAGCTATCGCTAACGATTCAAATTGTAATTGCGGTGCACGATTTGTAGAGAATTCCAGTGAAATTTCGCGACTATTTAAAATAGCCCGTCGACGATTTCTGCTCAACGCGATCGTTCCAATGAGGGGTCATAAGCTATGTTTGTTTTTGAGACAAAAATAAAAAAAAGAATGAAAATTGAATGCTATTTTTTGTGAACAGCGCTGCCGGTTTTTGCCGTTACGTTGGGTAAAGGGTTCAGAATTTGTCCGCTACTTTCTCCATATTAAAAAGTGCTTTTCAGTCATTAGAAAATGCTATAAGTGCCTCCTCCCTGCAAATTATTCCCTGGGTCTCAAGATGCGGACAGCAATTTCCACAATATTGACATTCAACTTATTTGTTCAACTTTTGCCTTCGAAAAATAGCTCAGTCAGACATTTGGTCGAACATCGGTGGAAAATAAAAAAAATCGAAGTCGAAAATGGACAAAACTGAAGAAAGCATAAAATGCGAATTGCGAAGAGTTACTTGTGCCAACTTTGTGAAAAGGAATTACGGATAAATAAGAGATTTAACCCTTTGAACCCTCTTTTAAGAGAATGGTATCGCCTTTGTGTACATTTACAGTGAAAATGGCTCAGCCCAATACCAATATACAGGAAGGATAAAACAATAACTGCAGTCTGCAGCCGTCTGGCTGCAGACTACAGTTATTAGTTTATCATCAATGCACCGTGTATAGACCTCTTATAATAAGACAATAGGGGACGAATTTATGCCTTGGGCCGAAAAATCGGTCTTATGAGTCCAAAGGATTAGTGAAAAGTTTTACCATCTAAGGTTTGTCTATAGGGGTTTAAGCCTTAAGATCACCTGCGACATGGTTATATCAAGACCGCAACTCTTCTACTGAATCATTTATAGGTAGGCTGCCCACCTTAGAAGACTGCCACCCCAGGCATTGGTTACGATGTTCTTTTTACCAGTAAAACACATTGCTCAGTAAACAAGCACTGGTCCACTTTTCGGGCGCCCAACTGGAGACCAGAATAGGTACATTCAGTCGTCGGTTGCAGACGTTTTCGATATCCATAAGTCACGTGATAAATATTTAATTCAATATACAGGACAAAGATTCTGAAGGCTGATAGATTTAGAATTTTTGTTTTTACATGAAAAATGGTATTTTGTTGAAGCTGCTTCTGGATCCTTCAATTTTTAAAGGAAATCTTCAAATAACTCTTGTCATCGCACCAACCCAGCACAGAAATAATACGTAATAATCCTTAACAGGAAATATAAAGAGGAGCAGACTCAATGAGAACTCTAAAGATGAGCTGTGTTAGAGCGTTCCTCATACCAACCAAGTTCTCTCGCAGATGAAAGAAATCTTTATGTTGACTTACCAAAAATGAACAGCTCCGTTTTTTGTAAATTTGCTAGAAAAATATTGCCAATTCTTCTTTTTTCACTGAGAAAGCGTGTTTGTTTCACTGAAACCCGTTTTTCATTGTGTAGTGTTCATGAACTTGTTACACGTTTAATTAGGCCTACAAAAATTCCCTCAAGTATATATGAATGACGGATCCAGGTAAGAGGTCATATGCAACTGTTGTTTTTTGTTGACCTGAATTTATTCATAAAAAGGCCCCCACATACTAATATATATCCCGTGGGAACCTCACAGTGTTTGTTTACTGTGCTAAACAAGCTCTTTTCACTGGTAAAATAGGACCTAGTTTCAATTCTTGGGTTGAAATTCCTCCGAAATGTGCTACTGACATTGTGGAGAAATATGTGACCTTAGACACAAATAAATATATAAATACACTAATATATGTGTGCCTCAGTGGCATGGAAGGAATTAACTCCTTCCCTACCAGCGATGCCTACAGTCATCAAGCTTCATATTCCATGCTCTCATATAAACCAAGACAACGAACAGGGAATACTGTACTTTTAAAAAATAACCAAAATTGAAGTAGAAACTTGTAGCATTTTCTAATGATCTTGTGCCTGATAGCCCAAGCGGGGGCATGGTGGTGCTGTGTACTGAGGCGTACTGCTCGTCGATAATGCACTTGTCTTCAACCAATGCTAACCCTGCTTGTGCTGAGTTAACATGTTGGGGGATCTGACAGTTGCTTGCGGTTGCTCGCTTTTGCTCGGTGGTTCTCTCCGGGTAGTCCGGCTTCCTCCACTCGTAAAACTGTCCGACACTAGGTGACCCTGTCGGTCGAAAGTGTCATTAAACACAAATAAATAAATAAATAAATAAATAAATAAATAAATAAATAAATAAATAAATAAATAAATAAATAAATAAATAAATAAATATAGCAATTTTCAGTCCCGAGAAAGCATAGTCAAGAAAAGCTCATATTTGATAGATCTGTCGAATCGGTTGTATCTGTCCACTTTAACCCTTTACCCAACGTAACGGTCAAAACCGACCAGCACTATTCTCAAAAATCGCCAATTAATTTTCATTATTTTTTCATTTTTTTGTCTCAAAAAATAGGTTATGACCCCTAGTTGGGACGAGCTCGTTGAGCTCTGGTCCATCCAACGTGGTCCATGGCCCTTTCATATCGTGCCTGGCAGTGTTTCTGGAACAGTGGAATGCAAATACATGGTCTTCTCGATCTGAGACCACTTTCGTGCAACCTTGCCCGGATAGTCTGCGTCGAAACATTTAACCCGGATGCATTCTGAAGGTCACCGCGAAGCTGTGTTGCTGTGGCAAATCGGTTCCTCCGGGCTTAAATGATCAAAAACCGGTCTTCAGCTGCAGATGTTGCCCTCTCTCTGCCACCGCCGTACTGCTGAAGGCTCTGGTGATCACCGTACGGTGCACACCAAGGATTTCACCAACCTGACGATGGGTAGCCCTTGATCCACCATCCCGATAGCCCGCCACATTTCTGCTTCAGACAAATGTCTTCTTACATTTGCATTTGCCATATTCAATCATTAAAACACAAGGGTGTGTGTTGAAATGAAGATTGAATACCCTACACATGTCATGTACATGTAGACAGTACACGAAAACATCATGAAAATCAAGAGATACATCCTTTCCATGACTGTCACGAACAGTCTGCTTGTCAAGAGAGCTAATGTAAACACAGGGAACCATCTCAATACATTCCTCAATCATATCCACCAAAAATATCGTAAATATGTCACAAGCAAATTTCACGATGATGTGTCAAATATTTGGTGCTCAGCAAACTTTGAGTTGTATATAATCCACAAAATGATGAAATTGTTTTTTAAACAAATATCTGTTTAATAATACAGAATTATGAGTATGAAGAGTCGAGATAGTGGCCAAGGTTCGTATTGTTCAAGATGAAAGTCCGAATCGTCAAGGGTTCGATTGTCCTAAAAATGGTCCGAATTGTTCAAGGTCCGCATCTTTCAAGGTCTGTATTGTCCGCAAACCAGCGCCACCGTTCTCCTACTTGGGCGAGCGGGAGGAAGTTTCTTTACCAGTGACACAATGTGGATGACGCGGGTCGGATCGAACCGCCCGTCGTCTTTTTGCACTCAAGTCCAATACGTTACTCAGTGAATAGCAACACTCTCATGGATGTCCAATGAACACATTATTGAAGGAATACGATATTTCTGGACACATATCAACACAAGACAAAAATTAAAAAAACTTTTAGTGAATTTCTGTACATTATCAGAAAATTGTTATTTGCGACTGGGGCACATTCAGAGGCGGACTGGGCAAAAAAAAGTTTCTGAGAAATGAACCAAGGTGGACCCCAGACCCGGACCCAAAGAAAATTTTGATTTATGGATTCGAACGAACGCTGCTTTCTTGAATCTGAGTGATCAACGGCAGTTCAAACAGGGGCAATTTCGATGGCATTTTTGTATCATCTTCCTCAATCATTTGTCGCGAATGGTATCAATAGGGGTGGGGGTGCGCGGACCCATTAGGCCGACCATGGTTCGCTCCAATTGGAAAAAATAGATTTTTCAACTTAAAAGACCGCAGTTTCCTTACATCCTGGCGATGAGTCGAAGGCTAGACTGCTGGTATATTGAAATTGTCTCTATGTGGACTGCCATTGGCAGTCCACATAGAGAACATTTCAATACACCGGCATTCTCTGCAGTCAGGTCCATTCTGCCTGTTTGGCGTTTTCACAAAATTTCCAGCACCCACAGGTGTTGTGTTGTATCAATTTTGGGGGCCCCACCAACAATTTTTCCAGTGGACCACATTACAGCCAGACATTCGCTTATTTTGTAGACCTCAGTAGCTAGACACACAGTTGGTGTATACCGATTACGTTAAAAAATCCTTCAATTCAACTTCAATATGACTTCGACCATTCATAATACTTTATTTGTGTTGTGGGGGCGCGGTGGCTCAGTGGTAGACTGTTGTCCTTCTATGCTAGAGGTCTTGAGTTCGATCCACGTCCGGGACGACCCGCTTTGTGTCCTTGGGCAAGGCACTTTATCCCGGTTGCCTACACGGGGACACGATGACGCCGTGTGCTAAGGCGTACTGCGCGTCAATGGTGCACATGTCTTCAACCGCTGTAACCCTGCTTGAACAGAGTTAGAATATTGAGGAGCCGACAGTTGCTCGTCGATGCTCGGTGGTTCTCTCCAGGTACTCCGGCTTCCTCCACCCATAAAAATGTCGCGGTCATGATTAGCCATTGTACATAAGTGTGTAACCTTAAACACCAATAAATAAATAAATAAATAAATAAATAAATAAATAAATAAATTTGTGTAGTGTAGTTTGGATGTGTAGCAGAGTCATGTAAACGCTTCTTTCTGTGGTATTTCCTTGATTATTT
This sequence comes from Pictodentalium vernedei, assembly GCA_031216915.1. NCBI lineage: Eukaryota > Metazoa > Mollusca > Scaphopoda > Dentaliida > Dentaliidae > Pictodentalium > Pictodentalium vernedei. The sequence continues at coordinate 103,578,311 of CM062295.1, read as the reverse complement.
TGAGAAATTAGGGCCGGACACGAATGATCGAAGCCGGAGTTTGAAATTTTTATGAAAGATTCGACATTTTTATTAATCATGCGCGATGAAATATATTAGTACAATGACGTAACTTCAGAAACATATCTGAAAAATTGTCCAAACATATTGTTATTCTGAAATACAACTAAATATCTTACCGTGATGCCAAAACACTTCTTGGCCCGCTTGCCTCAGTAATCGCCGATTTCGTTAGGCTAACACCAGCGTTTACTACCTGTGTATATAACACCAATCGACCTTTGATTGTAGTTGTTTAATATTAAATGGAACAGCAATCCGAAACAGACTATATTGAGGATTATCCAGAGCAAATAGAACTCAGATTTTGAAATGACCGAGAGTTTATCAGCGAAGAGAAGCCGATACAGGTATGGTTATCCCCAAAACTGTTGGTTCAAGGTTGGTCGTATTTGTTGTCTTTTTCATTTGTATAATAATTACAGGTTATTATTTGGTTAGTTTCATACCGGCTTATATATCAGCCTGCGGTAAGTTCATATCAGGCCGAAGGATGATGCGAACCCCCACCACTGGGGAAGCCCCGACGTTCGGATAACGATACTATACCTCTTCTCCCACTTAGACGAATCACCGCTTGCGACTCTGGATTTTAGTTTCTATACAACTCTCTTCTTTCTTCTCTTCATCTACCTAATCCTCACTTATTGCCATCATTAATTCCCCACCAGGGGGTGGGGGGGGGGGGGACTTACATAAGCAACAAACTTTCTGTCGAATCCCTCCGTCATAGAGTAATTTGTCTTGTGTTATATTTAAGGAATAGTGCATGTCTTGTCGTTGACTACGCCCATATAGAGTCCAGTGAGGTGGTGTAGTTCCCGCCGCGAAGCGGAGGGAACTACACCACCTCACTGGGCACTATATGGGCGTAGTCAACGACAAGACATGCACTAATCCTTATATTATATCGAACACCCATCAAGAAAAACATCTGTCCGATTTGTTAATCTGTAACCAAGGTAGCAGCCCTACCAACCAGCGTTATATAGAAAAAGTACCATGTAGTTTTTAAAAAACATTTTCTTCTTCCAAAAGACGGCTAACGTGGATTATTAATATGAGCAGAAGACAGATTTTGAATCGGTCGGCAAGGGTAAACAAAACATTTCCCCCAAACGGAACTGTGTATTCTAGAATCGCCTAACTCGCGAATGAAAACTAAAATTTTCGAAATTTGACAACGCAGTTTGATAATGTCCACACATTTGTCACACATATACATTACCGAATGGGTCAGCATGGGATACAAACTCCGAAGATTCATTTGAATTCCATTATTTATTCGTTTACTGCCCAAAACATACAATTAAATAGCGAAATAATATGAGCAGCGAAACAAATGATTTTTCATATCCGGACGCGTTCTCATGAAAGTTGGACCTAGGTATGGATCATTCTCTTCGAAACGAGATATGGATCATCTTCTCAAGGAATAAAATGAACGCCTCGAAAAATGTGACTTCAACAATGGAAAAGCGATACATTTTTCCACAAAGATTTCTTTCCGGGTCGTTTTGTGGATGTTGTGTCTCTGTGAATCGATTTTTAAATTTAGCCTGATCAGTTTTATTCGCCCAGTATGAAAAGAAAACTGATATAGTAGTGTGCTAAAAATAGAAAACGCGTAGCGCCTGGGTGTAGTGCCTGGTCAGTTCTGTGGATGCAAACTACACGAAATATGGTATCATCTTTCAGCCAATCAGAATGCAAGGAAGTCACGTGAGATATAATATATATATATATTATACTACTGTATCTTGTATTGTTGCTATTTGCTATTTTAATGTGTATTGTTTTCATATTACATAATCTTTGAATAAATATTGTTTAAACTAAATTCCCACTATACCAAAAACTACTCACTTTTACCTGGTAACGCCAATTTTACTATCTGAATGATTTTGGAGAATTTCGCTGTAAACAACATGGCCGCGCCTATCAAGATGCGCAACCCTAGCTTGGTTAATATCGGCCGAGATCAGTGACATATTAGCTGAGTTTGAAGCCATATCAGCCGAGCTGGATAATGGGGAATTCTGGGAAAGAAAATCATATCTAATAAATAATAATATTAATCATTTAACCCGAGAGGCCGCTCTTCCGGCCCAGAAGCACGATACGTCATAATTTCATTAAGTAGGATGGGTGCTAAGTGAGTGCGTGGGGGTAGACCAATCAATAGTTTTAACGTGCAGCCTCCAGGTCTACCCCCAAATACTAAATATGGACTCTTCATTAAACTAATTTGGAATATACCATCAGTGTTCAAAGGGTTACATCAATAAAACGCGTGTCTCCTGACTGTCCGGCCAGGTATTCCTCGAGAGGTCAATATTTAGAGGAATTCACAGGAGACTGATAAAACGCTAGCAGGTTTATGCGGTTTATGATTACAGTTTGTGATCCTATCGAGTTCAGTCTCTGTTACAGAATAATTCAGTAAAAACGTTCACACATCCAACACTTACATCAAAATGCATGTGTATAGATAACACGAATGAGTTCTGATTTCTAAGTAGCCTGTATGTCTGCAGGAATTGAGTGTATTATAAGTTACAGGTCGTTTACATGACAGGTATGACGTCATGTGAGGCGAAGGGAGATTAATATTAGGGGAGGCCGTAGGACGAGGCTAATATTGATCGCGCTGGGCCTCACATGACGCCACACCTGGAAAGTAAACGTCCTGTAACGTATTTATCATGCTGCGAAACGAATTAAATAATAAATTAAAAGATACAAATCGCTTAATCTTGAATATTTATCAGGAAACTGCCTTTTATTTGCACGAAAACAGGTGAAAACTTGAGGTGGGAAATTAATTCGGATACAAAATGGCGCCCAGCAGAAGGAGTGTATGGTCTCATACACGGCCACTGGCAGTGCATGGACTCAATCCAATAGCCGGTTCCCCATTGAATAACCAAATATCGCATAGTCCTCCAATGCTATTAGAGCACGTTGTTTGGTCAAATTAAACAGGTGGCATGATAATAAATGTTACGGGACGTTACTTTAGTTGGCGGATACTTTGTCACATGAAGTGAAGTGAGAACAATATTAGGCGAGGTTTTTATGTTCTATCTGAACCTCATGAGCGCTGGCCAGCTTCAGTCGTAACGTGTGGTAAAATGTTAAATTGCACATTATAAAATAACAAGAATCTCAAATTTGTCACGATCTGACATGAAATTTCTGAACCTCGTTCACTAAAATTGATCCGAGCCTTGGTAAACCTCGGCCTAGAGGGAGGGTGGGGGAGGTCGATTTTAGTGAACTCGGTTCAGAAATTTAAAAAAAATTAAAATAAAAAAACACTTCTGCGATCACAGTACTGTATCTTCGTCCCTTTCCATTCAGTGTACATTCACTGTTAACCATTTACCTAACATAACGGACAAAACTAGACAACGCTATTCACAAAAATTGCTATTCAATTTTCATTATTTTTTATTTTTTTGCCTTAAAACATAGCTTATGGCCCCTCGTGAGAACGATCTCGTTGTCCTCGTTCCTATGAGGTGTCATAAGCTACATCTTTGACGCAAAAAATGAAAAAAAATAGTTATTCAATAATTCTGCTTTTCATGTTAGGTTAAGGGTTAATGCCAATAGCTTTACTACCCACTAGGCGCGTAACAGGTATGTATAATAGGGAAATTATTTGGGGGTGTGCAAACATTTTTATGCCTCAGGCGTCCCACGAAAGATTGAAGTCTTGAGTGGGGCAAAGGTATCTAGGTGGTGTCCCTTTCGCGTTACGACGTGTGGGGGTATATGTTTTAAAAGACCCCGGGTCTCTTCCGGAATATTTGTGAAAAACATGCCCCAAATGGCACACTGTGATGACATTTTGAGGTTCCGAAGAATATCATTTAACCCCAAATGTGGTATGTTAGCTGCAATTTCATTGGCTGTCTCCCCACGCAGATCGTAGAATTAAGAATTTATAAGAGAGCCAGTGGAGATTTCCGCAACCCCGGAAACCCCACTACAACCCATTCCTCCAACATGAGTTACTATAGCCAATCTTATTACATAACGAATTCACTCATTTTCTTAGAAGTAGAAAGGTCGTGAAAAATTTACATAATCATACGAACGGCCCTTGTATGGAAACAGCGGTCTCATTTCCCAGTCGGATTGCTATATGGTTGCGACACTTTATACACCATTGGATCGAGATTCAATGCACTTATTTTGGAGAACTGAACAGCTTGGCATACAGTTGGTTTTTACCAATTATGTTAAAAAATCCTTCAATTTAATTTCAATCTGACTTCGACCCTTCTCAATATTTTTTCTGCTGTATGTTTTGTTGTTGTTGTTTTTGTTTTTCGTTTTTTTTTTGGTTTTTTTTTTGTTTTTTGGGGGGTTGGTGGCGGGGGGGGGGGGGGGGAGGGGGCAGTAAACGTCACAGAAAACACTTCTCTTAGGATAATATTTAGGCTACTTGATTATTTTGAAGAATCGGGACCAATGGGAGAGATCGAAGTTGGGGTTTGAAATTGTTTCATGACCTCACGCTGACGATATGAAAATTTATTATTTTAAATCTTATTTTTTCCAATTTAAAAACAAAATAACAAAAATATATCATGTGATTCCTCACTGAGACGAACTCGACGAGATCGTTCCAAAGAAGGGTCACATGATATAGTTATGATGAAACTTTTGTAAACATAATAGTTTTTCAACTGCTCAGTTTGTATAATACGCGGGCAGATGCTACCCATTTGTCAGGTGAAGAGTTAAACATAGAAACAAAATAGAGAGATTGGCCAAACATATTATTAACCATTTACCTAACATGAAAAGCAGACGACACTTGCAAAAACAATTCTTGAATAACTCATTTTTTTTCATTTTTTTCTCAAAAACATAGGTTATGACCCCTCGTTAGAGCGAACTCGTCGAGCTCGTTCCAACGAGGGGTCATAACCTATGTTTTGGAGAAAAAAATTAAAAAATAATGAAAGTTAATTGGCGATTTTTGAGAATAGCGCTGGCAGGTTTTGGCCGTTACGCTGGGTAAAGGGTTAAAGGGCTATATTAGTAACGGAAAGTCAACTTGAAAATAGGCTATTTTCGATGTCGTAAAGAAAAATCTAGACATTTGTCCCTTTTGTTGTTCGTCCGCATTTATTGAACAAATAAAAAATGAAATATTAAAGCATTTTGTTTTAGATTTTTGACGGTATGGAAAATAACAGGTCACCCATTTTCAAGCTAAATTTTCTATTACTTATATAGCATCTTAAATAAAATTATACCTAACTATCTTACCGTGATTTCAAAGCTCTTCTCGGTGTACTCGCCTCAGTAATATCAAATTTCGATAGGCAAACACCGGCGCTTACCACCTGTGTATATGACAAAAATCGACCTCTGAGTGCAGATGCTAAACCTTAAATGAAACAGCAATCCGAAACAGACCATAGCGAGTGTTACAATTTTTTTGTTGAAGGCAAATGTAAAAAATGACGAGATGTTATTTGAGAAGAGAAACAGATACAGTTATGATTCTCCACTATACTGTGAGTTCATGGTGGGTGGCATTTGTTCTATTTTTCATTTTTATAATAACAAATAATAGTAAATCCATAAAACGCTAGTTTCCTCCGCATCCACAAGATATTCACCTATGGTTTTAGTAATAATAATAACACTTTGTCAGGCCGCTGATTTGTCTCGGTTCTCAGGTGAGAAGGCACTGGTTCCCCCTGTGCTCCCAACTGCCTCCCTATTCCCACGCCTCTTCTCTCTTTGTTTTGTGATCCTATTCAGTTCATTCGCCCTGTGACAATATGCTTCCGTGAACAAGTTCGCACGTACAAAACGTACATCAAAATGAATTGGCGTAGGTAGACAACACGAAGGGGTTTTGCGTGCTTAGTTGTCTATACTTCTGTAGGGATGACAGGCACAATAAGTTACGGGACGTTTAGTTGGTGATTACGGTGTCACATGCAGCGAAGTGAGAATAATATAAGGTGAGGCTATAGCAGAAGCTAATATTTCTCTCGATGCGTTTCACAAGACTCTCTATTTCTCAACTAGATGCCCCGTAACGTGTTTATTATGCCAGCTTACGAAGTGTTTGCAAACCAAGAATTTTGTTTGCAAGTGCCGTCTGCTTTTCATGTTAAGTAAAGGGTTAAACAGTAACAGTACCGTTAAGTTTATTTTAATTTAACAGTTTTGGCAGCTTGCTGCCAGTTATTTCGTCGTATATATACAGCAATTTTCACTGGACACTGTGTGAAAAGGATATCATGTTACCTCAGCTGGCGAAAACAAATATATATATATATATAATCTATACGGTATAAAACATGTAACTTACGGTTATGCCAAAAGTCGGGTGCAGTTGCTATCACGTTTTTCTTCATCTTTCGAAGGGGAAAATACAGATGATGCTCTATCAGTAATCTCGCTTTCTCCTGCAGTTGAACCGTCAGACAACGTGAATATGATCAAACAATCTAATCTAATTTCTTGAAATAAAAGCTTGGTGGAACGCATTTGAGAAATTGAGATTAATGGCATATTACATGGATACTAACCGTACTGAACAAACAACCGTATCAACAGTCCACACTGATTCGTGTTGGCAGAATCGTTCAATACAGTTAACGTGTCCGTCAAGTAGCAGTGTCAGAATCAATTTTGTGGCGCAAATACAGGTCAGTGTCAGTGTGTGTGTGTATAGCGAGAGTGGGACAGGCTGGTCGAAAAAGGTTTTGAGGCTTTTGGCTGAGAAAACTTTGCAAAATGGGAGGAATATTATTCATATTTCGGCTAAGACTTACGTTTTTAGTCTGTATTTTCGATAACTAAACTCTTCTGTGTGTTAAAACCGGGAGAAATATGGTTACCTAATCTGAAATGCGCCGAAAAAAATGTTAGTGGCATATCGGGAAATTTTTACTTCCTACTACACTAGTGAAAAGCTACCTGCCACTCACCAATAAGCAGCCTTTACAGCCGGACCATGGTCGATTGGCAGAAGACGTGTGCTTTTATGTCCATTCTTCTTAACACATCATCCACTTTTGATTGAACGGGACAAGAACTATATTATATTTACAGCACGATTTGAAGTTAACTATGTAAAAATAGTGCTCCTCCAGAAAGAATACTACACGCGCTGCCGGCGTATGGATTATTCTCACACGCGGACCACTATATCGACATAGTTAGCTACATGCGGTGGAATGATTATGTTGTATCGACCAAACAGAGAAATAATCTTTCTGCCTTCCAGGATTACAATGCCATGTGCACGGCCTGTTGTCAAGAACCTTACCAAAAACAATCATTTTTATTTTTGAACTTACAAATAACGAAAGAGAATTCCAGAAGAGATTTTTTAACACTTATGCTGTCGAAAGCGACTATTGTCACCTATTTTATGATTATCTGTACGTTCTGGAATGCGCAGATCAAACCGACCGTCTGATTAATTGTTGGAAAGGGCTCAGAGAGCCCTTTCCACCAATTAATCAGATGATAGAGTTCCATGTATGTCATAAATCTTATTAAACTTCCTCGCATATAGGCGTACATAGATGTCCTCCATATATGGCTAAAGTGGGCGTGGCAGTAAAAGGGCTCGTTGGGTTCCGTCAATCGAACGTCCTAAAATATCCCATGGCTATTTTCAGAAAGTGTATTATGCCATAGGAATAGTGCAGGATTATTTTTGGAAACCCCCAATAAGTAAACCTATCAGAAATGGCAGAGTGCATCTCAGCCAATCAGAGGAATGGAATGTCACGTGACACATAATGAAAACAAAAATAATTGACGAAAACTTGGTTTGCAAACACTTCGTAAGCTGGCATAATAAACACGTTACGGGACGTCTAGTTGAGGAATACAGAGTCTTGTGAAACGCATCGAGAGAAATATTAGCTTCTGCTATAGCCTCACCTAATATTATTCTCACTTCGCCGCATGTGATACCGTAATCACCAACTAAACGTCCCGAAACTTATAGTGCATGTCATCCCTACAGACAACCAAGCACGCAAAACCCCTTCCTGTTATCTACCTACGCCAATTCATTTTGATGTACGTTTGAACTTGTTCACTGAAACATATTGTCACAGGGCGGCTGAACTGAATAGGATCACAAAACCAAGAGAGAAGAGGCGTGGGAATAGGGAGGCAGTTGGGAGCACAGGAGGGAACCAATGCCTTCTCACCTGAGAACCGAGACAAATCAGCGGCCTGCCAAAGTGTTATTATTATTACTAAAACCATAGGTCCGATATTCCGAACACCCAGTACTCTGAAGGCCTAATAGTCCGATGCCCCAATACTCCAAGGTGAAGATATTTCGAACGCTCAATACTCCCAAGGCCCTACACTCTGAAAGTCCAGTATTGGGACTTCGTTCGAACGAAGTCCCAATACTCCTAAATCACAGTAGTCCCCAAAAAACCCAGTAGCTGAAGGTTTAAAACTGCGAAGGCCCAAAATTTCGAAGGCCCAATATTGCGAAGTTTCAATATAATGCTAGTTTTCCGCGGTGCAGACCCACTATTTAGATGGCGCAACGTTTGGAAAGAGAATATGCGAATTCATCTGTTCGTACTAGTTACTGCCCCTCCAACTGGCAAGAGGCCATTATGAACGCTCCGTCAATGTGCCTGATGGTGAGTGTTTAGTTTCCGAACTCAAACTTAACAACTGTTGGGATTATGATAATGAAACTCCACAGATACACGGCCGATGGGAAAGAAATGCACCCTATCGATTTGGGAAGGAGGGGAGGGGTCAAGCGTTCAAGGATACAACGGTGCTCAAACCCGAAAGGGGTTTTCAGACACAAGCTTGACAACGCCTAGGTCTGAGATCATGAACCTAAACAGGTGGGCAGCCTAGGGGAGTGAGCCCAGTCAATTTGGGGCTATAAAGGTCGACGGTAAAGTTGTTCCAGCCTGAAAACAGTTTCCGAGATGAATATTATTATTATATTATTATTATTATTATTATTATTATTATTATTATTATTATTATTATTATTATTATTATTATTATTATTATTATTGCTGGTATGTTCGAATGTAGAAGGCAAAATAGAGTTGTGAATCGGAACTCTGAGGGAGTTACTCAGGTTAGGCAGGATGTTCAATATTCGAAATTTAATACTTGTGTTTCATACAAATATTTGTTAAACCCCTCCCCCTCCCTCTCTCTCTCTCTCTCTCTCTCTCTCTCTCTCTCTCTCTCTCTTTCTCTCTCTATCTCCCTGTTTTCTTTTTCTCTCTCTTTATCACTGTCTATCTCACTCACACTTCTTATATTACTTATTTCACTGTATTTCTGTAATCTACATTATTTGTATAAAATATTTTATATTTATTACTGTTTTTGCCGCACAAGATAATATTTATGTTACTTGAACTGGAAGGAGGATTGCTAAAGTTAAGGGCTTGTCTTACGATCCGATTTGCTGCCAAAAAATTGCAAATAATAAATGTTTGAACTGCAACTCGAGAACGATTTGACCTAGAGTCATTAGACTCCAAAGGTATAATTCACTTCCACAGTATATAACTGTGTTTTGGTTGATGGAAGGCATATTTATACTACGATTTGGAAGGGGGATTCAAGGCTTGGATTGCCCTCCATGCGAGACAAAGAAAAAATTGTGGCGTCATTAGAAGGTCGGAGAGTCCACATGTATTTCAAGATGTATAAATGCGTGCATTTCAAAATAGTCCAAGTCGAGACCAGTGCGATAAACTTTCGGTGATCAAATGTGCCTGGATGTTAAAAATGTATACAACCATGTCCGTGGCTCGACATTCCTTCTTTCCAACACAGTGATCCCCATCACCAATTCCAATGCCGACTCGGTCACCCGACCAATAAGCCAGGCACCACTACCCATTCGATCCAGGACTCAACCCGGCGAACTGGCCATACCACAAGCTCGACCCCCTCCACTCAGTGGTCTGTTCCAGAGATCATGCCAGGAGGACCGACCCCCATCACCCATTCTATGTCTGAAATTGTGACCATTTCAAACGAGCCACATTCACACGACTCGAGCACCCAGTGTGTGAATCTACCCAATCCCAACCACCGCGCCCCTCGTCCTCGATCACCCAACACTACTAACTTCAGAATATGACCCGACCCAATCACTCAACTTAATCACCTGAACATCGTGACCCTATCCATACCAACAATTCTAAGTATGACCCAATTCCATTTCCTAACAAGATAGCATACCCTATCAATGACCCTATCCCAGTACCGCGCCATTCATTCGCCTTGTGGTCCTGCCCATGCCAATCACACAACACGAACGGGCATCGTGATATATAGACCCGCATAACCACAAAGAAATGAAAGCACTGGGATCTATATCAACTTGGGTATGTAAATACTGGGAGATGTAACGACAAGGATATGTAAACCCCCGAGTGGCAACCCCTGGGATATGTAAACACTATAGTTATATTAGCACTGTGATTGGTAACAACTAGCGTGTGTGACCTCTGGTGAAGATCCATTGGAATATTCAAGAGGATATGTAACCACTGAGGTCGATAACCACTTGGATACACTCTAAAATCAGTTGAGTTAAAATCAATCCAAATCATCTGGGTTAACCACTAAATACATGAAACAACACGATATTTCATCAGTAGAATGGATGACCACCATATGTAATCACTGTGGTATGTAACCACTAGGATCAGAAATAGATAAGATAATTATGTAACCATTAGGATATGTAACCCCCGTCGTAGGTAACCACCGCGAAATATATCCAGTAGCAGGGACCGACGTGGGCATGCGCCAGTGCGTATTTGGTTCTGAAACATCAGGACCTGGCTCTTAAATCTCAGAAATAGGCTTCTCAGTTGGCGCGTAACTTCTCAGATCATATTTTGATATTCTTTCGATGGATAATCGAGAGAGACACTCGTACATGTATTATATATATGATTATCATTTATCATTATTGTAGAGTGCTTAAGTTAATACTTCAAGTCTTAATTACCAAGCATTAATCTTCACTGTGGTTTCTGATCAAGTCTTGGCTGCCTAAATAGGCAGCCAAGACTTGATCAGAAACCACAGTGAAGATTAATGTTTGCTATAGTGTACTAAATGAAAATGATGAGAGCTATTACATACTTGCAGTGTGTGTTACAAACAGCAGTGTGACTCCGTAAATTGAAATCTGGCGCATGAATTGAAAAACTAGGCTCCGAGGCTAGAGCGTATTTTAAATAGTCCTGACCGGTCCCTGCAGTAGAGTATGTGGCAACCAGAAGAGGTGGCAACGATTGCATGTAATCACCAGGATGAAATCCAAAGATTAACTATATCGTTGCTATGTTGTTATATCAATTTAGCTATCTAGTTATAACTTCTATAGCTTGTTATTATGACTTTGCCATCTTGGCATCAGAAATCAGTATAAATTATTGTGTGGCGCGAACATAGCTATCTTGTTTTATTATACTTCATGAATAAAACTAGACAAAAGACGACGTCTGATTGGACAGATACAATTTGCTAATTTGCGTGATCATGCCTGTTGACTCAGCCCATTCTTGACAACGTGTGATAGTCCATCGCGACTGTTATGTTTGTACTAACACACGCTGTGATGCGGTGATTTTGTAATATCACACGCTGAATCCGAAAATTGCCGAAAGGGAGAAAATAACACACGCTGTTTCCGAAGATTTCCGAAGTTTTTCTCTCGCCTCAAATCAGACGACAACAACAAACGTGGCTTTCGCAAATATTACCGTTGAAAATATCGAGGCACTTTTAAGGTCAAAGGACAGTTCATCAACTAAGTGAAGTGTTGACAGAAGTGTAAAGTTGTTCAGGGAGTTTTTGGGCACAAAGGGGAAATCAACTGAATTTGAAACATTCGACGTATGTGAACTGAATCAATGTCTTAGTCCGCCTATTTGTTATTGATTTATTTATAACTCTGAAAGAAACATTCCTTTCAAAGGTCATTCAATATAATAAAAAACATAGTGACCGTTGTTCAGTGTGTTATGGTAGATTAGCCCCCTCAGAAAAAAAAAAAACTTTTTTGTTTTTTTTTTTTGGGGGGGGGGGGGGGTACTAATCTACCATTACACACTGAAAAACGGTCACTATGTTTATAATAACACCTTCGTTATATTGTTATATCAACTTTGCTATCTTGATTTTAAAAATCAGTATAAATTATTGTGTGACGCTAACACGCCGACGTTTTTACAGCCTTCAAAGAAGGAATAAAGTTTTCATGTCTTTAAAAACCCAAGTTTCCGATTCAAAATCATCGGTATGTATGGGATATTCGGAGTATTGGATCTTCGGGTCATCGGGGTAGTGAGCATTCAGAATATCTGTCTTCGGAGAACTGGGCCTGTGGAGTATTGGACCTTCGGAGTAGAGATGGGCGGTGTACCGTAAATACCGTTCGTTATCGATATCGAGCCAATAGCGATTTACCATACAGAAGGAATCAGAATACCGAAATTTGGGCATTGAAAACTTTTTCCGACATTAGTTAAAAAATAAAAAAGACAAACAACAGGACATTCCGAAAAATTCACGTGAAGGTGAGTCGGTGGACTATGTATTTCTAAAGGCAGTCACCACCGGTCATTTTATGTAACAAAAAAGCTGAGAGAAAATACCAAGATGGTATTTTCTCTCAACCTTTTTGTTACATCAAAGGAACAATAGCGCGTACCTGTGTTGTTTCCAACATTTTGACACTTCGGCGGCTGTGTTTTCTATAAAATGGTGAACTATAGCTGGTCAGTATACCAAAAATATCACATGACATTGGTATCAGTGTGAGTGCATCCATGTTGTTGACACCGAATACCACGTAGTAAGTGGAGTTCGGAGTAAGGTTCCAACGTCTTCATTCCAGGCAGTTGTATGCAAATGATTCGCAATCAAAATTCCTCCCAAGCTGATACACTAAAGAGCAGACATTCCAAACTCTATTCAGCTGTTACTCCACCATCGTCTGTAATCGCATTTGTTTTATCGATTCAACCGAAAATATCATTTTACAAGGTGGACCTTATTAAAAATCGCATATTAATACGGGGAATTGGTTGTTTTATAGATCTTTTCAAGTTTTGGAAATATGTAAAAGATTCTAACTGGCGGATCTGATACACATTATTCCTAACATTGGACTAAGTTAAAATTCGGACTTCCACAGGTAGCCCAAATAACCCGGGGACTAGATTTTAACAAACCTGAATCTGATTCACACAAGGATGCTATATACCAAATATAAAGAGATTCTTACCGGTTTTTCTAGTATCGTCGCTATCTACCCCTAGGCCACTTTGTACATATAGAGCAAACGGGTATGTCGGCGCATTGTATTGAGTGGTGTGGTGGAATCTTTAGGTCAGGTAACATTTTGGTCTCCAATCTAGAGTCCACACACGCTACAAATTCCTCAGATTCGCTCTTAGATCGCTAAATTTTGCAAATGTTTATCGGGTGTGTGTGTGTGTGTGTGAGGGGAAGGGGGAGCTAGTCCTAATTAGGACACTCCAATCGCCGCCTCTAAACCCCCTCCCCTAGGGAAGTGGGAGGAGGGGCCAAAGGCCGGAGAGCCCTAGAGAGAACTATGCGATGCCCACGATACCCCACAAAACAGCCTTTCAGATATCATCTTTCCACCCTACTCCCCCAACCCCACCCCAGAAAACAAAAAAAACAAAACAAAATAAACTTGCCTTGAGTGGTGTGGTGGGAACTTTAAGTCATGTGACAGTTTGGTAACACATCCTTTATCTCTTGATTTGTATCGGCGTAGTTTGTTACTGACCGCTCGACTATGTTATTTAAAGTTTAGTTGATCAGTTCCGTGGCTCTGACTTGTCCTTGCTTCTTTTGTTTGAGGAACTTGGGTGGTAAAGCTAGTATCCACCCCTAGGCCTCTTTTCCATATAGAGCAAACAGATGTGTTGGCGTATTGACTTGAGTGGTGGAATCTTTAGGTCAGGTAACATTTTGGTGACACATCATTTATCTCTTGATTTGTGGTCTCGCGTAATGAAGCGCACTGTCTGGTTTTGGATTTTTGTTTATACAAGTCGCAGGACAGTTGTTTCTCAGGTTATGGAGAAGCCTAGAATAGAAATGGCTTTCTTTATGATGTTGTGGACGTAGGTACTCCACTTCATATGTTCAGAAAGTTGTATTCTCAGGTATAGTCTGTTCGATACCTGCTGCAGTACTGTGTTGTTTAGACTGTAGTAGTGGTTAAGTTTGTTTCTTTTCATCAGAATGTAGCATGTTGTGGCATTGAATCTCATAATCCAAGCTGATGCCCACATTTCAAATCTTCTTGGGGAACGATCTGGACTTAGTGGGTGTCGATTTACCCAACAAGCTGTCGTCTGCAAATCACACACAGTTTGACAGATCGTGTATGTAGCACAGGAAGAGTAGAGGGCCCTTACCGGTGCCCTTGGCTATTCCAGCGTCCACTGTTACCTCATTAAATAATCCTTCTTCTAGGACTGCCTTCACTGTTCGTTTGATTAGAAACTTTGTCAGCCAGGTGTAGATTGGTATCTGGATACTGTGCTGGTATGGAGAAGGTGTTTTCATGTGGTACGGCGTCGAATGCTTTTGAAAAGTCAATTATTGCTACGTCGAATTGTTTATTGCTGAGAGACTTCAGTAAATTAATTGTTATTAGGAGTAGCTGGCTACTAGCACTGTGTACTAAGGCAAATTACACGTCGATGGTGAACTTGTCCTCAACGAATGTGGAGTGGTTCTCGCCGGTACCCCATCCGTAAACTGTCCGACACGGAGTGATCCTGGCTGTCAAGTATTGTTAAACTACAATAAAGCAACAACAACAACAATTTCAACAACCAGAGTCTCATCGTGTCGGAAACAGCAGTGGTAACTGTAGTATCAAACACAAAGTAGCAAACATAATATATTCGTTAACAATGAAACTATAATATATAAATTGGATTTATTTTTCATAGATTCGTTCAAAGTTGAGTTTTGAATAGGGTTTAATCCCGGGAACGGGAATTCCCGGGTTTCCGGTTCCGAAACCCGGTCACGATAACCGGGAAATCAATAGCTCAGAACCAGGAATTACCCACGTCACCAGTTGTATTGAAATGAAGTTTTCAGAATTGAAAAACTGCTCCAACGTAACTTTGTGAGATTCTATCAACCCTTCCACATCTGAACTTTTTACAGTAGTGATTCCCGAAGAACCCTTTTCTGTAGCTCTTTCTCAGTTCCGGAGGACCTCTCTCTTCAACAATAAGATGTTCACTCGCTTCAAAGTTCAAATTTATTTTCAGGATCACCAGTATCACTCACTATTCACTACCTCCTTCAACATCAACTCCTTCTTCACTGCCGTAACCAACAGAGGAGATTGGTGACGGCAGTGAAGATGGAGTTGAAGCTAGGAGGAAGTGGTGATAAAATTAGCGATTCAGAAAATGAAGACGAGTTGGATGAGGGTTTGGGTTTTCACACTTCTCTGAGGAAATGAACTTTTCCGTGTGAAGATGGCAGATTTCCAATAAAATATGTTCATTTTCACAAAAAGAAATGCGTCTTGTTACACAGGTAAATTTACTTGATATTATCAGGGCCATTTCGCGGTTCTGACTGTAATTTCATTCCCATTCCCGTTACTATAGAAAACCGAGAATATATTAAACCTCACATATGAAATTAAATGTAACATATTTTTATTTTCCAGTGACCTCCCCTGATGCTCTTACTCCGTTCCATAATTTTGCTTCAAATATGCAATTTTTATTCTCTAGTGACCTCCCTTGATTTTTTTTATTTTTGTATTATTAGGCTTTTCCCTCTGGAAAAGACTATTGTTTTTCTACGGATTATTATTTTTTTTTTTTTTTTTTTTTTTGGGGTTTTTTTTTTTTTTTTTTTTTCCACGCATTTTTGTCCGTACGATTCAGAAGCCATTTTCGAACCGATTTTCACACAATTTGGCACACGCATAGAGTGGAAAAAATCTAAAAATGTACTGAAGCGGAATTTTCGATTTAACCCTTATTTCGCCAGAATTGGCAAAAAACTGCCAAAATTGGGGTTTATCGGCACTTTCTCGAAACACGTCTTTAGGATTTTTTTTAAATATTTATAATTACTAGACCTGCCTACGACACAACCTTTGATACACACGACATATTAGGCGATGCATATGGTAACCCTCCACAGGCTGCCAAACATCGAAATTTTGATGAAATGGGCCGGTTTCAGACCCCCACAGCACCCAAACGATACCCGAGAGGTAAACATAACTTCCTGTATTGGAAGTGGAATTCACCGAGGATCATTTTTGTAAGTAATAAGGGTGTTCAGAAAACCAAGTGTTAACCCGTTTTGGGCTGGTTAAACAGCAATACCCCAAAAAAGCTCAAAACTTCATGTTTTCCGTGGATTTCTCTAAACGAGTCTTGTAGATTTTCAAGAAAAATTGGTCACTCTCAGGTCTTGGTGTGACATTACAAGTTGCATGGACAAAATATTCCGGTCAGCATTAGTTAACCCTCACCGAGCTGCTAAACGTAAAAATTGTGATAAAATGGGCTGTTTTTAGACACCAACAGCAGCCAAACGATATACCACAGAGAAAGGGGCCTTCATTTATCGGACGCAAAATTGATCGGAAAATATTTTTGAAAGTGGTAAGGGTATTCAAAATTTGACGTCTTAACCCATTTTGGGCTGGTTAAAGAGAGATACCCATTAAAATCTTAAAATACTCGTTTTCTGTGGATTTCTCTAACAACATCTTGTAGGTTTTCAAGAAAAATCGGCTATTTGCAGGTCTTGGTGTGACATTACAAGTCGCATGAACAAAATATTCCGGTCAGCATTAGTTAACCCTTCCCTGGCTGCTGAAGGTCAAAATTGCGATAAAATGGGCTGTTTTTGCACACCAACAGCACCCAAATGGTACACCACAAAGAAAAGTGCCTTCTTTTATCGTGCATACAATTTATACGGAAACATTTTTGTAAGTAGTAAGGGTATTCAAAAGTCGACGTCTTAACCCATTTTGGGCAGGCTAAAGAGAGATATCCCTTGAAAGCTTTAAATTCCCATTTTCTGTGAATTTCCCTAACGGTAACTTGTAGGGTTTCAAGACAAATTGACTATTCGTAGGTCTTTTTGTGACATTACAAGTTGCATCGACAAAATACTCCGGTGAGCGTTTTTTAACCATCTACAAGCTGCCAAGCATCGTAATGTTGTTAACATGGGACTGTTTTCAGACACGCACAGCACCTAATGTATACAGGAGAGATAAACATAATCTCCTTTGTTTGAAGTGGAATTCACAGAGGACCATTTTTGTAAGTAATAAAGGTATTCAAAAAGCCAAGCGTTAACCCCTGTTGGGGAGGTTAACAGGGATACCCATCAAAAGCTTAAAAAATCGTTTTCCCTGGATTTCTACAAACATTTTGTGGGGTTTTCAAGAGAAAATGCCGTTGATAGGTCTTCGTGTCATATGACCAGTTGCATGGATCAGTTATTCTGGTAGGCATTTGTTAACCCTTCATGGGCTGCTAAATGTAAAAAAAAATGAGGAAATAGTCTGTTTTTGGACACCAACAACATCAAATGGAAATGCCACAGAGAAACGTAACTTCTTTTACCGGACGCAAAACTGATAGGGAAACATTGATATTGATATTAACCCATTCTACCATTAATGATGGGTTTTACCTAAACATTTTTTATCAAACCCAAACCGAGTCATTTGAGACTACTATACTCACCTTTCTTATAACATCAATGAAGGAACTTTAGTGAGGCAGTTAAAAACAATTCATCAGACACTGTGGGGTCAAGAAAAATCATGGAATCTAATCGGGAAAAGCCATGATTCTCCAGAATCATAAAGTCTAGTTTTCCATAAGTTTCTTACCCAGCTCACAGTGCCCGAATAAGTGTGCTCGAAATCTATCGGGACGTTACGCGTTTTTCATCGTAAACACGAAGTGTGGAGGATATTTTCAGATTCACTTTCTGGTACACTTAAAAATTTAGAAATGTCTCATTAAAGTACACTAAAAATGCCGAGACGTTGCTGTGTCAAACAATGGAAGTGGTAGGAGAGATGACACCCGATTTCGCGATTTCTGAGGTAAAAAGGTTTGTTGGTATTTTTAGAATGTGCTGGAGGTGACGGATCAGAAAGCATATTTTTTGCGAGTGGCACTGCCTGCCTTTGGTCGTAACAGCAATTTTTCGTCTTTTCAGGGGTATTCTTTTTCAAATTTTCATGAAACCAGTTTTCTATGAATACCAGGTGGAAAAATTGCTTAATATACACGAAAATTGCTTGCGATTGTGTTCATTACGTATCTATATAGCATTATATAGGTCCATGAGTGAATACTCCCTTAACATTCATGGGCCGTGACGTTATTCGATGACATTAGACAAAATTCTCGCGTCGATTCAGCCAAACACTCGACTTTCAGTGACTGTGGCGATAACTCTATACAACATATGCATGCTATGCATGGAACAAAAACTGTACCAACCCAGTGCGATCATGTTGCGACAAAACATATCAGGA
This sequence comes from Pictodentalium vernedei, assembly GCA_031216915.1. Lineage (NCBI taxonomy): Eukaryota > Metazoa > Mollusca > Scaphopoda > Dentaliida > Dentaliidae > Pictodentalium > Pictodentalium vernedei. The sequence continues at coordinate 103,559,623 of CM062295.1, read as the reverse complement.
TAGCCCCAGTGGTTACCGAGCAGTCGCGATTTAGCTTCCCGCACCCCCAATTCTGAGGTGAGCTCTAAGTGGTTTTAGGGAGGACATAGCCGACGTCTGATGTGTTGCGTGGTGATGGAAGTATTTTCAATGGATGTTAGAAAGTTTTGCGTATGACATTCACTTACAGTACGTGGAGAGTGTATTATCACTAAATCACCCGCAGAGTGGAGATTCCACCCGAGCAATAATTGCAAATTTGTTGCAAAGCATAACCAGCACAAGCAAAGTTTCAGCCAATGGACCTCCGGGTTAAACCCGGAGGTCCATTGGCTGCAACATTGCTTGTGTTTTTTGTCGATATGTACAAAATTTGAAAGTTATAGCTTGGGTGATAACTCCACTCCGCTGGTGATTTAGTTACAATCCACTCTCCACGTACTGTACGTGGTCAAGTTTCTAAGACAAATACTTTGAATAGTACACATTTTTGTCCATTTCTTGGAAAAAAATAGCAGAAAAATAATCGAATAAAGCAAGTTTTTGGAGTCTTTTCGAATATTCACGCATCATGAACACAACTAGATCTAGATGTTTTCAGGAATGTGCTACGCGAAAAAGAAACACACTCATTCTTTCAAAGTTAATGGGCAGGATCGCATCGACCACATGTACGTTTACACTAAGCTAATAATTCTGTCATTTTACGAATGGACACTAAAGCCGTATCACAAAAGTGACTACAGAGTGATAATACGGAGTGTATCAATCCCATGTTTTCTGTTTTTAGCGCAGTGAAATGTGTTTTCTTCTGTGTTGAGTTCAAACTGTTAAAACATAGTACCCTACAGTACGTGGAGAGTGGATTGTAAGTAAATCACCCGCGGAGTGGGGTTATCACCCAAGCTATAACTTTCAAATTTTGTACATATCGACAAAAAACACAAGCAATGTTTCAGCCAATGGACCTCCGGGTTTAACCCGGAGGTCCATTGGCTGAAACATTGCTGGTGCTGGTTGTGTTTTGCAACAAATTCGCAATTATTGCTTGGGTGGAATCTCCACTCTGCGGGTGATTTAGTGACAATACACTCTCTACGTACTGTATGTGCGAGTGTGAATGTCAGCAAATGCGAATCCTGTCCATTGTGATTAACTGCTAGAAATTGACGTTAAATCAGTCACTGGGGTAGTGACTTTCGCAAGACACATCGGATGATTCTGAAAGAGAATACTTCAGTTCATCATCCCTCTCGTTTTGTTCGCCGTCATTTTCTATAACGGAACAAAGAGTTTTGAGCACCCGATCCCCATCAGAACATTTGATTTCTTTAGTAACTCCAGGCACAATCCAACTGTTTTCTAGGGGATCCCAGGAAGTCATACACGACTTGTTAGCCTTCTTCCATAATCAAACAACAAAGTTGGCGCTTTTCAGCTTTTCAAGTAGAACGACATGGCAAAGAGGAAATTTTGAGCGACTCCGTCATAACTTGGCGAGTACAATGTGTATCGAAGCCGTCGAATCGACTCAAGTTGCCCGAACTGCCCTTGGGACGGCCATGCATGGTGCAGACGAATCTCTCTATCGTATTGATCCTCTCTCTGTCAAACGTTTTAGAAATCCCTAAATCAGCGAAAGCAGAAAGAAATTCAGCAGAAATTTCGAGGATTTTTAGGGGTCTAACTTTTCCCTTCCTTGCAAAACTACTCATATAATCACTTCCCGTGAATGCATGTAACCCAGGAAGAGCTTGGCAAAAGCTTCCCTCCCAACTCTGTCCCCAATTTAGGTACATCAATATACCGTCTGGTATTATTACTAGATTACCAAACATCCATCCAGGTATGGCCCGTGAAGAGTTTAACCCTTTACCCAACGTAACGGCCAAAACCGGGCACCGCTATTCTCAAAAATCTCCAATTAATTTTCATTATTTTTTCTCTCAAAAACATAGGTTATGACCCCTCGTTGGAACGAGCTCATCGAGCTCGTTCCATCGAAGGGTCATAACCTATGTTTTTGAGACAAAAAATGACAAAAATTAGTTATTCAAGAATTTTTTTACAAGTGTCGTCTTCTTTTCATGTTAGGTAAAGGGTTAAGATTGGATTGGAGAACAACAAGGACGTCTATGTCCACAGATCGAACAACTATTTCTCTAATAGATTTGCTGTCGAATATATGCTTCACGTGTTACACGAACCGAGCATCGTCTTTCTCGTGATTGCATTATAGTTCGGGCACCTCTGTTCTTACAACTCTGTCACCATGAACAGTGAAAAGAAATGCAGTTTTGCTGAGTCCAACAACAACTCCCATGAGAGCTTGCGAATAAACATTCTTAGACCACTTGTTGACAAGGAATCTTAGGAGAGCAGCTTTAAAACCCGATGACCACAGAGCTTGTTGAATCTTTCTTGCCCTCTTTTGTTCAGGCCCTGATTGTCAAATCCACTATTTGATGCAGATGGTCCTCGTTTATCTTTGATTGAAGGAGAACGGAAAGTGTCACATACAAAATCACCCTTACCGAGAATCCGGCAGTTCCACTTGAGAGCAGGTTATGAACATAGCATCGACCACACATGCCTCATAATTGTTAGGCTTTGTGAAATCTATTGTTCCCTCTAGAATATGCATCAGCTTCATTTGGGCTCCAATAGAAAGCCCGAATATTAACCAAGGGACTAGATTTTAATAAACTTGAATCTGACTCTCCTAAGATTGGTGTATACCATGTATCAAAAGATTCTGACTGGGGGTTCACGAGAAGAAGATTTTTAAAGATTATTTCCCATATTGCGCCACGTAGAATTTCGGGCTCCAATATTAACCAAAGGACATGATTTGAACACACTTGAATCTGACTCCCAGTTAGAATCTTTTGATTGATACATGGGATATATCACCCTTGGGGGTGTCAGATTCAAGTTTGTTAAAACACAAACCTTTTTACCTCAGAAATCGTGAAATCGGGTGTCAGGTCTCCGACCATTCTTCCATTATTTGACACAGCAAATTCTCGGCATTTTAGTGTACTTTAATGAGACATTTCTAAAATTTTAACTGTACCAGAAAGTGAATCTGAAAATATCCTCCACACTTCGTGTTTACGAAGAAAAACGCGTAACATCCCGATAGATTTCGAGCACACATACTCGGGCACTGTAAGGTGTCCCCTCTGACTTGCATGTACGGTGTAATACAGAATTCCATATTTGAGTTACTACAACTATGGCAACGCTACAAAAAGTTGTACAGAGTACGAACCCCCAGTACTCGTATCAATAGTCAGTATTACGAACATAGCGAGCTAAATAAAATGTTGAGATGGGTTAGGCACGAGACCAGATACTGGGATAAAATTGTGGAAAATAATAAAAACAATCAGGGGAGGTCACTAGAGAATAAAAATTGTGCATGTGAAGCAAAATTATGGAACGGAGTAAGAGCATCAGGGCAGGTCACTGGAAAATAAAAATATGTTTCATTCAATTTCATGTGTGGGGTTTAATATATTCCCGGTTTTCTATAGTAACGGGAATGGGAATGAAATTATACTCAGAACCGCGAAATGTCCCTGATAATACCAAGTAAATTTACATTTAAATTTACATTTGTTAAAGAGGCGGGTGTACATATTTGTGTCACCCTATGGTGACACTTAATAGTTTTTATGATGCCCCAATGCCCTGCAATCAGTCAAAGGTCCGTCGTCTGCCATCACCCAGTAATAAATGTTTCATTTCTGTATTGCTATCCATGGTATTGCAGGCGGCGGCATATTCTGTTATTCATTTAACGATTTCATCAGACTTTTATACAACTGTTTGTCGAAGGCCTTTAGTCTCAACAATTCATCGCGGATATTGATTACTTCGTTTCTAACTCTCGTATTACCAGAAGCTATACAAGTCATCGAGGTTGAAATTTCTCGATCATTGCAATATGATCGCAAATAATGACGACTCCCTGCCCAACAACCGATTTGACGAAGGCTTTATGTATGTTATCCCATATCAGTTTCACTATCACTAGTAACCTGGATTCACCCTAAGCAGGCGTATTCCAAGGATCGCTCTTCCTACTTATGAAATTTGTATTGATCAGAAAGTCATTTTAAGATTGGAGATCTTTTTCCTCGTAACCATCTTTCGCAGGTTTCCTCAGCACGGGCAAATGACACAGTACTGGTGTGCCTTCGTATTATTGCCCATCTATGATCAGATTACCACCGCCCACTTGTACATCCTTATTACTTATGTAGAGAGTAGGGTAGAATGGGGGATACGAGCCCACCAAATTTTTGGCAGAGATCGAGTCTCACGATTCTATAACAGATATTGAAATCGAAGCGTTGAAGTCACCATTGATTTTGATAGAACGAGACAAAGCCATCAAAGGATGGTTTAAAACTTTCGACGTGAAGCCTGGTCTCATAAAAAAACTCGATCCTGAATCATTCATGGAATGGGTGAAGGGTAGAGTGTTGGACGTATTTCGAAAACATCTACTAGATAAGGGTTTAAAAATAAGAATGATCTTGTATTGTCTAATGAAAAAGGTCGATGTGAAAAGGGGTGAGATCCTGATGCGAAATGCCTATTTCCGATCTAAGAACGAGATTGTGTTTAGAGACAACGAATTAGTCGACGTTTATAAAATGATGAAAGACAAGATGTTGGAATGTATGGCTACTTTTTAAAACAAGGGAAGTAATTGGACGTTCGAGAAGATATTGAATCTCGAGATTCACGTGGATAGACACGATCCTTTGAAAGCATCTTTCTACATAAAATTACCTTATTTTAAAAAAATAAGGTAATTTTAAGAAACAAGCTGCGATCAACGTGAAAAATGAAGATAATAACGAGTGTTTCAAATGGGCGATCACATCGGCCTTGTATCCCGTGGAAAAACATGCTCAGAGAGTTTCCAAGTACTCAGAGACTTGTAAAAATCTCGATTGGACGGGAGTGTCTTTCCCGACGCGGTTGAAAGACATCAAAGATTTTTAAAAGCTAAATCCCACCATGGCCGTGAACGTTTTGGGATATGAAGGAAATGATAAAAAAAGGATTAGTCGATCCTCTCACGCTGACTTCGCACAAACAGAGAGAAAAGACTGATAATTTGTTATTAATTTCAGAGGGTGACAATCAACATTATTGCTGGATTAAAAGTTTGAGTTATTTACTCTCAAAGCAGATTAGTAAAGATAAGTGCGAGAGATTTTTCTGTTTCAACTGCATGAATTCGTTTTGTAGTCAAGAATCAGTTCTGCGTCATCGAGAATATTGCAGCGAAAAGCATTGTGTTGCCATCAGAATGTCTAAACCAAAGACTTACATGGACTTTCGTCATCACAATAGAAGATTAGAACCGCCATTCATCGTCTGTGCTGATTGTGAATATTTCACCAAGAAAATAAATTCTTGCCAGCCTGACGAGCGTAGGAGTTATGCTGAAAAATATCAGAAGCACGTACCTTCAGGCTATTGTTAAGTGAAATGTTCTTTCGATGATCGAGAATCATCGGGTCCATTCATCTACACCAAACATTCAGATGGACGACGACGTGGCTCAAAGATTCGTGAAGAGTAAGAATCGAATATTCAAATATTATACGACAAATTTAAAAAACCTAAAGACATGATCGTCACGCCATAGCAACAGCGAGAATACAACAAAACCACCGAATGTCGCATCTGTAGACAATTACGATTACATGAACGATCTCGAGAAACTCAACAACGTCGCTCTACCTCCCAAAGAAGATTTATTCAAAATTATACCAGTCTCACATTTCTGATGATGATTACAAACACGCGCAAAACGTGTGGACATTATTTGATATGAAATCCATGAGAGAATATCACGACCTCTATTTGAAAACCGACGTGCTTCTCTTGGCCGACATGTTTGAAAATTTTTGATGAGTGTGTCGTCGACATTACAAACTAGATCCGGCTTGGTATTTCACTGCACCTGGACTCACTTGGGATGCTCTCTTGAAGATGACCGAAGTTCGATTGTAATTATTATTGGACGTCGACATGTTACTCATGTTTGAAAAGGCCGTGAGGGGCGGCGGCTCTATGATTTCCACCAGATATGCTAAAGCTAATAATTATCACACAGGAAAAGATTTCGATTTGGAAAAACCGAGTAAATACATACAGTATTGGGATGCTAATAATTTGTATGGTTGGGCTATGAGTCATCCTTTATCGATCAGAAATTTCAGATGGGTCGAAACGTTGGAAGAAAAAGAAAAATGGAGAGACTATCCTTGTATTCTAGAGGTTGATTTGGATTATCCGGAAATGTTACATGATTCACACAATGGTTATCTGCTGACTGCCGAACGAATAGAAGTGAACGGTATCAAAAAACTTGTTCTCAATTTAAATCACAAATGTAAGTACGTGGTCTATTGCAAAAATCTGAAACATTACATAGATCGCTGAATGAGATTGATCAGCAAGCATCAAATCATTTGATTCGACGAGAAGCCTTGGATGAAAAATACATCGATCTCAACACGAATTTAAGAATACAGGCCAAGAGCGACTTCGGAAAAGATTTCTTCAAACTCATGAACAATTGCATGTACGGGCAATCTATGGAAAACATTAGGAACAGAACTAATGTTCAACTCGTCACATCCGAAGAGAAGTCTAGAAAATTAATCGTGAAACCCAGTTATCAACATAGAATCATATTCAAAGAAAATCTAGTAGCCGTGCACATGCAAAAGACGCATCTGAAGTTCGACAAACCCTGTTATCTCAGAGCGATCATCTTAGACGTCAGCAATCGGTTGATGTACGAGTTTCACTACAATTACATCAAAGTGAAATTTGGTTCGAAAGCCAAACTATTGTTCACTGATAGGGAAAGTCTGGCTTACGAATTAGAGACTAGGGACATCTACGAGGACATAGCATCAGACGTGAACGAATGGTTCAACATGAGTAATTATCCCAATGATCACTCATCTAAGATTCCAAAGGGTGTCAATAAAAAAGTTTTGGGTAAATTCAAAGATGAGAGCGGTGGAAGACAGATCACCGAATTCGTGGGTTTGAGACCAAAATTGTATGCTTATCTCCTCGACAGTGAAGCGATCAAGACATGTAAAGGCATCCAAGCATGTATGACAAACAAAAGCATCACTTTTGAAGAGCATAAAGAGTGCCTTTTCGAAGGTTCGATGGTGTATAAAAAGATGACTGCGATTCAAAGCGAAATGCATGATATGTACACCAAAGAAATCAATAAGACTGCGTTGATGGCTGACGGTGATAAGAGAATTATATGCAAGGATAAAATACACACTTTTGCACTCAGACATTATTCCGCAATATTTCAACAAAATGGAGAGGATGATGAATGGAGTACGACTGAGAACATCGAAATGTTGTAAGTTTAAAAAAAAAATTCACCAGTTTATAAATGAAAAAAAAAGAATAGAAAAAAAATAATAAATAAAAAGAACAAAATAAAACAAAACATATTATGAATAATAAGAAAATAAAATGCATATCCATAGAAAGTGTCATCTTATCCCTATCCAACATTGATCTGTCGAAAGTGGCAAAAGATTTAAAAATCAAACATTTTCGAGGTGTGTTTTCTAGAGATGCTTTGCCGAGGAAAAAACACGATGATTCGGAATGTGGAATTTTAAATCTGAGGTGAGGGCACGCATTGGGTCATGTGCTTTTCGAATCGGAATAAAAATTATTACGGAATCTCACTGCCGATAGAAATAAGGAACTATTTAACGTCAGTCATTTACAATACCGAATGAGTGCAAGTGCCGGATCGAGTGTTTTGCCGTCACCTGTACCCTACATTCTCAAGAGATGGTCGGAAGGAGATCACTTTAAAAATATATATAATTTTAAATAATAAAAAAAAACAAATAAAAAAACCAAACATGACAGTCGATAAATTCGGTCGCGCTGATGATAATGAAGTTTCCTCTAGAAAGAAACGAAGAGCCACAGCCGAAGTTGTTGGTGACATTGCAAACTTTGACGAATGATACATTCAAAGATATGAACCTCGACAACAACCTTTAAATTTGAACATTAAGAAAATCTACAATCTTCATGAACCGATCGATTCATCGGATGCCACGACTAAAAAATACATTGATAGAGGAGACAAAAATTTTGAGCAGATGATAAGAGATAATTACGTGAATAAAGACATGACGGACGATCTCAACTTGAAATCTAAATGAGTGGTGAATGTAGCGGATCCAGTAGATTTGATCGATGTCGCCACTAAAAGACGACGCTCAAGGGAGATTCAGTAAACATCTGAGAGATCGCTATGTTCCTAAAGTGAGATAGTCTGAATTGAATGCGAATTCTAACAAGATAATCAACATACCTGATCCCATGAACCCCAATGATGTGGCAACCAAACAATACGTAGACTTGGAACTGAGAAAGAATAACGTCGATGAGCTAGAAATGAAATCAGATCTGGATGCGGGATTCAACAAGATATTGAATATGTCCCAGATCAACGATGTGGATGAAGACTCGATGGTGGTCAACAAAGGATATGTGGATTCTGCCATAGAGGATTCTCAGTCCTCTCTGGAATCTCAAGTCGACGACTTGTATCTGAACAAACTATCCGGAGGAACCATGGAAGACGGTATCAACATGATTGGTCACAATCTATTCGGTCTCGACGACGACCCGGAATACAATTCCAGCGCAGTCAGCAGAAAGTTCTTGGAAGAAAATATGGTCTGGAGAAAAGGAGATATGAAAAGGTGATATCATGGAAGGCAAACTAGACATGGGAGGGCACGCACTCACGAATCTGCCAGATCCCGGATGCCTGCAATCTGATCTCCAACATGGAAAAGATAAAATACGCCAGACAACTGATCACCATCTGGGCCGAGGAGAGCAGTGCATTAGATGTGGAAAAAGCCGAATGGTCCTTCGGAAACGAAGGTAACGGACTGTCACATGGTCTGATAGGATATCCCATGCCTGTGGGAGGCGATATCATTCGAATGAGTCTGACTTCTACGGACTTGAACGATAGAGCGATCGTCAATCTCGTGGTGAACAGTGTGGAATGTGACAAGAGGTACAGAGTCGAAAAGATGAAGGAACAACACTCGAACACTACCATCTTCGGTATGCCTCTCAAAGTGCAGATGGGGGATTGGGGGATAGGATAAATTTCAAGATGAAAACCAATAATCCCGAAGCCACCACGTCAGTGGTCTCTCTGTTGATCGAACTTAATCCTCTGAACAAACAGTGAGTACAAAAAATATTGAAAATAATCACTTTTTGTGATGTAGGGGAGACAACTCTAATAAAAAAATAGAATTGGATTCTACGAGATTGAATATTCAATTTCTCAATATCCAATTATATTTTTGGGGGGTATTTTATTCAATAAACATTTAATTTTCCACCCATCTGCAATTGCAATTTATACATTTAGCAAATACCGTAGTAGGTTCGTCACCCGATCCAGTTTGTTGAGATTGAATCGATATCTGACGATTTTTACATTAAAATCGTACCTTTAATAATTTCTTCTTTGAGCGATTTTATGAGATCGAATTCTTCCTCTTCCCTCGAACGATAATTATAAAAATCTTGACTTTTCCATCCCATTTTGGTTCCACGTTCTTCATGTTTGAGTTGAATGCACTCTTTCAAATGTTTCATTTTTATATCGTATGAAGAATTTGTAAACAAATTATTGTGAGATTTTAAGGATTTTATTGAACTTTTCATAATAATTTTTTCTTTTTTTTTTACACATACATTTATTATTTTATTTATTACTTTTTTTGGTATTTTTAAATTTTTCTTTCATTTATTATTATTTTTTTTATCGAACGATGGACATTTTTTGTCCGTCCGATTCAAATTCAAACTCTCTATCAGACAGGACTAGGGCAAAAGCCCTGGTTCTCCTCGACACATTCTTATCGAATTGCATCTTGCTCTGAATGTCTAAAATGCTACTCTTGAGTCGCTCGCTCTGTTTACTAACATCGAATACGAACAGGGGATACATTTATTTGTATTTGGTGGGAGTGATGTTAGGATTACCCATTAATTCGTCCAGTCGATGATATTTCTTTCTGAAATCCGTGGCGTTGCCGTATAGTCTGCAGAAATCGTTCTTATCGAAAGAGGCATTGTAATCGATGGCTCGATATCTCGAGGCATTTAGAAATACCTGCATGTTTCTCAAATGACAATGATCGAACACGGAAGGATTTTTCTCTTGAGACCCATCCCTATTGGTATGAAATGCCACTACAGTGAATCGTGGTCTTTCTGAAGCAGATTTTAAGGTCAATCTTCAATCGAAGTGATTGCTGATGGTGGAATACTAGCCGTGTCACACCGTCTCATTCTAAATACCACCGATAATTTACTCATCGACTCTATGATCTTGAAGAGACATACTTTCTCCGTAACTGAAGGTAATACGTGCGGAATGAATCAAGATATCTTGTTCAGATGTATCTTAACCGCATCGGTCACGGCGGGTCTCATGATGGCTTTGTCGTTTCCTTTTCGAATCAACGTTAGATTGTGTTTGAATCCGTAGAGAATCTTATCGTAATCTTCCACGAATCCGAATATGTGTTTCAGAGGTATCCTGAACGAAAACGTTCCTTTGGGTCTCGACGTCTTGACGACGTAGTCGAATCTTAGGGCGGCACCGGTATTGGCTACACTCACGTCGGCGATGGTATATTTCACCCACAATTGATTGAGTCCTTTAGATTTAGAAAAATCGTCCGGATACGTCAAGAGTCCACACATCGTGGTGGCTTGTCCGGGATGAAACACGGATTCTATCGCTTGTCCCGAGAGCATGTATTTTGTATTACTGAACAGATGCATCATACCATTATTGGCTAGAGTGACCACCTCATCGTCGGCATAATCGCTTCCGTCTTCCTTGGTGAGACGCCCCTGTATCACTATGTCATTTTTGCTGGGATGAAGGAACAGATCTTGAGTCTCGACGTTGATTCTTATTTCACTGGCATTGTTTAGACTGGTTCCAGTCACTGGTTTGTACTCGTGAACTTCATATTCTTGAATACTTTCATCTCTCAATATACCTTCGGTTATATCTAATACACTACTCAAAGTTTGCTAAACACCACATATTTGACACATCATTGTGAAATTTTCTTGTGACACATTTGCGATATTTTTGGTGGATATGATTGAGGAATGTATTGAGTTGGTCTCCAGTGTTTACATTAGCTCTTTTGACAGGCAGACGTTTCGTGACAGTCATGGAAAGCATGTACCCCATGATTTTCATGATGTTTTCGTGTACTGCCTACATGTACATGAGATGTGTAGAGTATTCAGTCTTCATTTCAACACAAACCCTTCTGATTTAATGATTGAATATGGCGAATGCAAATATAAGAAGACATTCGTCTGAAGCAGAAATGTGGTGGGTTGTAGGGATGGTGGAACAAGGGGCTACTCATCTTCAGGTTGGTGAAGTCCTTGGTGTAAACCATACGGTGATCACCAGAGCCTGGGCAAGATTTCAGCAGTATGGCACACCAGTCAGGTGACATGGTGATGGCAGAGACAGGGCAACATCTGCAGCTGAAGACCGGTTTTTGATCATTCAGGTCCGTAGGAACCGCCTTGACACTGCAATCCAGCTTCGCAGTAACCTTCAGAATGCATCCTGGGTAAATGTGTCGATGCAGACTATCCGAGCAAGATTGCACGAAGGTGGTCTCCGATCGAGAAGACCATGTATTTGCATTCCGCTGTCCCAGAAGCACCGCCAGGCACGATATGAATGGGCCATGGATCACGTTGGATGGACCAAAGAAGACTGACGACCTGTTCTTTCCACAGATGAGTCAAGGTACTGCCTAGACAACACAGCTAGGTCGTTCTGGGGTATGGAGAAGACCAGGAGAGTAATTCCATGCAGCCAACATTGCTGAGCATGACCGTTATGGTGGAGGGTCAATAATGGTCTGTGGCGGCATCAGCTGGGATGGTCGTACAGAGCTTTGTGTCCTTGACTGTGGTACATTGACTACACAACGGTATATTGATGAGATCCTGGATGCCCACGTCAGATTGTATGCAGGTGCAGTTGGTGATCGATTCATTCTGATGGACCATAATGCCCGTCCTCATGTTGCCCATGCTGTCCGGGAGTACCGGCAGAGGGAGGGGATTGAGCGTATCGACTGGCCAGCAAGATTCCCTGACTTCAGTACAATCGAACATGTCTGGAATGAGTTGCAGCTTGCAATTTCAGTCAGTCCAATCCATCCAAGAAGTGTCCAGGAGCTTTGTGCCATGGTGGTCCGAGAATGGAACAACATCCCACAAAAGACCATCTGGAACCTGAATGGGAGCACGAGAAGGCTTTGTCAAGCTGTAATTAACAATAATGGGTCTCATACTCGATAGTGAACCCATATCAGTTCGCTCTGTCAACTTTTTGACAAATTTGAAAAACATTCTCTTTTGCCAATAATATCCATTTTCCATGGTTATCGTATTCAGTAGCTTAAAAATAATGTCAAACACAAACAAAATCTCAATTTACATGCTTAAATCATTAATGATGTAATTAAGTATAAAATATATACACTTTTCATAACAATATTTCAACTAAAACGTAAAACAGGTAGTTGGATATACTTGGTGGTTAGCAAATATTGAGTAGTATATATTCGTCATGTTTTTTTTGTGTCTGTGTTACTCACTTTTTTATTATTACTTGTTTTTCTTTTAATTATTAATTTTATTTATTTTTTTCCTTTTACTATATATGCATAAAAAAAATAAAAGTGAAGGGTCGGTTCTTCAAAATGTCGTCTTCTGCAATTCTTGTTTGTAAAATGTTCCAATGATTTCTCTGCTGCCATCTTCGTCATCATATAACACTTCTATTTTGTAAGTCAATGGATCCATGTAACATATTCTAATGATCTTAAAGATTACCTCGGTCCATCGAGGAGTGTAACCTTTTGCAAAGAGTGACTTATAAGAAGTGATTCTCACTCGATCGCCGACTGCAAATTTCGGTGGTTTGGACTCCTTCTTGATCTTGATCCTTTCGGGATAGAGATTCGCGAAGACGCTTTTTTTCGTTTCAAGGATCGCTAGCTTCCATGGGAGTCATCTTGATCGATCTGTGTCGCGTGTGTTGTATTCTTCGACCAGTTCGTCTAGAACGTCGATATATTTCCTGGTCTTATTAGCCGTGAAATACTTGTACATTTTTTCAATGATGGTTCTATTCCAATGTTCGATCACATTAGCTTTCCCTTCATTTTCGACGGAATAGAGGTTGATCAATGGATGAACGTGACTGTTGTAAAATTCCTTCCCCTTGTCCACCCACAATTTATCCGGTTTTGGAGAAGACGATGCGAATATGCTCTTCAGAGCCTTGGCCACGCAAGCTCCTGATTTATTCTTCAGAGGTCTCATCCATCCGTATTTCAAAAACACGTCGATGACCGCCAGTATGTATTTAATGCCCTTGTTCCATTTTGAATACGATTTCATGTCGACCAGATCTGTCGACCAGATCTGATCCAGACCCTTCACGAACACCCTTCTCCTTCGAAATTTACGCGTGATGGGCTTGTGTAGTTCGTTCCCCAATGCATTCGTTGTTAATATGTTCTGGACATTTTTTTATGACCCCATCCGAATCAACGTTTGGTACTGATCACTTTACCGACCAGCGAACGTCGGGTCTCTCTCTCCTAGTGGGATTCGATATATTTTTCAGTGTCATCAACATGTTTTTATTGCAGATTTAATTACGAGTGTCGACATCGGGGTGGTTAGCATGGCACAGATCGTGAGCGTAAGCAGTCGAATCCACCCTATTGACGGGTTTGCTCCAAGATTTAGGTGTCAGATCTCGATTCAATCTCTTATTTAATTTCGTGCCGGGTCCTGTGAATTAATGTTCTGGCAGATGCACTTCGACGGGTAGATTATTAATCAATTCATCAGACCGGCACCACGTTTGACAAATTGCGTCTTAGTCAAACCACACACTTTACACGTTCCGCTAAGCATGGGACTTTTATTTTTTGTCAGTATTTTTTTTAACGTTAACCATATCGGTAACTCTCTTGCATTTGACGCAATACATCTTGTTGTATTTTTGTTTTTGTTTTTCGTATATATATATTTAATTTTTTTTGTTTGTTTTTAATTGATATATAATTTTTTTTCTTTTATATATATACATTTTTTTTCAATCGATTGCTTCTGGAATCTTTTTGGGATTCAATAATTTATGAAACGATTGTCTCGTTTCTTCCCTACCTTTTTCCACGAGATAATTTTTCCTTGATGATCTGACGACTCTTATCTTTGCTTTCATGACTTCATATTTTTGTTTTTCAATCAATATGTTGATGAATTCACTGTCCGAAATCCTACCATCTTTCAATGCCATAGAGATCTTATCCGACATGGTGTCGATCTTTGCATCGGCTGAAACTCTGATGTTTTTGTGCTTCCTGGCCTTCACGGATACTTTCTTAGTGAGAAATTTTCCAATCGTACTGACGAATCCAGCAGTCAAAGCCAATCCGTCTAAGGCCAACACGACCGGAAGAGCAACGATGGTGGCCAACAATAGACTGATTCAGGCAACGTTCAAACCCATAGAGACCGTGATGAGAGTCAAATTCACACCACCCACAAATTTCTCTAACCTCCAATATTTCTTACTGAGCGAACGACGAGAATCTCTCTCTTGCATCAGATACGATTGAATTCTATTAATCTGTTCAATTCGGTACCTCTGTGCCATGTCATCAGGATAGATGTTTTTACTTCGAAGATCCATTTTCATTTTATTTTTATTTATTTATATCTATTATTTTTTTATTTTATTTTTTTATTTTTACCCCTTATTATTCAACAGAAAACATTTTTTTAATGTTTTCTTCCCTTAAACAAGGAATTCATAAAAAATATGATTCCTGTTGGAAAAGTTGTGGTCTCCACTTTCCAACCAATATTTAAAAACATATCCTCCGTCTTCGTTGGTGAGACCTCAATGTGCTAACTCCCACTCTTCCGATTTAGTGGGCTTGGGTTTTCCGACACCAAACACTAACTGATTCCAACATTCGATCACATCGTCACATCGGACGTATTCCAATGTGGGCAGGAAATACATGGTGATGATGTCTTCCCATTCCATCGTGAGACACACATGATCATTGCGATTAAATTTTCTCTCCTCTCGACAACCGAGACATCTTTCATGCATGACATGAGGAAATTGTTCTTTCACGCAGATTGCGTAAGCTTTACACAATGCCCTTTGAAGAAACCAAGCTCTCAATTCCATGGAATCGTTCATCATAATTTTTATTATTTTATAAAAAAAAGAAAATTTTCTATTCTTATTATTTATTTTTTTACTATTATTTTGTTTTTAGTATTATTTTTTTTTTCTATATATGTTACGTTTTGTTTTTAATAACAACATATCTCATTAAATGAATGAACAAATACTTCTCATCTATTATGATCATGCATATTATTACAAGAAAGAGATGACATTTTGTTTTTCGAAAGAAGGATTTTATGCTTCTCGTATTTCGATAAAACCATTATTCTTTATCGTTGTCATTAGAATGATACGGGAAATATCGTTTTCTCTCCTTTTGTTTCATTTTTTTAATTGTTATTTTTTTATAATAACATACCCAAAATGGGTATATTCTTAAACGGTGAATTCTGACTGAACAAAAAACCTTTACCAATCGGTTCCATATTCTCTCCGATCTTCAGATAGAGACTATCTCTGTGGAAAGCATCACCATCTTTTCTCATGGGTCCTAGATACAATCCTTTACCTTCGACGTCTATGCGACACACGTCTCCTCCCTTCTTCAAAAAACAGCCTGTTTCCTCTCGTCTTCAGAAACAATCCTCTACCCATTAATTTGTTGACTCCTGAACTAGTGAGTCCCGAGAGAGCTCCCACGCCCAGAGCTGGCAACACCGTCTTTGGGAGGATGGGTAATGCTTTGGCATCGAGTCCCACCAATAGTGGTAAGAAACCACCTTTCATTCTCAGATTGTATCTCAATTGAGCGGGACTCAGTCTCACTATCGTGCCCATTCGATTACGAATCACTTTCTCCATCCTTTTAATTTGAGTTTTACTAAAGTTGATCCGATCGCTACCGCCACTCACCAATTCTTCGTAACTGAATTTAAATCTAATGGCTTCACCTCGATGACTCAACGCTCTGTGAAGTTTAGCTTTCTGTCCTCTGTTTACGTTTTTAATGATATATTGACTACTACTCATATTTGTTGGGGTTTTTTTCCATGGATTATAAATATTTTTAATTAGGAATATTATAAGTTGTTTTTTTTTAATTATTATAAATATTATAAGTTTTTTTTAATTTCTTATATAGATATATAAAAAATGAAAAAAAATGAAAAAACTTTTTATTGTCGTTGAATGAAAAAAAAAAAAACCCAAAAATTTTTGTTGTTGTTTTTTCAAATTATATTAATCATTATTTTTTATATTTACTTAATTTTTGTTCATATCTTTCTGATGTGAAACTGTACAGTCACTCTCTCTCTGTGAAGATCTAACAGATCCCAGTTCTGATCCGTTAATGTGGTTTCGATGCTATACAACATGTCCAGGATCACGGGTAGATAGATGAGACGTCTGGAAAGAACGAGTAGATCAGATACAACTGTGAGAATGTTGACCATTTTTTCGGACGTGGCGTGACCACGATACATCTTTCAATCAAATCCCAACATCTTACTGATCGAATCTTCCGCACTAAAATTCACTCGAAAATTATCTCCCAAGTCTAATATCATCTGTAGAGTACTCGTATTTGGAACGAGTCTTATCATCTTGCTTCCATGACCGTCGATCTTCAGTCCATCTGGATGTGACGGTTCAGATCGACTATGTCACAACTCCCTTTGGGAATTCGAATCTCGAACCAATCCACTCTGTTTGAATACTTGAACGCATTATTCTTTTCGGTGATGTTGGGAAACGAATAGTAAGTCTCGAGATTAACCAACGCCATCTCGTATCTCTTTTCCTTCTTCAATGGAAGGTTCAAATTTAGTCGTGAATCGAGTCATGTTGTGACTCACTATGATTTGAAAGGATTGCTTCGCAGCCGTATTCTCAACTATCTGTTCTAATAGGTGATGTTCTGACATTTTTTTTTATTATTATTATTTATATATTTTTCTTACATTTTATCGATATTTTTTTTTTATTTTCTTCTATATTATTATTGGGAATATAAAAAAAATCGTCGAATCCACTTCGATATTTTCCATTGTTAAAATCGCTAGTCAAAACGATCACCACAAAATTGTGATGTCCTTTGTCCCACACCTTCTTACAGAATCTCCTGAATTCTTCCTTGCTCATGTCATTGGCCACGTGATCTCCTTAGATGTGATTGAGATTCTTGAGATCCTGACGAAAGAGACACAGAAAATTAGCATTCTCCCTTATTGTCTGTCTGGGCAGTTGAAAATAATTCTGAGACAGATAGAAACAATCCACATTGCTGTGACGTCCTCGAACGTAATACGACTCACATCGATTCTGTCTCTCCATCAGTAGATCGTTGAAGATCATGAGATTCTTTTTCTCCGACTTCAACTGTCTGGGATCGGGAACGTCGTCGGCATTGTCATAAAACAGACATTCCACATTCGAACACTCGACATTTCTCTTAGTCAATTCCTCGCCGCCCCTTCCAGTATATTCAAAGTCTCGTGTCCTTCGAAATCGACTCGATTGTTGAAGATTCTCGACATGACGTCCTTGGGTAATTTACATATCATGAGACTCTTGCCAAAAACGAATAATCTGTCGAAATCCAACAAGCCAACAATAGATTCATCAAGAGATTGGTCTTTCTGCAATTCGATTTTCTCACTATCAGACCTCTTATGCTCTTGGGAAAGAACTTGTCATTCGACCTCTTGGTTATCGCGTCATTCCCAGACATGTCTTTGATATCCATTTTTTTCTCCAGTTTGTTTTTACTATGTTTTGAATTACGGTTTTTTTTTTTTCTATTTTAATTTCTATTTTTTCTATATATATAAAAAAGTTGTTTTTATTTATTATTTATAAATCACTTTCAATCCCGATCCTTCCGTCATTTTTGCTAATTCTTGTATCGGTACGGCATCATCATAGAAGTCTCTCCAACTTTTCGAGTTCGATTCTCGATTGCTTGGCAGGTTGTGGAGTTATCAATTTATTAATCAACACGTTGGCCCCTCTCTTGCTGGTTCTAAGGCTATTCTACTGCTCTCTTCAGTCGCAGCTTTCTTACCCGCATCGATCGCCATCTTCTTTCCGATTTTGAAAGCGCTCGACGTGATCTGTTTCGCGCCATTGCCGGTGAATTTACTAGTTAAAAATCAGATCATCGAATCCACAATGCCCGATCCGCCATAGACATAAGATCTAGCATGTCCCCTGTTAATTATTACTAACATTTTTATTATTTTTTTTTTTTTTTTAAATTTTTATATATTTTTTTTTATTTACTTGATATTTTGTTTTTTCTTTTCTCTTACTAGTTTATTATTTCAAACGATTCATCAACTTTTGGTAATCCTTCTTAGTCAAGACCTTCTGCCTTAACAATTTGTCGCACACGCTCACTATCTCATTACCAACTCCGGTGTTACCGGCCTCTCTGCTAGGCATCAACAATCTCAATCTCTCTGACAAGGCATGGGAATCGCGTGCAAGAAATATCGTATTGGTCGAATTCCCTTTCCAGTCGTCGATTTCACGAAATACTTGTTCACCTTCCATATGGGTTCCACCACGTTCTTCCACTTGTAACCTCTTCTGTCCTTAGGTCTCGTTATTCTTCTTCATGGCGTGAGTCTGAACCAGAATGTGTCCATAATTTTTATAATCCTCCTCGGTGTAATCGTCGGGTCTCTGGTGAGAGAGCAGAGTATACAATCCGTCGGTCATTTCGTACCTGTTCTGGTCGATGATCAAATAGCGACTTTCAAACGATACTTCCATGTCACCCACGAAAGTTTTATCGCGATAGTCACGAAATCCGTACATCGGATCTTTCACGATTCCACTATTATCGTCAGATCTGATGCTAAAAATGCTCGAAGCGTCGATACAATCGACGTTACTCGCATCGGTCTCGATTCTCTCTGGAGTGTATTCGGACAAACATCTCGGTGTAAAACTACCGACGCTACTCGGATCGGTCTCGATTCTCACCGGAGTGTAACTGGACGGAGTTCTCGAAGCAGAACTACCGGGGTGCGAACCCATCCTCAGAGAGCCTTCTTTTATGGGTGTGAATTCCTCGACGATCTCTTTCCTGCTCGTTCCTGAACCTCGGTGATGGGTCTGAACAACTTGGTCGCCTCTTGTCTCAATCCCATCTCTCCCAATCGCCTGACCAGGTCCTGCGCCTGAATATTCTCCTTACTCCGTATTAATTCGTGAACCTGCTTGTCCCTTCGCTTCGAATCTCTGATGTGTAGAAACTTTGTTTTTATTTATTCATTATTATTATTTTTTTTTTTTTTTTTTAATAAAAAAACTTTTATTTTTTTTGTATTCTTATTTATTTTTTTGGAATGTTGTTCTATACATATATATCTTTTGTATTCTTATTTTTTTAATGTTGTTTTATACATATTTTAAAAAAACAATTTTTTATCATCCGTCTCACAACTCATAATATCTACATAATCGCGGACCGGAGCGGGCCCACCTCACGCGTTTAGACTCCATAAGCTATCTCTCTCTCCTTGCCAAAAACCTCTCTACATCATCGCTGGCGGGTTCGTACCCACCGATAAATTCACCGCTCGATTCCGACCTGTTTTTCCTCAGGAATCGACGTTAGATCGCTCGTCTTCCATCCGCACCGGTGGTGTCTTTTTGGCGGTATTCTGTCGAAAAAATTCATCTAAAATGACGGGTCCGTATTACCTCTGCGAAAAGGTGAGTGTTTTCCCGAGAACAATCGTTGTCAGATTTGTTGAGCCCACCTAAAAGTCAATTTTTAAGAGAAGGAATTTTTTAGAGTTTGTTAAAATTCCGTCGAAATTTTAGTCAGACCCACGTTAACCCGTTAGAGAAATCGACGTCGAATCCTCGACAACCCATCTACCGCCACCAATGTAAGAACCTGGAAAAAGTGACGATGTGAACGCGAGTGTGTTACGCCGAACAAGTCCATACAATTCGATCGTGACGAACGCAGTTTGTTCGAAAAAACTAAGTTTTTGGTGAGACTCGATCTGTGCCAAAAATTTGGTGGGCTCGTATCCCCCATTCTACCCTACTGTAGAGTTTTTCATCCTTTTCTTGCCGAAAACCGTATAGCCGAGTCTGGGGGATTTGAGTTATTTAATTTGAGGCAGGCTTGATGTATGTTCCCATGACGTCGAGATTGATCTCGTATGTCTTAGCTTCTATGGTCGAGACACTTCTGCGGTCGTCATCGGTATCATCAGTCTCAAACTGTAAAGAAGTGAAAACAGAAAAAACTTCTATGTGTGCCTACCAGAGAACCTTCACTGTTGGGTTTTAATTCTCCGACAATCTCTTTCTTGGCTTTCTCCTGCGCATCGATCATGGATCGGAATAGCTTAGTCGTTTCGCGTTTCATTTCGATGCTGCCTACTCGTCTCGCTTATATTCACTCGTGTGTATATTTCTCGTCCATTCGCGAAACTGACGAACATTCTCATCTATCTTCTTCGGATGTTTGAATTTTAGAAATTATATATTTTTCTATTTTTTTTTTAAAAAAGGTCTATTTATTTTTATGTTTTTTTTTTAAAATGAAATTGCTGCGTTTTTCATCTCTCTACTGCATTTCGATCCCACACATTTTCAAGATGCGTTCTCGACCTTCCGCCGTGAGAGCTCTCCTAAATATTTCGGAACTTCGCTCTCGAAGGGTGCGGATTGTTCCCTGCACAAAAACATCCAAAGTGTTAGCACTGTGTTCTCTTCAACCATCTCGAGTACTGGTGTGAAACACATGACGAAGCGTCTTCGTATTCCGTGTTCAGACGCACGTCGTGATCTCTAAACTCTATAATTTATCCAAGTAGCCAGGTTATTTTTCCTCTGAGAACGTTATCGTCAACGAATCGAGTGGAATAGTGGAACAGATAACCACATAAAAATGGTAAAAGCGTTCAAAAAGGGACTAAATCATGAAACCTTGCGGAATACAGGCTTTGCAATTTCAGGAGAGCGATTTTTTAGCTCTCCTTACTGCCCTCCTGGAAGAATTAAGGAGAGAGAAAAATTGCCCTCCTAAATATTTTGGTCTGGGATGATTGAGATTACATGTATTATGCCCACATTAAATTTTTGTTCTAAAGCAAAAATGTAATTTAACTTCGAAGTCACATAACATCACGTAATTTCATTTTGAAGGTGGTTTAGTGGTAAAAGGTAATGGCTGCAACCATACCCAAACACAGTTGCAATCATTTGAAGCAAAATGGGTCACAGCAATATTTTTTTTCTGTCAGTTTCAAGTTCAACAACTGACATCACAGTTTGAGGGGTAATTATTCAAGGAATATTGACACTATAATATACTACCATTACTACTATCCTGTCACTTGAAGCACTTGCACCAGGATCTGACTGTAGATTCAAGCAGACCTGTTGTCCAAGAAAGTCATACGCCTACCACTACCACCTTCAACCCCCTCAAGGGGGTTGAAGGTGGTAGTGGTAGGCGTATGACCTTCTTGGACAACAGGTCTGGGTACACACACAGGTCTTGTCAAGTGTGTGTTCGGTTGTTGAGTGAGACTTCTAGATGTCTAAGAGATTTCGCTTTACCTCAGTAAGGTTAATAAAATCACTGATGTAGTCTGTTGGTTTCAGTTTCAATGAGTTCGTTCAACTGGATACTTAAAATGCTGTGTAAAGCTAATTGCTCTCCTAAGCTGATTGAGGAGATCGATTTTTTGCCCTCCTGCATTTTTCAGAATGCCAGGCCTGGGAATAGTCCCGCAGACCCATATGTTTAAGATAAGAATTGGAGTGGCCATCTTGGATAAAGCCCTAAGTTCTAAGAAAATGATTCGATATTATCGTTACTTGAATATTGTTTTTTATCAAACCAATTTCCACATACAGAACGACACACATGTGTGAATGGATTAATCGATATGGCACAAGGGTAGAAGTATTATGTACTATTAAATATGACAAACAAAAAGATATGTTAGAATCTTCAACAAACGTTCTACTATTATCTGATATAAAAAATGTCCCGTATATGACATCCACAGGAAAGTCAGTAACGTCTTGGTCGTAGAATTATTTCGCATGTATTCACTCAAACTCCCACCAAATGAAGCTTTAATGACCCAAATCTCTGGATGTCCCCAACAGCGTCTTTATAAGTTATCAAAACGTCGATTCTCCAATTGTGTGCAACCAGTTATGGGGATGAATTTAGTAAACGGTTTTTAAAGTACTTACACTTTGTTCTCCCTTCTCCGGGGATACCACACTCAATTAGCTCTTGTGAATATAACTTTACTAAATCGCCTGACTTGAAAATGCATGTGAGGCCATCATTATGAGCATTGTTTATATTACTGACAACTTCATCTAATGCAACTCCTTGTAAAATTGAAGAGGAATGAAAATGTGTTTCCTTTGTTTTACCAACTCTTCCACGGTGGGAGCACGGTGTCTCAGTAATTACGGCACTGAACTTCAAACCGAGAGTTGCACGGTTCGATCCCCACCAGGGGTAACTGCGTTGTGTCCTTCGGCAGGACACTTATTCCCAACTGCCCTCATGGGGGCACGGTGGCGCCGTTTACTAAGGCGTACTGTACTTCGATGGTGCACCTGTCTTTAACCAATGTTAACCCTGCTTGTGTGGAGTTAAACCGCTGGGGAGTCTGACAGTTGCTCGCCGTTGCTCAGTGGTTCTCTACGGGTACTCCGGCTTCCTAAAACTGTCCGAAACGAGGTGACCCTGGTTGTCGAAAGTATTGTTAAACTCCAATAAATAAGTACTCTGCCACGGTTACAAAATGCACGAAAGCAGTTTCTGTGATAAACGGCATCTGTAGCGACCCTGTCATCATTGCTGAGTTCTCCAAAGTTTTTGTATCTTGAATTTCTGTGGGTATTTGGTGTTCACTGCTATTAATACCGACTGTACTAGCGCTATGGAGGGGTGCTGTTGTAGAATCAGCATCACAGAAAAAAAACAAACCCCTTTCGGTGTGGTACCTTCAACACGAATCGATTTTCGTTTCGCTGACGAGTCTGACCCACATCAGGCAGCAACAGTTTCGTTTTTTCCCATAATTTAGTAGAGTTGTATTTTAAATTGTACGTTTTGAGCCATTTTGCTTTATTTACTTCAAAAGACTGTGTAATACATCCTTGGCCTTCAAAAAATTATGAATAAAAATTGCATCACCAGCCTTACTGAATGCTAGGTTATCTGTAAATATTTATATCCACTGCTGATATCCTTATGTCGAAAGATGTTCGATGCTCGGCTTTGCAGTGACTCGGAAGACTCGTGTTGATATATAACGCAAAGGCTCCACTCAACAGACGGTTTTAAAACATTCATATCGATTTTCACAAATGGATTCCCAATGAGATTGTTGGAAACACAATTTGACGGAAGATCGTTATTGCCCGTCTGTGGTTCCGTAGACTCTCGTGAAAATCATTATTGTTCATAAAGTATATGTGCATCGTGTTAACCCTTTCCCCAACTCAGACGATATCAAAATTTATTATTTTAAATATCATTTTTTAAATTTTTTCCAAAACTTTTAACAAAACCATATCATGTGACGCCTCTTTGGAACGAGCTCGACGAGCTCGTTCCAAATAGGGGTCACATGATATGGTTTTGTTGAAATTTTTCGAAAAATAATATTTTTTCAGCTGCTGAATTTGCATATTACGCGGGCGGATGCGGGCGATTCGTTGGGTAAAGGGTTAACGTCGTGTATTCCTTGCCACATATATATCATCTAAGCTTTTAAACAATAAAAAATCTTTGTCGAGATTGTCTGTCGGAAAAGGATTTCGATTGTTCGAAATTTCGATTACTCTGAATGAAATCAGAACACAAATTGTCTTCTGTAAAAAAGTAAGAGCAAGAGGAAATTACGTCCCATGAGCCAGAATCAACAGGCGGGGTTATTCCCTTTCATTAACCGCCGAAGAAAGCGGACTGTTCTCCAGCTAGATTCTTCTCAAAGAAACTTTCGTCGCGCGCAGGGGGGTGGGGGGGGGGGGAGCACCAAAAATTTGCAAGACGTGACGTGGGGGTGGGTGGGTCTCTTGAGTGCGCCAAAAATGTGCATTGCCAACTTGTGCAGTTTTTTGAATTTTTTAAAAATATATCAGCTAATATATACCATCATTTGTGTTTCAAACCTTAAAGATGATGTTGTACATCACACTCTTAACATAAATACAACACCAGGAGGCTTTATATGTGAGAATATTGGGCTTAATCCTGCTTAATCTGGGAAAATGCCACACGTTAGTAGGGGGTGGGTGTCTTGTTCGAAATGTAGAAAATGTGCAGACAATATTTTGGGAAAATTCTCTTTGATGCACTAAATGCAACCCAAGTTATTTATTTATTAATAGAATTTGTATGGACAGAAGAGGAAAGTAGCAAACACCTGAGAATACTGACAGAACAATTCAAATGAAAATTTGTTCCCGTATATGTACACCTGCTCTGCCCAAGCCTGATAATGAACAGCTTGTCATTTGTAGATTGGGGCCCACAGCAGCCCACAGAGATTTAAATTGGTGGTACCAGTTTAAGAACATTACGAAACCCCCTTAAAGACAGCTGTGCCTACTAAGTGTTTAAGTTTATTTTGGATTTTAATGGGAGAGTGGGGGGTGGGTGTCTGAGAACGGTAGTAGAAAATTCGCACGTAGGGGTGGGTAGGTGTAAAAAGGAGCTGAATAAAAAATAGGACGTCACGTCTTGCAAATTTTTAGTGCCCCCCCCCCCCCCCTACCCCGCTGTCGCGCGAAAGAAAAATGAAAAAATGTGAGCCAGAAAATTTCACGCTGCAACACGACACTATTACTTGTACTTTCGATCGCCAATGTTAACCAAGTATCAATATGCGTTCTGGGCTATTTCGCACCATCGAACTACAAGTATGAGTACATGGACCTGTCACTTGTTTCTGAAAAAGCAAATTATTCATATGCCAGCTAATGGTATTCCGTGTAGAAAGTTCTACATGGGCAGTGTTCAATGTACTTTCATTAATATTATAGCCGTATAGGACAGAGTACAGACCCAGTGGCGTTCAAACTAGAAGCCATCGCTACCACAATGAATTTTGACATTTTCTGTTCACAATATTCTGGTGGTGACAACTCATTTCGTATTTATCTTAGCAACGAGACTAGATTCAAACGCAAATTAACCCGGTATCACCAAGGTCTTTGAAAGAAAAACAATGTATCGTCCCTTGTCACTGTAGAACAAGGGCCCATCTGCATTGCTACAACAGGGGGGGGGGGGGGGGGGGGGGTATACAGTACGTGGAGAGTGGATTGTAACTAAATCACCCGCGGAGTGGAGTTATCACCCGAAGTATCACTTTCAAATTCATATTGACAAAAAACATAAGCAATGTTTCAGCCAATGGACCTCCGGGTTTAACCCGGAGGTCCATTGGCTGGAACTTGCTTGTGATGGTTATGCTTTGCAACAAATTTGCAATTATTGCTCGGGTGGAATCGCCACTCTGCGGTTGATTTAATGATAATACACTCTCCACGTACTGTAGTGAGCAAATTAGACGTGGCGTGATCACCGCTATTGCACCCAGATAGATTGGGTACCGTCAGTCTAATTCCACAGAAAAACCTGCTGGATGAAGTGTCATCTTCAGAAAGTTGACAATAAAGAGAGAGATGTTTGAAACCCAAGCTTCTCTTGGATTCGAATTGTTTCGAATAATCTAGATGGTTTCGAATCGAATAGAATCAGTGAACAGATTCGAAATCGAATCGAATTCCGAACGTTCATTGGGCCCTAGTTTCTCGATCAACACACATTGCACTGACTAATTCATCTCACCATCTCGAAAACCCGCTTAGTGGTAATAACCAATTTATCTTACAATATTTCTCCCTTTCTTGACTTGTTCGCATACATTTTTCAACCATTCAGCAAATTGATTTTTATGAATGAATGAATGTATTTATTTATGTATTGCTGTTTAAGGTCACATATTTCTGCACACTGGCTAATCGTGACTATGAATGAAGATGGCGATGACGTCCATGAGCTGTGCATGACGTAATCCCCTTCCATTGTTCTACTTGTACTTATAACCGCAAGAGTTTATAGTGGTGTTTTGGCTGTGTGATTCATTGTTTTATATTTCAGATTTAACGTAATATGGTAGGCCTATATGAAAGTGCCAGCATGCAAAAAATGATCCAGTTTACAATGACATAGCGGAGGTTCGAACCCACGCTGAGAGAGTTCCCTTCGGCACCAACCGCCTAGCGAAATTGTACTGAACCACACATATCACAGGACTACCAACAGACCCTAAAAAGGAATGCTAGTTAACCAAGTATATACGAGAACAGTATAGAATACAAGGAATACTCACTTTGACAAGTATTTATTTATTTATTGGAATTTAACAACGCTTTCGACAGCCAGGGTCACCTTATGTAGAAAATGTTACAGTTATTTATCATATAATTGTATCACTTAATTCTACATACAGCACCAGATGGAAATCAGTGAGAACGTCTCTTTTTCAAATTCCCCGCATGCCTTATAAGCAAGAAATGACGCTGACTTTTTTTACAATGGCACAGCGGGGCTCGAAAACCACGCCGAGAGAGTTTCTTTCTGCACCAACCTCCTAGTGAAACTATACTGAACCACGCACATAACTCGGCCACCGACAGATCCTAAAAAGGGAATGCTAGTTAACCAAGGATATACGAGACCAGTCCACAACACCCGGAATACTCAATTTACAATTATTATACTTCCATGTTTATATGCAAATATATTGTAACTCTTATTGTTCCTTTTTATTATTATTATTTGTCAGTACCCCTTAAATCTCGAAAACGGCGAGGCCTAGCGTCATGAAATTTGGAGGAGTGATAGCCGTCGTGACATGGGTGCGGCTGGGACTATATCTAATTTCGTCCGGCCTTATCCGCAGCAACAAACGCTTTTTATCTGAAATTCTTGTTATCGCTACTTATTCGGAACGGCTTGACACATCGGGATCGGAGTTTTTCCTTGCGTGTGCCGACATGTCTAGTATATCAATGACAAAAAATGGCAGGGGTCTGACTTCCAGTTCGGGACATCGGTAGCGGTCGAAAATTTGACGACACTCTTTATCGCAAATTCTTGTTATCTCTATGCGTTGCGTGCGCCTACATGTCTAGTATATTCAGTCCAAAAATGGTAGGAGTCCGACTTCCGGTTCGGGAGATCGGTAGGGGTTGAGAATTTGATGACGCCCTTTATGGAAAATTCTTGTTATCGCTACTCCCCCAGAACGGCTTGGGGTATAGAGTTCGGACTTCATGCATTATGCATTATGTACGCCTATACGAGAGGTAGATACGATGAAAAATGGTGTGAGTCAGACTTCCGATTTACTATGACAGGGCGGATAAAATAATTCCAATACCACACCAACAAAATGAAAATAAAAGATTTATTTGTAATATAATGTGGCAGTATCAGAAAATGGGTTTTGTGTTTTATATAATAGTAGGTGAATTGGGTTTTATTTTATCCAGGTGTAATATATTTTATTGTCTCCAGCCACAGTTGATTAAATGTGCACTTAGTTATTATTTTTTTTACTAACTATTTCGTATTTATTAATATTTGTCTAAGTTGCATTGGTATTCAGAAGGTTATTATTTCCTTCTAGAGTGTGTCATATTGCAAACTTAACTGGCTCTCCTGTGACTACACTCAGGAAAGTCATGAAGTGAGTAGTTCTCAAAATCTAGAACTCTAATTGGTTAATGTAGTTCTGAAGTTACCTGCAGTGTTCAGTTTGATTCATTCTTCTTACAGTCTGTTGTGTATTAAGTTGTATTTCTGTGGCTGTGTTTCAAATATATATTAAATTTAAAAGTTTTCTGTGGCATTTTTGATTTCTAAGAAAATTCATGGAAAGGCATAGTTTTTCATAGGAGTGATTTTCTGTGTTGAACAGGTACTTATATCGTTTCTGTTAAATATTCCTTTGAACAGCCTGGACACGTTATCATGGTTGGTACTTTGTCCCGAGTGCCATGACCACAGACTTACGGAAGCGTATTGAGGACATGTGTGAAATATTTGTCTAACTCGTTATAACGAGTTAGCAACTCGTTATAACGAGTTAGCAACTCGTTATAACGACTTTCCTAACTCGTTATAACGACATAGTAACTCGTTATAACGAGTTAGCAACTCGTTATAACGACTTTCCTAACTCGTTATAACGAGTTAGCAACTCGTTATAACGACTTTCCTAACTCGTTATAACGACTTTCCTAACTCGTTATAACGACTTAGTAACTCGTTATAACCATTTTCCTAACTCGTTATAACGACTTAGTAACTCGTTATAACGAGTTAGCAACTCGTTATAACGACTTTCCTAACTCGTTATAACGACTTTGTAACTCGTTATAACGACTTTCCTAACTCGTTATAACGACTTAGTAACTCGTTATAACGAGTTAGCAACTCGTTATAACGACTTTCCTAACTCGTTATAACGACTTTCCTAACTCGTTATAACGACTTTCCTAACTCGTTATAACGACTTAGTAACTCGTTATAACGAGTTAGCAACTCGTTATAACGACTTTCCTAACTCGTTATAACGAGTTAGTAACTCGTTATAACGACTTTTCTAACTCGTTATAACGAGTTTGCTCCATGAAATGATATCACAATTGACAAGACCGTACACGTGTGATGAGAATAATCCAAGCCTATGCAGCGCCTTCGCACACAACGAGGGAACTGTGTCCCTCCCAATTGGCGTATGGGACAAATTGTTTAGAGAGGGGGGGGGGGGCTGGGCAGGTTTTGCATCAAAAGTGATTACATAGGGATCGCTGAGTAAAATGGCGGCAAGGTGGAGGCGGACGTGTGTGGGGTGTTCTCCTCCCAAAGGCTGGAGCAGGCGGCCCTCTTCAGGGACAACTTCAGAAAAATACTGTGATCTGATATATAATGTTTTGGTGGGGTAGGCCTACGTCCAGTAGGGCGCAGCCCACCAACAATTTATATTACAGACTTTGGGTCCGTGTTTGGAGAAATGAGACGGAATCCCTTCACTATGACTGGGTTTCTGGGCCTTTATGATCTTTGGCATTTGGGTAGGTCAGTCAAACTTGCCCGAAAAAAGTATGGAAACTGCCCGAAAAATCAGATTTTCGCGGACTCAAGTGGGGCTGAAGACCCCCCCCCCCCCACCCCCACCCCACTGCCCATACACATATGATCCTCCCTAATTTTGGGAAATGCAGAATATTGCACTTTACCGTTAAGCCATTTGGTGTTAGCGAGTGTGCATTACACCAGTACTTGAGTTTCCCAGCTTCAAACATAACTTGCCCTCACCCCATGTTGTCAGCCCGACTTCTCATGATCAGACAAGCTGTCCAGTCAGCCTTGTATCGATCAGTAGCCTACCTTGTACATCATGGAATGGAGGTGGACCCACTTTGCTTACCCAAATGACTTCCTATTGCTTCGTCCTGATATCAACATATAAGCACAATATACCTAATTGAGCCCATTAGACCTGAAACAAGATCGAAGGCACGGGCCGAGAAAGTGCAGGATTTAGTTAGCAAGCCTGTAGTGGTGCCACACATTATCGTAATATCTTACTAAAATTCAGCAAATGTCCGTCCGTCCGTTTGTCTGTCAGGCCTGCAACCAAAATCGCTCTTACGGGTGGGGGGGGGGGGGGGGGGAGTGGGTGGGGGGTGTAGGGGGTCACCTCCCCAACCCAGAAACTAATTTCCTTACTTCAATTTTTGAGGCGGACATAATTCCTTCATCTGCATAACAATTACAATAAACAAACCTAATATATCATTAGCAATAAAATAGCATAATTTATTTATTTATTGGTGTGTCAGGTGACTTTTGAACAGTGAGGGCCAATTGAGGCCACAACAAAGGTTTAAAGTCAAGTTTAGCTCATCCCTTTATGCCCCCATGTTGCCCATTTTAAGAAGATGAAGGGGGAGGGGGGCGTTCCCACACCCACCCCACTTAGAGTTTAAAGGGGTCTCACCCCTCCCTACCCCCCCCCCCCCCCCACTAAAAAGGCTGTAGTGAGGTCCCTGCATGTTTGACAGTCAATGAAAGCAAGGCAACCAGGCTAATAAACACGAAGGTGGGAAAAATTCCCCCATCCTTTCACCAAGAAAAGTTCATTTCCACTTAAAACCAACCAGAAAAGTGACACCAGGGACGTCGCGACGGGGTGGGTGTGAGCCCCCACCCCCACCCTCACCCCCCCACCCCCAATATCTCCAGTAGTTGGAAATTCTCCTTCGAGGAGTGGAAGCATAGGCGTATGGGCTCAATTGTTTAGGGAGGGCGGGGGAGGGCGGTGCTGGGAAATGTTTGCCCGAAAAATGATTTAGAAACAACTCAAATTTACCCCCAAAAATATGACTCGGGAGGGGGGGTGCAGCCCCCACCCGGCCCATACGCCTATGGGTGGGAGGTGCAAATGGTTTTAACCAAAGTTGGATGTTGGATAGGCAATGGGAAGGGGTACAGTTTAATTTTTAGTTGGAGCACCACCACCCCCACCCTAACCAAGACCCTCTAGCGATATCCCTGGGCAAGTAACTGTCAGTAGTACTGTAGTAGTAAGTAAGTAAGTAAGTAAGTAATTCTTTATTAGCGTGACATGTGCAACAGATTCAATACCTTTTACCTTTACAATAATGCACCCGGCCAATTTGACCTATATGTCACGTTAGATTAACCATTATTAACTCGCATGCTCGAATGTACGCTCGTCACAATCATACAGCCCCACCCCACCCCGATTCGTCTACCACCCCAACCCCCCTCTGTATCCTCCACCCCCCAGTATTTTATCCAAATCCCCCCCCCCCCCCCATGACTCTCTCTCACTCAGTCTCTCACTACACACATTCATCCTTCCACACACACATGCCTTGTATAGAGGCAGTCATGTCTTATTTTCTCTAACAGGGTCATTGCACAAACATCATTTACCATCGATACTTACAAACCATCCATCCGTGGCAAGCAGAAGTCGGGAATACAGGTCATCGCCTTAGTAAGATGGGCTCTAGGAGACAACTAAAGTTTAAATAGTTATTCTCCTGTATTACGCTGACCATTTTGGCCGTTGCGTCAGGTTACCGGATCAACGTTCAAGCCGTGTCATTAATTCACCCTGGGGTTTTCGATGAATGAGAAACATAAAAGCCAAATACTTCACATAAGTGACAACGCGACTATATCTTAAGACGCATTATAAAGGGACCGTTTTCTCCTATCATAAGCTCTTATGAGATAAGTAGCAGTTTGTCGGGGGTAATTTACAAGTAACATTTTCAAAGTCCCACTACCAAGAGGAAGTAGAGTCTGGTCATGGGTATATGGAAACGTATTTCATAAGATTTTCTCTCAAATCAGAGTAAAATGGACATTTCAGTAAGAAATGGAATTCATCTTCAAATTCGTTCCTAGTACAAAACAAGCATAATCTGTCTGCTATTTTTTCATTTTTATATCGACCAGTCTCAACCCGCAGTGGAAGAACTCCACATCTAAATTGGGCCATTATAGACCTTTCATATCGGTTTAACGCCATTTTAATATAATTTTCTGTTTGAAAAGCGTTTTTGAAAGTAATATATGTTCGAAGCTTTGGAACAAAAGTAATACTACTTAACAATTTAAAATTGCTATTAATTTTGAGTTTGGTTTTAGACTCCTTTATATTATACGGGAGTTTATGCTCGTATACAGATAATTTCTCCAAATTTTCAAATATACTCTTCACCTCGTAACACCATCCCTTTTCACTGTTTTCATAATCCCATAGAACTATTTTATATAATAGACGATTTCTATCAAGGTTTACCAGTCGGTTCCAAAGTCGAAGCATATTAATCCATCTCCTTTCAATTGACTGAGATAATCCCATTTCACCGATTACCGCCAGCGTTGGTGTAAACCTGTGAACACCTAAGTAATACCTTAAGGCTTTATTTTGTACTGTGTCAATACATGATAATTTTTTGTACCCCCACCACCCCCGGATCCGTAATCAAGTATTGGTGCAACACAGCTTTCATACAATTTCTGATACGTTGCAAATCCAATATCTTTGTATGGGTATATCTTAGAAATCATAGTAGTAGTGTACAAATAGCAATAGTTGCAGCAGTTTTAATAATAATAATAATAATAATAATAATAATAATAATAATAATAATAATAATAATAATAATAATAATAATAATAATAATAATAATAATAATAATATAATAATAATAATAATAATAATAATAATAATAATAATAATAATAATAATAATAATAGCAGTAGTAGTAATCGTAGTAGGAGTAGGAGGAGGAAAATAAAAAGTACACTCTTAAAAAGTTGGGTTCTATCGTGGATTTGATCAGATCCAGATGAATTAGACTAGATCCACATGGATCCGAGCGTCATCGATTGACCACATGTATGCATAGCCCAGACTAGTTGCGAGTAATATAATTAAGAGTTTTCGACCTTGCGACGTGGAATGACAATAATTATAATGGATGATGCCATTAAATACACGTTGGGCTTCATTATTCTAGGACGTTTGTTCTGCTCAAATCCAAAATTGATTACATATATGTGACAATCACAGATTTGGAACCAATTTAGGATTTGGCTCGCAGAATCAAAGCCAAGAAAAATGAGTCCGAAAGTGTATTTAATGGCGCCCACCATTATAATTATTGTCGTTTCAAGTCGCAAGGTCGAACACTCTCAATTATATTACTTGGAACCAGTCAGGTCCATGAAAACATGTGGTCAACCAGTAATGCTCGGATCCACGTGGATCTAATCTAATTCATGTGAATCTGCTCAAATCTACGCCAGAACCAATATTTTTAAGAGTGTAGTAGAGGCACATGTGACAGAGCAGAAGCAATAATAATGGAAGTTTTAGTTGTATTCTATCTTGAAGTATATGGTGGGGGCTTGCGAGGTTTAAAATTGTCAGACGGTGTTCCTGGCTCGTTGACCGCCGGAATGACTTGAAATCTATCTCGGTATATTTCCTTCAAGCAATAATAAATGAAAGTACCTCTTTAATATAATAACTTCCCATAGTGGTATGGACCATTTTTTAGGTGGCTGGAAGATTTTGCCCGAAAAGTGATACTGCTGGCGTTATCGAGGCATGCATGAAGCGCCGAGGTGGGTGTGGGAATAGGTGTTCCCCTCCCAAAGGTGATGGCGGCAGGTGGCCGGTGGAAATGTTATTAAAAATCCGATGGTCTACGAGTGATTCCAGAGCTGCCAACAGCCATGAGGGATTTTTCTACCCTTTGTCGTTAAAGGGTCCCGGGGCCTTTCCAATTGGGAAAATTAGCATCGTAGAGGCCAAAATTGGGAATTTATGTTAGCGACTGCCGACAAGAAAGAAATAAACTTACTGGCACATCCTGGTGAGCAATCAGTGTATTAATCAATGAAAACCTGTTACAGTGTAACCCACTGGCAGCTTAAAATTAACAGTAGGCCTACTGGTGATTAACTAATCCTAGTGTTGAAACATTCTTCACCATTAGGATTGACCAGTACACGTGTTGATTACCATCCGAACTGTCTTCTGGCCGAATTGTCCACTGGCCGAATTGTCCCAGGTAAACAAGCCAAGTGGCTGCCAGAACTCAGCAGGAGTATCAGACCTGGCCATTCCAACATAGTAATTGAGGGAAAAGTCCCTCTTTTTTAGTGTTGGCCTGCTTGGCTGAATTTGGTCGAAGCATTTCGTCTGGAATCAGTTGGAATAAACAAGGTTATGACTGTGTGTCCATAGTGATCAGTCACGTAATCACTCAAATGAGATGGTTGTCCAAAATGGGGTCCAAAGTAGGCTACGCAATATAATTTTTTTGGTGTGTGGTAGGCCTACGTCCCAACTGACACACCACACCCAAAACTTATATTGCGGACTTTGGGCCCAAGTTTGGACTAATGGTACAGAATGTGTTATTGAAGACAGTAGACTGGATTCTTGCCCGAATTTTTTTTTATTAAAACTTCCCGAAAAAATTTGATAGGGCTATGCCTAAATACCTCAGGTCGCCGCAGATCGCCACAGGTCCCCTGAAAAATCCTCCATGCCGCATTTTATTTTCCTGATAAGGTAGAGTAACCCACCCAGTGCCAGCTTTACAAATATCTATAAAACCAACCGCAGGTTTAAATTTCAACTTCCCAAAACACTGTAATTTAACCCCCCCCCCCCCCCCCCGTACACAACCCAAACCCAGAGTAGGCCTAATAAACAGGGCCTACGCTCATACAGCCACTCGGCGATGTTCGCCATGTAACCTTAAGGATACTTCCTAAGGCTGATGCCAATTTCCAGCACGAGCGACCACATTTGCCCATCATGTCAGATGACAGTCCAAGCCATTTTATTTTTCAATCCAATCTGAAGACTTTTTTCTGATCCTGAGCCGTACACTCGCTACTGTACCATAAACTACCATAGTCTAATGGTAAGCAGCCCACCCCTTCCCCATGACACTGCCTCAAGATCTTTAAGTTTACTTCAATAAAATATTTGAGGACCCACAGCCATTGGAAAATTGATGCTAACCCTCAACCTACCGCCCCTAAAAGCCGCACATTCTACCCATACGGTTTGGAAAATACCTGGACACCACACCCACTTCTCAATCCAAACTGTGCTCCCGTCCAAGCGACTATCTCAGACCTAATGGTGGTTATGCCCCCATTGTTATCAACATTCTTAAACGGCGTAAAACTACTTCCATTATTGTGCGAATTTTCTCTGTTCGTGTGACATTAAAACTTCCTTTAAGCTACGAGTTGAACAGAGTTGTTACAATAATCCTGGGCAAAGCTTACTTATATAACCACTAAGTCGTTATAACGAGTTAGGAAAATCGTTATAACGAGTTACTAACTCGTTATAACGAGTTAGGAAAGTCGTTATAACGAGTTACTAACTCGTTATAACGAGTTAGGTAAGTCGTTATAACGAGTTACTAACTCGTTATAACGAGTTAGGAAAGTCGTTATAACGATTTAGGTAAGTCGTTATAACGAGTTACTAAGTCGTTATAACGAGTTAGGAAAGTCGTTATAACGAGTTACTAACTCGTTATAACGAGTTAGGAAAGTCGTTATAACGAGTTAGGAAAGTCGTTATAACGAGTTACTAACTCGTTATAACGAGTTACTAAGTCGTTATAACGAGTTAGGAAAGTCGTTATAACGAGTTACTAACGAGTTAGGGAAGTCGTTATAACGAGTTACTAACTCGTTATAACGAGTTACTAAGTCGTTATAACGAGTTAGGTAAGTCGTTATAACGAGTTACTAAGTCGTTATAACGAGTTAGAAAAGTCGTTATAACGAGTTACTAACTCGTTATAACGAGTTGCTAACTCGTTATAACGAGTTAGAAAAAACATTTCACGCATGTCCTCAATACGCTTCCGTACAGACTGGTTCCAGTTGTTGGAAACATGCCAAATTAGCCTGTGTATTTGTTTAATTGAACTAATTTATTTTATACTGTTAAGCGAAAGCAATATTCTAAATGTCTGCATATTACATTGGCTGTTTAAGTGACACTAAACCCCAATTTATTTGTCATTGTTCAGTAAAAGTATTTGTATTAGTAACTCTAATAAATGGTAAATTTCATATCATATAGGCAGTTAAGTACTAGTGTTTATGTCATAGTTTTGATTCTTCTCAGTTGCTTGTTCACGATGGCTGGGTGATCTGCTGTGGTCGGCTTTGGCTAACCACAGCCGATCCCCCAACACCGTGAATAGGCTACTGCATAATTTTGACCCTGGTATCCTTCATTTGTTATCAATCACTCCTATGATTTTCTGTATTATATAGGTTTCAAGATGTAGCCCCAGTTTAGTTGTGCCTTAGTTGGTTATTCTCAAACCCGTCACAATGAGGGTTGGCATTATTTATATATACATACGTATAGCTGTTTTTATTGTAAATTATGGGGTGTGTTTTAATATATGAGTAATAATATATTTTATGTAATTTGTGGTGTTTTTCTGTTAAATTGCTTGGAAAGTGGTTTAGTACTTGTCTACTGTTGTAGACTCGTTTGTGATAATTAGACTTTGGAGCCTGTGAGTGGTATGCAAGTCTATGGTTATTTACAACACAAGAGTGAACGATTGGTCATGCTTCAGTTCTTTCTTGTGTTGTCACTTTGTAGCTTTCGATAGGCTCAAAGTGAAGTTAAGCCTTTATATAACAGGCTTTACCCCTATACATCTTTATGGTTTTATAGCATGCCATTTGCATGCCGTATAGTTTATATTAGCATGTCTATCTTGCTAATGTGCTTGCTCAGTGATAATTTGATCCGTCAGCCCTGCAGTTAGGTGTGCCAACTGGTGTTTGTCAGGAAAATAATATTGTTTGGCTGTTTGCACTCTATTGCCATGCGATGTTCATTTTCATCCAGTACTTTGTATATTTATTATTGTGTAGTATGCCTGTTATTTATTTTGGTTTATTTTATTGATATTTGCAGTGTTCTTTACCTGGAATGGTTAACTGTCAGTGTACATAATCAGATGTTATTCATTACTGTGATATAATAAAGAACCCACATAAAACTTCATCCGCCTTCGAGTTGTGTGTCTACATTCTAAGGCTAGAATAAAAACATGAGTTCTATCGTCCTTTTTGTGACTTGATCAAATCAACAGCTATAAGAAAGTAAAGGTGGTACAATTTATCAATTGCCAACAGTAACCTTTGTTTAGTTATCTTTCTAATTTATTCTTGTAAGCTAACAATGACCATTGTCAATTTATTCAAAAACACAATCTTCACATCAAATCTATTAATAATTGTACGACCCGCAGGTAATAAGTAAATCTCAGTGATATGTTAAATGGCTACATAAAGGTATTAAGTAACAATGCAAAGCCTTAAGGGGACGTCCAACCCAACTTTGGTCAAATTTCATGCAATTTTCTTCCAAGTCTAAAAAAGACCCAACATGAATAACCCCAATAAATTATATACCAAAATGCTTGGAATGAAACATAGAACATATGGAAACTAGAATTTGCCATGGAACTGCTGCCTTGTGTAAATAGCACCACCCGAAAGTCTGCTATGGCATAAATAAGAGAACAAAAGTTTTACAATAAAATACCTCAAAATAAAATAACAGCTGTAGTCTACAAACATTGAAGTACATACTCGAAGAAATCTTTTCCTAATTCACGAAAGTAATAAAGATTGAGACCAAATGTTATAAGTGGAGTGCTCACTGATTGAGGGCAGACATTTTCTTTTGTTTATGTTTTGATTTGGGGAGCTCAACAAAGGTCAACTTGAAGGAGTCCTCCAGAAGAAGTATGGAAGGACAAAAGAGTGTCTCCCAATATAAAGATGTATGTATCACTGTGGTGGTTTGGAAAGAAACTATGATATTCTCCTATGTAGAATGCACTGCAAAGTCATACTTTGTAGTCGAATAAATATATTTACAAACCCCTTGCACAGTAACCCTTTTTATCCCATGCATCAATTTGATAGTGATTAAATTGTTAAATTTGTCTGGTTTATCAATAAGTATCATAGCTTTGTTTACTCTTGGACATCAATACACTCAAGATATCTGTTGGAGAAAAAATAAGGGTAACTGTAACCTGTCACTGCAATAAACCATCTAATGTACTTGAAAGTACATTGTTGTTCAAAACACATCAAATCAACCTTACATAGGAAGCTTATTGGCATACTGAGATCAAAAGGGCACATCCAGAGGGTCTCACATATTCTTTTCAAGAACGCAGTACACAAAGCAATCAAAAGTTGACAAGTGAGCTCCATTTGACACAAAAAAATTCTCGGGGGGGGGGGGGGGCTCTCTTCCTTGTATGACACTACCTCCGGCACTCAAGGCATATGTCTTTTTTCTCAAAGTTCAACTCTTTTTTTCTTTTTGAAGATCCTGGCCACACATGTTCCAAACACTATCAGACAGGTAACCCTCCAAAGAAGTGTATCTGCAATAATCATGTTACATTGCAAAACATTCTTTTTAGTCAATTAATGGGTGAATAGAAAAGTCCTGCCATAATCAACATTTTGAGTTCCATAAACCTCCATAACAGCTCCGATAAAAGCGTCAAACATAAGATTGGTGGCTTTATACAGAATATTCATTAGGTTGTTGCTTGATAAGTAATAGGAATTTGTAACAAATGAACTAGTTATAAACAAAATGTTCTAACTCGAAAGAGTGAAAAAGTACCATAACTCTGAAAAAATGTGGGAAGAAACACATGCTACAGCAGCTACACAGGCATAGTTTCCCCATGATGCTCGATCACAAGACCAATTATCCTTCAAATTGGAGTAGCAGTGGTTGAGATACAAGGGAGAAAGTTGGTACATGTAATGATGTATGGGTTACCGGTAAGAGGACACCACTGCACGGCCCTAGATGCACCTTTGATTTTACAACTTCTAGGTCTGCGGCATAATAATCGCAACACACCCACTCTCTATAAATTCATAATTTCAGTAAAATAAAAGGAATTATCAATTTTAATTAATTTATAGATGATGGAAAAATATTTGGCTTCTTTCGCCTTCTCGTACTATTAATTACCACAAACAATATCAGTTTGATGCCGACAAACGAAACTGAACGCATGTGGTCTGGTTAAAAAGTAACTTGGCATGGATTATGAAGAAATTGTGAATATGTCGTGTATTTCATTTGTTTAAATGCCAATTGCGGCTAATTTTGACCGTGGATTCGATAAATTCTTTTGGGTTTTGACCACACAGTCACACTGACAGCGGTTATGTTTATTATGATATGCAAATTGGGAGATAGTTTCCGGTGAAGGGGATTTGTCACATTTGTCAGTGTAAAACGATGACAAAAGACACTGATCGACGCTTGTGTTGTTATGGTTGGTTGCAAGAAAAAACTAAATTCTCAGCATCGTCCAATCGCACCTTATTTTAAAGCGCGAATGCATCATTTTCAACCCATCTTCAATCGGTCCTTTGTCGACATCAACACATTCCTTGGCGAG
The DNA here is from genome assembly GCA_031216915.1 of Pictodentalium vernedei. Taxonomy (NCBI): domain Eukaryota; kingdom Metazoa; phylum Mollusca; class Scaphopoda; order Dentaliida; family Dentaliidae; genus Pictodentalium; species Pictodentalium vernedei. Next base: position 103,520,133 of record CM062295.1, on the reverse strand, counting down.
GATCCATGGTTACTATGAAGTAAATAACGTCACAACATCGGGGGAAATCAACACGCTCAATATAGTTCCAGACCACTTGGTATATACTTCGAGAAAAAGTGATTTCTGAAGCATAATGCTTACTTTGTTATGAATCTTGCCTTATTTTATGTGTATCGTCCTGATGTTATACACTCGGTTATTTTTTTACAAGTGGTTCATGTTGTCTTTCTAGTGCGCAATAATGCAGATTTTTTGTCAACAAAAAAGTTCAGACGGCCTGTAAACACGAGAGGGAATTTCTAACCATATTTTGCAGTTATGACATTAACAGCGGAAGTATTTGCTGTAACCTGTTTGCAAATCCGCTCATACATTGTCTCGAGCAAATAAATGACGTGATCACGTCCTTTCATTCTGACGATCGCCCAAAATGAGTATTTCTGCAAGAACCACATTGTAATCACATGACCGGAATAAACATCAGTGTAACATGGCCACACCCGGAACATCCAAAATTTGTGTTGGTTGTATTGCATTCCGACATCAAAACACACCAGAGTGTGTGTCAGAAAAATGCATTCTCCGAGTCTGTAGTATGTTATCATTACATTGAAGGCAAGGCTTTCGAATTACCGATCATTTTGTGGTTTTGTTCGTTACTTATGCCATTGGCAAATTAATGTTCATCAAAATCATAAAATTCACTTTTTTTCCTTAAAAAATTATATGTACCTTTTCTATGCACTTTACTCATTATTTGATATATAATTTGCCTTTCCTTATTTCTCTTATCTGTTTCTCAGGCATTGGGAAAAATGTCAACAAATTGACCAAAGTTACGTTGGACGACCCCTTAAACAAAGGGATTCTAAATTCATTCTTAAAACGTAAACAGATAGGTCTCAGGTGTTATATTCCATTGTTCGAAAAGCAAATAAATAGACTAGAGATTTTACTGAAGGCAGTTCTCTCCAGCATGCCACAGCGAGTGCGCTGGTCCAGCTCGTAGATTGGACTTGGAACCGCTAAAGGAACAAGTTGAGCGGACAGAGGTGGCACTGTGACGATCGTAAATCGGGAAACGCAGATGCATTTATAGAGGATATAGAAAGAGTGTTTTTCTCATATAATTTTTATGAAACGAGTCTAAGAATTTTATGTTTGGGCGAGCATCTGGCGAGCCCAAACGGAAAATTCGGACGAGTTTCATAAATATTATATGAGAACAACACTCATTTCATATTCTATTTATCATATGACTCACACATGCACAAAAAACCACCAATGACTCTACAACAAATGGTTAAATCAAAAGAATTTCAACTTCGAAAAGCGTTGTGACTGAGCTCATGTTTCCGTAGTCCATTCCAGAATACATGGTTTATTCCGGGCAAGCGCAGACAACTCGGATTACCAATCTGGTTGTTTTCTTTGCAAACCGTCATTCTGGAATATCATTCCGAATCATTCTGAGTAAACCACCTCGCGAGCAGGTTCAGATGGTTTACCTTTTATTCCTGACATGCGCAATTATCAACAAATAGTGGAAAATATTTCCCTGTTCGTTGTATTCTCCAAAACGTTTGAGTGATCAAGACAATAACAAATATGTTAGGTACATGGAATTCAACAAAATATTTAACCATAGCATACCCACAAATATTTGATGAAAATAAAGAGAAAGAACTATGGAGTTAATTCAATTAAACAACAGGGCCGTTGACCCACCCCCAAATTGAATAAATGATTTTTTTTAACCCTGGAATTCATTTTTGTGCGAAGCGACCACTCTTGACCGCTCATAACTGACTCATTTATTTCCCCTTGACCCAAAACCCTGATTAATTATTGTGGCAGAAAATTACATCTGGATGTAAAATGCTAAAATGATGAACGTTGGGGGGGGGGGGGGGGATACAACCAACTTGGTTACAAGGCTCAAATCCTACAGATGCAAAAATTCTGAAAACTGAAGATCTGGAAATCCTTCTCCACCCGCCCCACCAGTTAGAAATTTGAGGGGTGTGACCACACTCCGCCCCATTTTAACGCTCCAGCCAAGCTGTGTGGGTTTGCCTTCCCCACCTTCTCCCTGGTGAGATCGGATATTGTTACTGAACCTTAACAACGCGGTGGTGCATTCATGACCTTCTTGTTCACGGGAACTCTGTGGTGAGAGTGCACAGACAGGCTTTGCTGGTTCTCAGTATACTCATAACCAACAAATAGTGGACACCAAATACTGATTTTTTTTTTTAAATTATCGCTCACATAACGTCAACGAGCAGAGTTGAATGGACACAATGGCGAGAACCTGTCCCCAATCTCCCGGCGTCTGGGCCAGTGGCGTAGCCAGGGTGGGGGGGGGGGGGGGGCTGGAGGCTCAGGTCAACCTAAAGATTTAGCACCCCCCCCCCCCCCCCGCCTAAATAAAAAAAAATATTGACCCAAATGCTCTCCAATAAAGGGCTACACAGGCTACAATTGCCTCATATTCGATCTTGGAGTACTAAATTTTGCAAAATTTTCTCGGAGAAGGCCTTGTCCAAACTAGGCCCCTCTGGTCGTCACCCGCCTCTGCCCAGGTCCTTGTACTAACTGAGCCTCCGGGCGTTACCCACTCCTCCCGCTTCCATGGAGGGAAGTGGGAGGAGGGGTAACGACGGGAGGGTGCTAGCTTAGACTAGGCAAGGACCCCCGAAACCCCACAACATTACAAATATCATGGTATGCCCCCTCCCCCACAAAAAAAATGGCTAGAAATGGCTACCCCCCTCAATTATAGAATCCTGGCTACGCCCCTGAACAAATGGGAGTCGAAATAATAATAAAACTCAAGTGCTCTGTCCAGCGTTTCTTTGTAAATTTTTTGTTTCTTTTTAATCTGGTCATATTGACCTACCTATCCATAGGAGAGCTATGCTGTTTTATACAGATGCGGGACTGCGATGAGCAAAAACAGCATCTATGTTGTCATTGACAACATCATCAACAAAAAATGCAAGCGCCACTTCCTCAATTCCATTCTGGTTTACATTTAAAGTGCAATTTGCTGTTTCCTCGCGATTACTATTCTGTATCTTCACTGTGCATGTCACACTATTCCATGTAATCCGGAATAGACTACGGAAACATAAGCTGAGACGCATCGCTCGTCGTACTGTGAATTCACCGCAGGAAAAATATAGTTCTTTATTTTTGCCTGGATTTGTTTTCTATAAGCACTGTCACTAAAAGCGTACTCCAATAATGTCCACAATAAAAAGAAAATTACGATATTTGTGGTATTGGAACTTAATATGACTTTTTAATACAATATAAGCCATCCTTAATAGAGTACGCACCGCAAATTCTCCCAACTCGCACAACGTCACAGACGCAGGACATTTGAAGGGTCTCCCTAACAGTGAAAACCCCAAAATTTTGAAAATACACTTAACTTTTATAATATTATGATATGAGGCTGCGATATCGGAATGGGGGTCGTGACCATAACATTTTGAAAAGAAAATAGTAACGTGGAGCACAAAACCACATATATGTCAAACGATGACTATGCTGATGCTGTGTATTGCAGTTCTATTTAAAGGCTCTTAATCAAGTTAATGTCAGATGTTAATAAACCCGTAAAAAAAGGATTGATGAACCCAAAGGCGAAGTTATAAAAATTGATTTAAACTATTTCTTAAAGTCTTCGTTTGAGTTTTATAAGAAGAGATTCCCATGGGGTATTTCGGGGGATTTGGAGAGTTTGCTGGTGATTCTGCTGTTTGGGGAGATCGACTTTGAAACCAGGTCAAGTTCGAAACAACGGAAGTTATTGGTTCAGTCATGTAGTTTAATTTTAGAATTCAACATCAAAATATCACAGGATTCACCAAAGTTGAGTGTTTCTCACTGGGAGTCAGAGTCAGAATATATTATTCTTCTACGCTTCGGTGGTTGCTGAGGACTGACATTCTTCCCATAAACGTTTATTTTGATATTTCCACCGTTAATGTTGCCGTCAAACAGCGTTTGTACACCGCCAAAAATATGCAGAACATTACAAAGATTTTCTTCCGTAGATGTTTGCAAATTGCAAAGAGGACTCTTAATGGTGCAACATGCACGTTGTCATCAGAGTTTCTACAGGCAAGGATATTCGAAATGTTTTTATGTTGTTGCTGATTTATGTGACTATAATTGTTAATCGACTGTTTGTTACGGTGGCCACTGATTTGCATGATTTGTGTGGGAGGCACATTGCTTTCAGACAGCTTTTACACCAGGTATTTTCTAGCACTGTGGTTAGACAGTCGCTTTCCATTTAGGGATATTCCAGCATTTGCAGCCATTCGAGGCATAAGAGAGGTGAGTTTATTCACACCAATCGGTTGACGTTTGAACCACTGATCTACCAGTTTAATGAAAGCTTGTCGGGTATGTGTGGTCAGGTAGAATGGATCCATTTCTTTACAGAAATTAGCAGGCTTCTTTGAGGCATAAAATTTGTAAATTTCAATTGGGCACCTGTCTGGCGTTTCGGACGTGGACCACATATTTGGTTTCATAGATCTCACGTCCCTTGGATTCTCACCTTCACGCGTTTTAGTTTGTCTTTCAGTAAATTCTAGAAATTCCTGACCTGTGCTATCTTTACATAGATTAATGTCACCCCAGCACATATTCCCATGTTCATCGCACCCTCTCAAACCGAGATGAGCCGAATCATTAAACCAAAGAGAGTTTATTACAGCTTCCAAACTGGCCTGATTGCCACAACTTTTCAATTTCATTTTCTGAAAGTGCATCACTTTTCCGAGGCTTATTACCTTTGCCATCCCTCTTCAAAAGGTTTTGTTTTGCATTAACCACGTACCTCATTTTGGCAAACAGTGGACTTCTAGCTAGGGTGTGGGTGTAGTTGAACCTTCTTAGTTGGCGATCGAAACTACTCATGAAGCATCTCAATGAAGAATATTCGTAATTTGTACCGTCAGGTTTTTTCAGTTCAATAAAAAACTTGCAGAGAATGGCACAAAGCTCCAAGGGTGTATATTTTGAATGTCTGCATTTTCTCCATGAGAATGAAGAAACGCCCTGAGAATTTTCAAGTCATAATAAGGTTTTGACAGAGTGTTTGTTTTGCTTTGTCGCACAATGAAATTTTCAATGTCGGCATCGAAATCAGAAACTGTCGTCTGCTATGAATCACCATGGACATCATTTGGATTTGACTGTGGTGTAGAAAGTAATTTTAATCGAGCGGCTGATAAGACCGCACGAAAGTCAGTTCCATCGATTTCGACTTCATACTGATCTCTCGTTGTTGCCGATACTTTTCAAATTATGGTTGCTGTCCCTGCGTTGTCGATTTGAACTTTTGAATTGAGCGTAAAATCGGACATCGTGGCTTTGTTATTGTTTTGAAATAGTTCTATTTATAGTCACGTGCGTACGAATATCGTTCTATTTTCTCCAGCCAATCAAATTGTGTAGTTTCCAAATTGACCAATGAAATCGCTCGATGGCTTTATTTATCACTGATCAATATGAAATCAAAATATTGAATGTTTTGAAGCTAACAGAACCCACGTGTCATATGATAAAATATTATACCAAATAGACTCACATTTTATTAAATGCAATGGTTCAGTGGCGGAGTGTAGTATGTGTAGATGCAGTGGGTAACAAATAATCCTAGGGAAGTTATAGACTTACGTTTTATTGGGTACGATTATTCCATGGCGAAGTAGGTAGCAGATCGAAAGATTTGAAGATTCTGACTCGAACACCTCGGCCTCCGAAATGGTATCGGGCGAGATTTCTGACACTATTTCTGTTATTTAGGAAGCCAGCTTTAACCCTTTACCCACGTAACGCTCATAACCGGCCAGCGCTATTCTCCAAAATCGCCAATTAATTTTCAATATTTTTTTTCATTTTTTGTCTCAAAAACATAGGTTATGACCCCTCTTTGGGACGAGCTCGTCAAGCTCGTTCCAATGAGTGGTCATAACCTATGTTTTTGAGACAAAAAATGAAAAACATTAGTTATTCAAGAATTTTGTTTGCAAGTGTCGTCTGCTTTTCATGTTAGGTAAAGGGTTAAGACATCGTTCATTAACCTTTTGAAGGACCCATAGGAAAGGGCATTAATGAAAGGGATATTCAAGGAAGCTAACGAGGAACGGCTTGAAATTCTTGAAACGACAGTTCAGATTTTACAAGATAAAGTAACTGAGAGGGAATCTATGATAGTTCGTTTGAAGAGAAAATTGACGACTTAGAACAGTACGGTAGGCGCACAAATTTGAGATTATCCGGTATCACCGAAACTGATGAGGAGAACATCGATCTCATTACTTTTTACACAGCTCACTGAATTGGTGTAAACCTATCAATTAGTGACGTTTCACGGAGTCACCGTGTTGACCCCAAAACTGTAGATGGAAAAGCAGTGAATGGAAGACCTATCATATTCAGGCTAAACGATTATCGTGCTAGGAAATCTTTTTACAGGGCGCGAACTAAATTGTAATCCACTTCTACCGAGCAACCCGAAGCCAATCACGATAAGCACCTGAGGAATTCAGGCATTTGTCTTTCCAAGAACCTTACAAAGACAAGAGCCAAGATAGCTTGGCGTGCACATCGACTTGTTCGTAAAAAATAAATTCGAGAGTCCTGGACCTTTGATGGTGTTATATTTGTAAAGACGACAAATGACAATGTACAACGAATTACAACTTTAAGAGAGATTTATGATCTTGAACAGAAATTCAGAATCATCATGAAAATTGATTTAACCCTTTATCCAACGTTACGGTCAAAACCGGGCAGCCCTATTTACAAAAATTGCCAATTAATTTTTATTATTTTTTGATCCAAAAACACAGGTTATGGCCCTCTTTGGAACGAGCTCGTCGAGCACGTTCCAATGAGTGGTCATAACCTATGTTTTTGAGACAAAAAACGACAAAAATTAGCTATTCAAGAATTTCGTGTGTCGTCTGCTTTTCATGTTAGGTAAAGGGTTAAACAAATCTCAGGTAACTCGGCCATGAATTCCCAGCTAATCTACTCCGCATTGTCCTACATAACCCAGCTATTAATTTTCTGAAAATTTGCTAAGTACAAAAATTCAAATATATATCACCGGTTAGCGTCCGTACCTTCACTTGCACGCATTTTGCTGGAATCAATCACTGTGTCTTGAGTGTGTGTGTGTGTGGGGGGGGGGGGGGGGGGGGGGTCTGTGTGAGTCTCCCCAACACATTCTGTCATGCCTTTACTACATCAAGACATATCAATCACCCCTGTCACCACTCTGGAGTCACATGTCATTCGCAACATATTCTCCAGTTTTAACATAGTTTTAACACTGCTCCTCTGTTCTTGCTTCGGGGCGTAGCTCACGGCTCCTCTGCTTAACTAGCTCGACGCAGATGGGTCATGGGCTTTGTTTCTGGGGTGAAAGATTAAATAAAACATATGAAGGCCATTCACATGGCGAAAAATAGTCGTGAGCTAAAAGTATGAGGGGGACCATTTTCCAAATTTTGAAAAGTCCGGGACTTTTTCTCAGAAATTGTCTGCGTTCACATGTTTCTGGGTATTTAAGTTACAGTTCCGAATATATTCGACATTTGCATGCAACACAACCATGCAGTGCGCTAGTCGATACCGGCGGAGGATCCTTCCGTATGCTCTCGCGTGTGGAGCCATTGTTGGAACTACGCCGTCGCGAGTGATATGGGAACGATCTCGCTGTAAACTTTGGTTTTCGGATATTGTTAAAGGGACATTCACAGACCAGCAGTGGATGGACAACTTCAGGATGAAAAAATCATCGTTCCAGAAGTTGTGCGCAGAGGTGGAACCTTTTATTCGACCTGCAGAAAATTGGGTTAGAAAACCAATTCCTGTGGATGAACAAGTTGCCATTGCTCTTTACTGGTTAGCTTCGGATGCAGAATACAGAACTGTTGCAAATTTGTTTGGAGTATCTGTTCCTTCTGTCTGCAATATCGTCCATCGAGTCTGCGACACAATCTGCAACAAGTTGACAGACAAGTACATCAAGTTTCCGAAGACGAAGACTTGAAATTGGTGATTCGCGGATATAAGAATAAATGGGACTTTCCCAACTGTGGTGGTGCGACAGATGGGTGCCACATCCAAATTATTCAATTAGAAGAGAATCACGGCGACTATGTCAACAGAAAGGGTTACTACTCTCTGATTTTACAAGGAGTATGTGATGATCGCTACCTGTTGCGAGAGATTAACATAGGCTGGCCGTGGAAGGTTCATGACGCCAGAGTTCTTGTCAATTCTAACATATACAGTACGCGGAGAGTGGATTGTAACTAAATCACCGCGGAGTGGAGTTATCACCCAAGCTATAACGTTCAAATTTTGTACATATCGACAAAAAACACAAGCAATGTTTCAGCCAATGGACCTCCGGGTTTAACCCGGAGGTCCATTGGCTGAAACTTTACTTGTGCTGGTTTGGCTTTGCAACAAATTTGCAATTATTGTTTGGGTGGAATCTCCACTCTGCGGGTGATTTAGTGATAATACACGCTCCACGTACTGTACCAGCGCGGAGAGGACGGAACTCTATTTCCCGAACATATGACAATTAAGATAAACATTTGCGACAACGAAGCTGCAATTCCGGTCTGTATTATTGGTGACCCAGCCTATCCACTACGGAATTGGTTAATGAAACCCTATCCTGGACGCATTGCTTTAAGCCACCCACAAACCGTTTTCAACTATCGCCTTAGTCGTGCCAGAATGACGATAGAAAACACCCTTGGGAGATTGAAGGGAAGGTGGCGTTGTTTGATAAAGAGACTTGATGTTAAGGGCGAGTTTGCGTATACGGTTATCGGTGCATGCTGTGTACTGCACAACTTTTGTGAATTGATGAAGGACACGTATGATGAACTGCTGAATCCAGATATCCCAGCCGATGAGGTAGGCAATGATGTAAATGTGGATAATGAAGATGAGTTCCCAGAAAGAGATTCGAAAGTTATTCGTGACAATCTTACTGAAATTTTTGTTAAGAACGTGCCATTCTGATTCCTATGCCTACTTGTCATACAGATAATGATAATGAAAATCGCACTCTCTCATGGAATACTTTTTTCTGTTCTTTAACCCATGCATACAATGCTCAAACGCTTGTTTTGTGTGCATATTCATCCCAAAGTACAGACTTATCGCACATAGATTCTTGGCATTCTAGGGAAGATTTTTCACATTTTTACGCCCGAATCTTTCGTAGAAAGTCAAAAATCTTCCGTGTACTAACAAGAATCTTTCATATCGCACTAAGAACCTCTCGATCGCGCCAAGAATCCGCCGTTTGAATGAGCCGTGTGAAATGGTCAATTCACTCATTTGCATGGAAGTTCTGAAATAACGATACATATTGTCGTCAATTTTTCTTTATTTCCAATCAATATATTATGATACTTACAAGATCTACATACGTATAACATACTGTCATAATCTCAGTAGTAGAAAAATGTTCAAATGAACTCGACAAGATGCAGAATAGTTCCGATTTTTCGCTGTCCGTAAAAATCACAAAATGGAAAGAACACAAATAACAAATATCCTTGATAAAAAACACATGGAATGATTGTCGGTTAAACGAGTCTTGAAATGTCTGTTAAAGGTGTTCAAACGAAACAAAACTTGTGCAAACCTGCAGGCATGAACATGTAGTTTATATATACAAAGTTGGGTCTTTTAATGTTGAAGTTACAACTGAAAATATGATTTCGAAGTGGCATTGCTGTATGATGATGGGTACGAATCGCGCCTGTCTTCAGTTGATTGTTGCGATGGACGAGGAGTGTAAATCAAATCTGAACTTGGAGCAGCCTGTGGACGCTGTGAACTTGACAAACGGAGAATCATCTCCATCATTCTGAACTGATGCTCGTGATCCATTTTTCTATTGCGCTCTTCGGACTCTATTTACTCATCGCACTGGGGGATGAAGTAGATGGCTGCTTAATGACGTCCAGTGATTCCCTATCGTCTTGTTGATCGATATCGGGCGAACGTTCGACGTCACATACAGGTACAATACCGCTTTCACCCAAATTAGTTTCCTTGTCTGAATCGGTGTCGGACCCATCTTCATCAAGTATTCTCTTGCCGGTGTCGATAACTTTTAAGGGAGACGAAGCTGGTCGGGAGCCAAGTATAATGTCCAGTTTGTCATAAAATTTGCATTTCTTGCCGCCCGCTCCACTTTTGCTCAATGTTGCGCGACAGTTTCTGTAAGATTGTTTAAGAAACTTCATCCTGCGTTTAGCCTGTTCCACAGTTTTAACCACACCGGACTCCGCCAGTCCATCTACAACATCAGAATAAATTCCTGTTCTGCTCAGCTTCGGGTTGTCTAAAGTAGTTTCAACATCTTTCTCTGCCCAAAGATCCAAAAGAAGTTCGGTTTCTGACGCGGTCCATGGCTGACCACGAACAGAAACAGTGACCTGGTTTTTGCTGTTCTCTTTTTAGGAGGCATGTTTAAATGCGGCGAAATGAAGTAAAACGCCGTGTCGATTTGAATGAAAACACTACTGACTCTGCGGTCACCATTATTGCATCATTGTTTAATATAACCCGCGGGTGATGTATAAAGTTGTAAGCGTGGGGAATGTATTGTCCCAGGACAATTCGGAGTTTGCATTCACATGAGAACTGATCGCTGCTTTAGTCTCCGACTATCGTGATTTGGTCCACCTCATTTGCAGGACCAATTTTTTACCTGCGTCGCCAGCGGCAGAGCAGGTCTAGTAAAAGCTCGACTCCGTCCGTCCGTCAGTCCGTCACGTCAGTCCGTCAGTCCGTCAGTCCGTCCAAAACACTTCTTCCGCCAAAGTTTTCTTCGCTTCTATGAAAGGGAATGATTTTGTATTTGGTCTGCTGCTTCATAATGATGAGTTGTATCGTGTATCTAATTTTCAGATCTGCCGTGGCTGAATTGCATGCAGCGACGCAGGTCCAGACCCGGTATTGGTCTTGGCTTGAGCCGGGGACCAAATCTGATCATGTGAATGGGGTACCTTAGGTTTATGTACTTATGGGGAAGGTTGAGCTCCCACTCTGTCACCCCCCCCCCCCCTTCCCAACCGAGATGAAACGTTGTAGTTATAGCAAAAACGTCTTCACAATTACGTGTTCAATTCTATAATTACAAGTCTGGGCATAACTCAGAAGTTCTGGCACCCATTTCTTCTTGCTTCGGGGAAATGGCTCGTGACCCTTCACTCGTTCCGCTGATGGGTCGTGGGCTTTGTTTCTGGAGCTTTGTTTTGGGGTGAATGATTAAATAAAAAAATATAGGTTTATGTACTGATTGGTGAAGGTTCAGCTCTCCCCACCCACTCCCCCTCAGATGAAATTTGAAGATGAAACTTAACGTCCTCATATTTAAGTGTATTTAAGTGTTCGAATGCCATAAATATAACTCTGGACAATGCTCAGCAGTTCTGGTGCCCACATTTTCTTACTTCGGGGACGCGGGTTGTGGCCCCCTCACTGGAGTTAGCTCTATGAGGTAGAAAATCAAATAAAATGATACATGTAGGCTGAGCTCCCACCTACTCCACCGTCCCCTTCCCTTCTTTCGAGATGAATGTCTGTTGTTCGAACAAATTTTAAGTTTTCACGTTTAAACCAAAAGTTCACCAGAAGTTCACCAGCATCCGTGCTCTTACTTTCACGCATGAACATATAGGTTTATGTACTGATTGGGGGGAGGTTGACCTCTCCCTGCCCCCCCCCCCCCCCCACACACCTTGATGAAATTTTGTAGTTAAAGCTAATTTGGGTAAAACTCAGAAGTTCAGGTACCCACCTTTTCTCACTGCGGGGACGTGGCTCGTTGCCCCTCACTGGAGCTAGTGATGGATCGTGGGTTTCGCCTCTTGGGTAGAAGATCAAATAAAAATATAGGTTGAGCTCCCGCCCATCCCGCCCCACCCCCTGAGATGCAAGTTTGTTGTTAAAGCAAATTTAGCATCCGTACTCTTACTTTCATGCAGTTCGCTGGAATCTTGCACTATAACTCGTGTGGTGGGTTGGGTGGATGTCTATGTGTGTCTCCCCAACACATTCTGTCATGCCTTTACTACCCCAACGCATATCAATTACTCTTGTAACAACCTAAGAGTCAGACGTCATTCTCCAGTTTGAACACAGCTCTTTCGCCCTTTCTTCGGGGACATTGCTCACTCAGTGGAATTAACACGACGAGCTCGTCCCACTGGTGGTTCATGGACTTTGTTTCTTGGTAAAGGATTTGAATAAACATATAGGTTTATGTACTGATTGGGGAAGGTTATGCTTCACCCCCCCCCCCCCCACCCCCGAGATGAAAGTCAGTTGTCAAAGCAAATTCTTCACGTTTAAGCCAAAAGGTCATTAGCGTCCGTACCCTCATTTTCATGCATGTCGCTGGAATCTTGCACTGTAACTCTGGTGGAGGTTGGGGTGGGGTGAGTCTATGTGAGTCTCCCCAACACATTCTGTCATGACTATACTATCTCAACGCATATCAGGGCAAAAAAAAAACAGTCAGAGAAATGGTCATGGAGGATGGTAACCTTAATTGGCGAGAGGGGGTTAAATCAAAGATGTCTTTGGGTGGCCTGCGTGAGAAAGAGAAACCTGGTTTTGAAGAGTACCTTGATCGCGCCTTCGAGGGGTCACTGCTGTTCAAGCCGAGGTCGCGGTCCCTGGAGCTGAGGGGAAAAATTGGGAAAAACAGGTGAAGACCCTGGGACACTTTCTTCTAGAATGCCCAAAATACCAGTCTAAAAGAATAATATTCACTGGGAGTATAATGGGAAAGTGGAATTGGGAATGAATGGCATGTAGTTAGTGGGTGACTCAAAGGAGAGAGGTAATATGCTCATCGGAGAGATTGGGAAGAATGGGGCAAGGGATGTCATCAAGCAGTTCGTCTCCGAGTGGAGAGAAGAAGTGTGGGAATAGGGAGGCGGTTGGGAGTGCAGGGCTAACCAAGGCCTTCTAGCCCGAGAACCGCGACAAATCAGCGGCCGGCCAAAATGTTATTATTATTACATGAAACTTTTCGTTTGTGAATTTCATGCCTGGGCCCCCCTTTTCAACAAACTAATACATCGCTAATCAGTTTAACGGGACCTTTTGCTAACATTATACGGCGTGCCTCCCCGATAGCCGTGATAATACGTTATTGTAAGCACACCACGCGAGAGAACACCGAGAAGTCGAGCAATGCTAAATATAAATAATAGAACCCGGTAACCTATACCTGGGATCTGAATCCTCTACCATTGACATGGACCTGGCTAATCTTGATACAGCACTCGTGACGTGTACAGACATGATTTTATTATTGGTTACACGGTTTGTAGGTGGTCCGGTGTGGCGTACGTGGTTTCGGTTGCTTCCATATTGGACGAGAGCGAAGCTCAAGTCCAACGTGGAAGCAACTGACGCCACGTGTCCCATGTTGGGTCACCGGCGGATTACCTAACCATGTGACATCCTCAAACCAACGAAATTCATAGATATCAGTATCATGCGGGGGATATGATATAACTAGTTATGTTTAACCCTTTACCCAACGTAACGGCCAAAACCGGCCAACGCTATTCTCAAAAATCGCCAATTAATTTTCATTATTTTTTTCATTTTTTGTCTCAAAAACATAGGTTATGACCCCTCGTTGAAACGAGCTCGTCGAGCTCGTTCCAACGAGGGGTCATAACCTATGTTTTTGAGACGAAAAATGAAAAAAATTAGTTATTCAAGAATTATTTTTGCAAGTGTCGTCTGCTTTTCAGGTTAGGTAAAGGGTTAATGACTTCAAACATATAAACATTGTACAAGTCCAATCACCCGTGAATTGTATTTCAGACGTTGGGTCCGAGTTTGGACTAACCAGAAGGAATCCCTCAATTAAGACTGGATTTCTGACACTAATGTCTACGGGTAGGTCAGTCAAGCTTGCCGATAAGTTGATGGAAACTGCTCGACAGAATCCATTTTTGCCGACTTGGGGGAGGGGGGGGGGTGCAGATTCCCTGACCCGAACGTCTATGAATATTGTTTGATTTAAAATTGTAATCTATCGCCCAATCTTTTCCTGAGGAGCTGTTCTGCACAGCTGATGCCGTACTAGTTGGATGATCTTCAGTTAAATAACAATATTCAGCGCGCTGTAGGGAGGGGGGAGGGGGGTTGCCGCCGGCTCGTGGTGGCGTGGTTTTCCACCCAATCAATATTTACCATCTCTTAAAACATGCAGGGGGCGCTAGCAAAGTTTGCGGTTTACGGACCGCCGGTATGAAACCAGTTGTTCACTGACCGGCGGTTTGCCGGTCCCCCTTGTACTGTGCAGGTCTACTTAAACAGAAACAGCAGATGACTGTGGTCTTGGCGTCTGTGTCCTGCCACCTTACGGACGTGGTCATAACTCCAAATACTTAAACTGGGAATAGCACTATCGTTCTACGTTAGCACAGGTAACCATCTACCGATAGTCCAAAACCAATCTGCACACTGCCTGACGCACTCAATGCATTATTTTCCCCCAAACTCCTTTTATACATTCTATAACCTTCGAATCTCAGTAGCAGGTTATTTGTATCTGTAACTTCCTGTCACGTGAACTGTTGTGCATATTCTTTATTGGTGGAGACAGCTTACATAAGCTCCAGCTTGTTGCTGAATCCTATTTTTATACTTCACAATTCTTTCACCATCTAAGTTTGTAACATACTTGTATGAAGTATCTTTCTTGAAATAAAAAAAAAATACTGTTACTACTAGATCGAAAGAAGCATTTACGTCACCACAAGAAGACAGTCAGCGGCATTATGATAGCGGTATTATTCTTTAATTATTTTGTAATTGAGAAGGTTTAAATATCATATTCATTTCGCGTAGTCATTCCGTTAACGAAGTGTATCATTTACTCGGAAGTGTGTCCAAATCCAAACCAGCAGGGAGTATTTCGATTCAGTTGTCAAAAGTTAGCTCAAGTATCTATATTTTTCTTCTAAGTGTTCTGTAGATATATATATATATATTGTTTTTAGGGCTGTATAGATGTGATTTTTAATAAAAGATAGTTATATTAGGGTTTTGTTTAGTTTCTTTATCGGATATCAGTGGCGTGTTCCCTATCTTCGTGCTGGTCATTTTCGGTGTTTTGTTTTTTATTTTGTTTACGAGTTCGACCGCTTTTTAAAATTCAAGCTTCTCATTCTAATTTTGGCTATGGGTGGTAAGTGTTTCGTGACGCGAGAGGTTCAGACCAGCAGGGCAGAGACGGTTAGTATAGGTGTCCAGGTGGGGGGAATGGTTGAGGCCAGCACAGGGGGTGCTACTGCTAGTGAGTTACCAACGGACGGCCAGCAGTCGGATGTGTGTAGGCACTGCCATATGGCGTATGTGGATGGGTGTGAGCTGGGGGAGTTGGTGATGTGTGCCATCTGCGTAGAGCTAATGCAGCTGCTTGAGGCATATGTAAAGTTGGAGGAAGAGGTGCAGGTTGTGAGGGGGAAACTGGGGAGGGCAGGAAAGTCTGGTGTTACCCCAGTTAGGGTGGCATTCGATGGAGGATGAAAGGTGGTGGGTAGTAGGAAGCGGACTTTTGACGTGGATAGTGGGTCTTTTGGGAATAGGAAGGTGCGTCGGGTTGAGGGTAGAGGAGAAGTAGGGGCTAAAGTGTCAAATTCCCAGGCTAGTAGTGTGAGTCGGGGGGCGAAAAGGCGTATTCTTTTAGAATCGGATAGTGAGGGAGATAGCGATGACCATGTGGAGTCTGTCAGGGCAGGAGTCAGAGGGAAGGTTAGGAAGGTGGTAAACGAGGACAAGATGGCTTGTAGTGGGAGTGGGCAGAAGGTGGGGGCGCAGTGTCCAAAATAGATGCAGATGCAGAGTGTAAGGTAATTTCTAGAATTCTGAGGAGCAGGTTGGGTCTGAAGAGGTGGAGGTGGAGGTAGGCATGGGGATTAGTGTGGCGAAGTGCAAGATTGCGAGCCGGCCCAGTGGGGACAGAGGTGGTAACATGGGTAGTAGGGGTAGTAGGACCGGAAAGAGGACGGGAAAGGACAGGAAGAGGCAGTTGGTGGTTGCAGGGAGTAGTATAGTGCGGGGGTTGGATAGGGTGGTGTGTGGGCCCGACAGTGTCAACAGGACCAACTTGTGCTTTCCGGGGGCTAGGGTGGAGGACCTAAGGGACAGAGTGGGTGGATTAGTAAAGGGGCCAGGCCCAGACCCAGTGGTTGTTGTACACGTGGGGACCAACAACATCAGGGAGAGAAAATCAGTTCAGCTTATTGAGACTTACAAGGACTTAATAACTCAACTGAATGCCAAGAATGCACAGGTAGTGGTTTCGGGGCTTCTCCCAGTACTAGGTGGTGGTGGCGAGCGTAATTCGCGGATCAATGGGACCAACGAGGAATTGGGGGAGTATTGTAAGGAACTTGGGATACCCTTTGTAGACAATTGGGGATCGTTTTGGGGCAGAAATGACCTATATGGAAGGGATGGTCTCCATCTTAGCCCAAGGGGTACAGAGGTTTTAGGAAGAAATATGTTGCAGGTGGTGGAGCCTTTTTTTGGTATAGGGAGGGGAGGGGGGTCAGTGAAGGGGGAATAATCACAGGAAATGTGTCACGAACCATAGGTGTAAAAAATGGGACAAGGGGGATAAGGAAAAGGGACCAAAAATCCAAATCAATAGGAATAGCTTCCCAAGGAAAGCACAGGTACACAAAGTAGGATATACAAACACACAGGGACTAGATAATAATGGGACCAGTAGGCGGAAGCCAATGAACCTTGACACCCTGAAAGTAGGTTATAGGAACATCCAGTGTCTCCACCGGAAAGTAAGTGAAATTGCTACATTGATTGAGGCAGAGGAGTATGACGTCATGGGCTTAAGCGAAACGTGGGTAAGACACGAGGAACGGGTAGACCAAGTAAGGGGGTACGTATGGATAGGTGTAGGGCGAACGGAAGGCCAGAAAAAAGGGGGAGGGGTAGGCATGTACATTAAAGCGGATTTAAAACCATCGCTGATCACAGACCTGGAAAACATCAGCACCCCGGCTGAGGCATCGAAAGAAATTGGATGGGTAAGATGGGGTCAGTCTGAAAAATAAAAGTATTGCCCTTGGGGTTGTGTATTGTGCGGTGGAGGGAAGCAAACCCGAATGGAATGATTCCATATACTCAACACTAAGGTCCAATATCACCGAACTACAAAACAAGGGACTCGGTATAATTCTGATGGGTGACTTTAATGGGCACACATAGGTAATGATGAAGAAGGCATAGAGGGTGGGGACAATAAAGTCAACAGAAATGGAAGGAAGCTGTTGAACTTCACAAACGAGCTCGGTCTGAAGATTCTGAACAGGGACGCGAGGTATAAGGGGAAATGGACCTGGGAGAGGAACGGCAGAAAATCAATAATCGATTACATCCTCACAGATATTAATTTATGGAGGGATGTGATAGGGGTAGAAGTGGATGATGAGGGTAAAATGGAGGTGGATAGTGATCACAACTTGATTACAGTGACGATCAGGGCCAAAACTCTAGTAAAAAGCAATGGAAGCCCTAAGGAGATTTGGCAACTCAAAAAAGATGCTGACTGGGCGAAGTTCAATGAAAAACTGAAACCAAAGCCTGCAACCGTACCCAAGAGGGGCAGTGTCCAGAAGATGGCCGACGTCATAGTTGCGAGCCTGGTGGAGGCAGGAAAGGAAAGTGTAGGAAAGGAAGATGGCCGACGTCATAGTTGCGAGCCTGGTGGAGGCAGGAAAGGAAAGTGTAGGAAAGGTCAGGGTGCCAACACGGGAACTTGGGTACAGAGTGAACGAAGAACTGAAAAGGGCCATAAAGGGAAGAAAAGCTAAATGTGCTGCATACAGGAGAAGTAGAAAACTTAAGGGGGCGGAAAGCAATGAGGCCACAGTTGCTAAGGAAGAATACCACCAAGCACGAAATAAAGTAAATAAGATTAAAGACGATGATCGAAGAGTACGAAATAGCAGTTTTATTAGGACGATAAGAACGACAGGGGGGTGGGGGGTCGAGTTCAAACGTATTTTGGAAATGGGTGAATAAACGTAAGAAAGGAAGTAACCCACAGAGTATTATAGATGGCAGAGTTACAGACGAGCAAGATCAAGTCGCATCAGAACTAGTCAAGCACTGGGAAAAGGTAAACGATAAGCGATGGGGCATGGGGAGCCCACCAGAGTGTCCGAATCAGGTCGAGGAAAACCTATCGAGCTTCGTGTGCAGCGAAATTAAAACGGAGGAGGTGCGAAAGGTGATATCAAAATTAAGGGATGGAAAAGCGGGAGGAGTGGATGAAATTCCTAACGAGTTTATCAACAAAGGGGGAGAGGAACTCGTGGAAAGCCTAACTGCCCTATTCAATCTAGCCATAGAAAATCAAGAGGTCCCAAAGGAGTGGAGAGAAAGTAAAGTGACATTTATTCACAAAAAGGGGGAAAAAGACGTTTTGGATAACTATCGAGGGATCTCAGTCAGTAGCAACATTGGAAAGGTTTTCTGTAAAGTCCTGTATGGGAGACTAGAGGAGGTGATTGAGGAGAAGGGTTTTTGGGAGAAATCCAGAATGGCTTCAAGAAGGGAAGGAGGGTTACTGACCATCTTTTCACGCTATCCCAAATGATAGAATCCGCGAAAGCAAAAAAGAAAAAGATGTTTATGGCCTTTTTGGATATCAAAAAGGCATACGATAGAGTATGGAGGGAAGGTATGTGGCGCAAGCTGGAGGCTACGGGCTTAGGAGGCGAGTTTATTGGAATTATGAAAGTATTATATAAAGATGTACAGGGTGAACTTAGCCTGGGAAACATTACAACGAAACGTGTGCCTATGGAGATAGGCCTAAAACAGGGGTGTATCCTTTCGCCGATCCTGTTTGCATTGTACATCAAAGGTTTAGGAGATGAACTCCTGCGTAGCGAGGAGGGGGTAGCAGTTGGGGACTTGAAGATCCCAGGGCTATTTTTTGCAGACGATATGGTTCTAGTGTCAGAAAGCGAAGAGGGGCTAACGAAAATGCTGGGAATTGTTGGGAAATATGGGAGCAAATGGAGACTCGAACTTAATGAAAGCAAGAGCAAAGTTATATCTGTGGGCCGCAAAGTGGACCCCACTCGAAGGTGGAGAGTGGGTGAGTTCTGCATTCCGGAAGGGAGCAGCAAACTTCTCAGTGTGGGAGAGACAGGTGATTACGAGTATTGGGGGGTAAATATAAACATTACAGGAAGAGGCATCTACCGGAACCACACAAATAAATTGATTCTGAAGGGGAAGCGAATCCTTAACCAAATGAAACTTATAGGGAGAAACAGTTTCAATAAGGTTTTCGTGGGGAAAACCATTTGGGAAATGGTGGGTCTGCCAAGTATAACATACGGTACGGAAGCGGTACCCCTAAACCAGACGGCCGTAAAGAGCTTGGAAATCCTGCAGAACGATGCAGGCCGATGGATAACGGGGTCGAGTAATGCCGCAGCGCTAGAAGCAATCATGGGTGAGCTTGGGTGGATGAGGATCAAGGACAGGATAGACCTGTTGAAGCTCGATTATCTTAATTATTTGGTAAATCTCCCCGACAGCCGCAGGTGTAAAGTAATGTTCCTGAGAATTTTCAACTCAAATATCAAAACGGGGTGGATGGTCCAAGCGAGGGAGCTAGTAGAGAACTACTCATTGGAGATCTCGGACCTGGACGTTGGGGCAAACCAGGGTAAAACAATCGTCAAAGAAAGGGTCATGGAGGATTGTAACCGTAATTGGCGAGAGGGGGTCAAATCAAAGAGGTCTTTGGGTGGCCTGCGTGATAAAGACAAGCCTGGTTTTGAAGAGTACCCTGATGGCACCTTTGGGGGGTCACTGTTGTTCAAGCTGAGGTCGCGGTCCCTGGAGCTGAGGGGAAAAATTGGGAAAGACGGTGAAAGGGAGTGCTAGATATGTAACTTGGACATGGTGGAGACCCTGGAACACTTCCTTCTAGAATGCCCAAAGTATCAGTCTAAAAGAATGAGATTCACTGGGAGTTTAATGGGGAAGTGGGATGGGATAATGAAGGACATGTGGTTAGGGGGAGACTCAAAGGAGAGGGTTAATATGCTAATCGGAGAGATTGGGAAGAATGGGACAAGGGATATCATCAAGCAGTTCGTCTCCGAGTGTTGGGAGGAGAGGAGAAGCGTGGGAATAGGGAGGCAGTTGGGAGTACAGGTGTAACCATGGCCTTCTCGTCCGAGAACCGCGACACATCAGCGGCTGGCCGAAGTGGTATTATATTATTACTCCCTGAGATAAGGGATTACTAACTGCATATCAGTATTCCGTCGGAGAACCTCGTATGGAATTGTGTACTTTCAAGTAATTGTCTTTTATTTAATTTATTATATCCCATAGAGTTTAATTACGGGACATGTTGTAACTTCATTTTAATCTATGTTTGTGAATAAATTTATTGTTGATTGGTTAACAGGTCTTACAGCATTCAATACCCACACATCCTGCATTAATTTATTAGCTTCTGAACAGGGACGCGAGGTATAAGGGGAAATGGACCTGGGAGAGGAACGACGGAAAATCAATAATCGACTACATTCTCACAGATATTAATTTATGCAGGGAGGTGATAGGGATAGAAGTGGATGATGAGGGTAAAATGGAAGTGGATAGTGATCACAACTTGATTACAGTGACGATCAGGGCCAAAAATCTAGTAAAAAGCTAAGGAAGCTTTAAGGAGTTTTGGGAACTCAAAAGGGATGCTGACTGGGCGAAGTTCAATGAAAAACTGAAACCAAAAGCTTGCAACCATACCCAAGGGGGGGCAGTGTCCAGAAGATGGCCGACGCCATAGTTGCGAGCCTAGTGGAGGCAGGGAAGGAAAGTGTAGGAAAGATCAGGGTGCCAACACGGGAACTTGGGTACAGAGTGAATGAAGAACTGAAAAGGGCCATAAAGGGAAGAAAAGCTAAATGTGATGCATACAGGAGAAGTAGAAAACTTAAGGGGACGGAAAGCAACGAGGCCACAGTAACAAAGGAAGAATACCAACAAGCACGAATTAAAGTAAATAAGACTAAAGACTATAATCGGAGAGTGCGAAATAGCAGTCTTATTGGGACGATAAGAACGACAGAAGTGTGGGGGGGGGAGGGGGGGGGGGTGTCGAGTTCGAACGTATTTTGGAAATGGGTGAATAAACGTAATATAGGAAGTAACCCACAGAGTATTAAAGTAGATGGCAGAGTTACAGACGAGCAAGATCAAATCGCATCAGAACTAGTTAAGCACTGGGAAAAAGCAAGCGATAAGCGATGGGGCATGGGGTGTTCACCTGAGTGTCCGAATCAGGTCGAGGAAAACCTATCGAACTTCGTGTGCAGCGAAATTAAAACGGAGGAGGTGCGAAACGTGATATCAAAATTAAGGGATAGAAAAGCGGGAGGAGTGGATGAAATTCCTAACGAGTTTATCAAAAAAGAGGAGAGGAATTCGTGGAAAGCTTTACTGCCTATTCAATCTAGCCATAGAAAATCAAGAGGTCCCAAAGGAGTGGAAAGAAAGCAAAGTGACATTTATTCACAAAAAGGGGGAAAAAGACGTTTTGGATAACTATCGAGGGATCTCTGTCAGTAACAACATTGGAAAGGTTTTCTGTAAAATCCTGTATGGGAGACTGGAGGAGGTGATTGAAGAAAAGGGTTTTTTGGGAGAAATCCAAAATGGCTTCAGGAAGGGAAGGAGAGTTACCGACCATCTTTTCACGCTATCCCAAATGATAGAATCCGAGAAAGCAAAAAAGAAAATGATGTTTATGGCTCTTTTGGATGTCAAAAAGGCATATGATAGAGTATGGAGGGAGGGTATGTGGCGCAAGCTGGAGGCTCTGGGCTTAGGAGGCGAGTTTGTTGGAATTATGAAAGCATTATATACAGATGTACAGAGTGAACTTAGCCTGGGAAACATTGCAACAAAACGTATGCCTATGGAGATAGGCCTAAAACAGGGGTGTATCCTTTCGCCGATCCTGTTTGCATTGTACATCAAAGGATTAGGGGATGAATTCCTGCATAGCGACGCGGGGTAGCAGTTGGGGACTTGTAGATCCCAGGGCTATTTTTTGCAGACAATATGGTTCTGGTGTCAGAAAGCGAAGAGGGGCTAAAGAAAATGCTGGGAATTGTTGGGAAATATGGGAGCAAATGGAGACTTGAACTTAATGAAAGCAAGGTCAAAGTAAGATCTCGGACCTGGACGTTGGAACAAACCAGGGTAAACAAATCGTCAGAGAAAGGGTCATGGAGGATTGTAACCGTAATTGGCGAGATGGGGTCAAATCAAAGAGGTCTTTGGGTGGCCTACGTGATAAAGAGAAGTCGGCTTTTGAAGAGTACCTTGATGGCACCTTTGGGGGGTCACTGATGTTCAAGCCGAGGTCGCGATCTCTGGAGCTGAGGGGAAAAATTGGGAAAGACGGTGAAAGGGAGTGCCAGATGTGTACTTTGGGCATGGTAGATACCCTGGAATACTTTCTTCCAGAATGCCCAAAGTACCAGTCTAAAAGAATTAGATTCACTGGGAGTATAATGGGGAAGTGGGAGGGGTGAATGAAGGACACGTGGTTAGGGGCAGACTCAAAGAAGAGGGTTATTATGCTAATCGGAGAGATCGGGATGAATGGGACAAGGGGTGTCATCAAGCAGTTCGTCTCCGAGTGTTGGGAGGAGTTGAGAAGCGTGGGAAAAGGGAGGCAGTTGGGAGTACAAGGGTAAACAAGGCCATCTCGTCCGAGAACCGCGACACACAAATCAGCGGCTGGCCAAAGTGTTATTATTATTATAGCTAATTCCACACATAAATGTAAGGTCCTTAAGGTCGTTTCCTCAAGGTGTACTCAACAGAAGCGAGTCATTCAATGAGTTACTCGTTCTTGTATAGTTCACACTGAGGGCGCGACGTGACAGCAAGACCCCTTGGTCCACGTGAAACATCTCCGGTTATAATACTATGAGTTGAAAAAATGACCTTAGCATATAATGCTTTTACATGAAGTGTATGTGTTATCTCCACTCCTCCAGAACGGCTTCACCCGTCGAATTCGGAGTTTTTTCGATGCATGCGCTCACCTGTCTAGTATATTCAGTCAGGTAGGGTTCCCATTTCCGGTTCGGGAGATCGGTAGAGGTCGAAAAGTTGACGACGTCCTTTATTGAAAATTCTTGTTATCGATACTCCTCCAGAAGGACTTGAGGTATCGGGTTCGGACTTCATGCATTATTTCGCCTATACGTGGGGTAGATAATGTGCAAAAATGATGAGGCTTAAACTTTCGGTTCGGGAGATACTATAGGATGAATATTTTGACCATTGCATTCAGGGCTCTTCATATGAAATACTTGTTATCACTACTCCTCCGGAATGGCTTCACCTATCCAGTTCGGAGCTTTTTCCTTACGTTCGCCTACATGTCTAGTATATTCAGTCCACAAATGGCGGGGATCCGACTTCCGCTTTAGGAGATCGGTAGGGGTCGAAAATGTGATGACGCCCTCTATGGAAAATGTTTGTTATCACTGCTGCTCTACAACAGTTCGCGGTATCGAGATTGGTCATTTTGCATCATGTTCACCTATACATAGGGAAGAAATTGTCCGAAAATGTTGAGGGTCTGGCTTCCGGTTCGGGAGATACGACAGGTTGAAAAAATTGACCGTGGCGCATAACGCTCTTTAGATGAAGTGTTTGTTATCGCTACTCCTCCACAACGGCTTGTCCTAATAATAATAATAACACTTTGGCCGGCCGCTGATTTGCCGCGGCTCTCGGGTGAAAAGGCCTTGGTCACCCCTGTACTCCCAACTGCCTCCCTATTCCCATGCTTCTTCTCTCCCCCCAACACTCGGAGACGATCTTATTGATGACATCCCTTGTCCCATTCTTCCCAATCTCTCCGACTAGCATATTAACCCTCTCTTTTAGTCTTTCACTAACCACGCGTCCTTCATTCTCCCATCCCTCTTCCCCATTACACTCCCAGTGAGATCGAGATCGAAGATTTTTCTCTATAGCCGCCTTTATGGCAAGTATATCTACGGAAACAGTCGAGCAGGGATCGTGGAACAAATGAAAATTTCAAGTAGCTGTGTTCAGTTGTTTGGACACAGTTGGCGTTTGTCTGACATTTCTGTTTCTTCAATTTTAATGTCAAATCTGCCAATTTACAGCTTTTTCGGCATTAACCCATCAGCGATTTCTGTTCATTTTTACCTTCTGGCAATTATCTATGTTTTAAAGGCAGTCTCGGGACCATTTGGCGACAGTCTTGAAGAGACAAGTTTTATTTAGTACCATGCTTGAGGTATCGACTTCAGATTTCTGCATTATGTTCGCCTGTTTGTGAGGTACATAAATAGCCAAAAATGGGAGGGGGCTCAGACGTCTGGTTCGGGAGATACTGGTAATGCACAAACTAACTTTGGTAAACATGGAAGTCTCGAAATTGCCGTGCAATTTCAATTTTATTCCAGTTTATCATATAACAGCATCACTGAATTCTATATACTGCACCTGATGAAAATCAGTGAGAACGTCTCTTTTTCAATTTCCCTGTGTGCCATAGAAGCAAGAAAGGACGCTGACTTTATTTACAATGGCACAGCGGAGATTTGAACCCATGCTGTGAGTTTCCTTCGGCACCAGCCATCTTGCGAAACTATGCTGAACCGCGAACACCACTCGGCCACCGACAGACCTTATAAAGAGAATGCTAATTAACCACAAATATACGAGACCAGTAGAGAACACACGGAATACTCCACTTTACAATTATTGGTCATATAAATTATCATATTGCATCAATTAATTCTACATACTGCACAAGGGCTGGGGTAATATAATAAGTAATATAATATATTACATTTTGGAAAGTAATATAAAGTAGTAAGTAATAGAGATTTTAATTATTACAAGTAATAGTGATATACTATAATCGTCTGAAAAATAATTTATAACTTTTTATGACAACTGAGATATCAGAAATATTTAACATGTGTTTTGAGCAAATCATTAAATAAAATTATAATATATTTGAACATGATATAAACACAGTTAATTTGTGTTTTCACAGATACATTATTGTGTATATACAGTATTATGTGAGTGGTTTCAATCTAAGCTTACAAAAAGTACTTTGAATTTATAGACAGAAAAAACAATTGGTTTTCTTTTGATCAAATGTGGCTTGTTATGTAAACAAACATCCACCCTGTCTATCACTGAGTTTGTAGATGAATTTGTTTCACCCAGCCACGGTAGAGTTATTCTAATGAGCAGACCCAAAGAAGCAGTCAGCATTTGACAATAATTGGTACTCAATTGATTTTAGTGTTATTTTAGCTGTACGTTGTTATAAAGATATATATAAGATGCAGCTACAGCTTTGGTGAACGCGTGGAACTGGCCCCTTTGCGTGGAAATTGCTGTTCTCGATGGAACAGTGTATTTAGAAGGCAAGTTGTCTTCTACCCCTGTCAGTTACCGAAAAAACAGACAATAGAATCAAAGTGCTTGGAGTCAGTAAGGATTGCCTCGCGACTCATTGAGAACTTCAGAATCGAGTCTGTGAGGACTGCCTCGCAACTCAGCGTGTGGGGAGTGGGCTGCGAAGAAACCCACCCCTCGCCCCATCAATAGCAACAATCACACAAAAGACACAGTACACAATTCCCCCTTCTCTCTCTCTCTCTCTCTCTCTCTCTCTCTCTCTCTCTCTCTCTCTTCTTATAACTTTTCTAACCATATAACTTTTCTAACTGAGCACTTTCAAATATTCTTGAAACACTTTAACCAAGAAGAAACATGGAAAAAGTAGACGAAGTGCAGGGGATTTTGCAACAAGCTTCCTGTTAAAATAGACAGAAAACCACAAAATACCAAGCAAGGACTGAAACAAGCTTGCCTGTCTGGGACCAGTGTTCACTTCTAAATAAATAGACGTATGAATAAAGATATAAAAGCTCCTTTTAAGGGCTTTTGTTTTGGATGTGTGTCTGTGTGTGTATGATTCTTCTTTTGTCCCATCACCCGGTCATCTGTTTCCCCCGAAGACAGACAGATGGCCAAGATTCAGCATCGACTCTGCCTCGTGGCCTGATGGATGACTCCCAGCTTTCAAAAACACATATTGGTGGATTTTGTCCTTTTTTGTAACCGTTATGGACAATATACTGGGGTGCTCCTAAACCAGTGACTGTTTGGATTTATTTTTCTTCTTCTAAACAACTATCAAACTGCGGTTTCGGTATTACCCTAAATATCCCAACATTTCTACGTAAAAGACAGAGCAGAATTCTTGTAGTCCCCTTGCACAATTCCTAGTCACCTTCCAGTTCGAGGTTCTCGGAAGTCTGACCCCATTACCCTAATACCAGTGTGCACACTCTAATCAAATAAGATTATTGGCCCTAGTTTCCGTCTGTCGTGATTCGTATCGCAATGGATTTCAATCCCACATCGGCCCTGTGTGCCTTCGGCAAGCTGAAACTTTTCATTCATTCAGCACAGTCGCTGCAGGAAACATTAATTACCATGCTACCTACTAAATACCGAAGGGAGTTTAAGCAGCGTTTTCAAGTAAAACACAGAATAGAATTCTTAGCTTGAACAATATTTATTCAATAAGTATGCCATATGTTACAATATTGAACGCCAAGAAAAGTGACAGTATATATAGCGAACATCAAGAATATAACATATACTAACAAAATAACATATGCATGTAATGGGGGATCTGACAGAAAGCTGGGAGCTTATGTTAGTCATCTCCCGGAGTCATTTATAAATTTACACAAAAAGGTGGTATAATATAATAGATGGACTCATATATCGCCGCCTGGAACCCATGGCCTGTGGTCGATCGCCAGCTTGATCATCAGTCATGCGCCAAGACGGGGCACCGCATACATGCACACAGTGAGAGCTGCCTATAGGCCCTAAGAATGTGGACTTGGGAGCAAATACCCGATAGATAATTCAGATTTGATTTGTCAGCGTCATTGTCGACACTAGCAGGTAACCTCGAGTGCAAGGACACGACACCCCGCTGAAAAGTTTCATTCATTCATTCATTCATTCATTCATTCATTCATTCATTCAGTCATTCAGTCAGTCAGTCAGTCAGTCAGTCAGTCAGTCGGTCAGTCGGTCAGTCGGTCAGTCGGACAGTCGGTCAGTCGGTCAGTCGGTCAGTCAGTCAGTCAGTATGTATTTTTTCAGCAACCGTGGCTAGTAACGTTTGTAGCCTCTCAGCTCTTAAATGGCATTTTTATATTCCCGATAGTGATGACATTACAGTTAAAGCAAAATGCAACCACTGTTCATCATCCATTTCTGGATCACCAAAAGTCACATCACATTTTGTCACTCATTTAAAGGTAAGTTAATTACCATAATTGTTAACCCTTTAGCTACAATAGCTTTTAAATATTATATAATTTATGTTTCACACATGTGTGTAGAACAGATTTTCATTTTCCGCATGGTTTAGTGTTGCTGTTGATGGAGATTTCATAGAACAGGGATGTAATAAATTGTTTTCCTGTTTTTATGACTTTTACACTTTTATTTATATTTAACCCTATCAAACAATGGACAAAGGTTGTACGAGGAAATTAACAACACCGTAATACAAAATACCAATGTGATCAGTACAGTAACAACTGAAAAAAAGTTGTAGGATAAATATAAATTAATGTACATAAATTATATATGTGTCGAGAAAGCCAGTCCCTGATATAAATTTTTTGTAAGACTAGATATGTTGGCCTTCAGACGATGATACCCGAAACTGTTTTTAACAGAAAAAATATTAATTAATGCAACAAAATAGTATACTCTACATGAAATCGGTGACAAATGTAATAAAAGTAATAAAAAAGTAATATTTATTACAATTTTAAAGGTAATTGTAATATAATATAATAATCAAATGTCCAAAATAAATTATAATATAATAAATAAAAAAAATCAAAAGTAATAGTAATATAATATATTACATTTGAAAGTAATAGACCCCAGCCCTGTACTGCACCTAATGGAAATCGGCGAGATCGTCTCTTTCAAATTTCCCGTGTGCCATAGAATCAAGAAAGGACGCTGGTTTTATTTACAATGGCGGAGGTTCGACAGACCCTAAAAAGGGAATACTATTTAATTAAGGATATACGGGACCAGTACGTGGTTCAGTTTAGTTCCACTTGGCGATTGGCGCCACAGGAAACTCTCTCGGCTTGGGTTGAAGCCCAGCTATGCAATTGTAAATAAAGCTAGCGTCTTTTCTTGATTAAAAATAATAATACCAACTAGACTTTATGATTCTGGAGAATCATGGCTTTTCCCGATGAGATTCCATGATTTTTCATGACCCCACAGTGTCTGATGAATTGTTTTTAACTGTCTCACTGAAGTTCCTTCATTGATGTTAAGAGAAAGGTGAGTATAGTAGTCTCAAATGACTCAGTTTGATAAAAAAACATTGTTTAGGTAAAAACCATCATTAACGGTGGAGTGGGTTAATGTCAATATCGTCGTCCAACAAGTTAATGACCGACAAAAGGAGTTATGTTTGTTTGACACATACCCACGTAGTGCTGTGGCTATTTGAAAATGGTCCATTTTATCTCAAATGTATCCAAAATATTGATGTCTGGCAGCTTATAGGGGGTTAACAAGTGCTAACAGGAATATTCATTCATGCAACTTGTAATGCCACACCAAGAACTGCGAATGGCCATTTTTTCTTTAAAATCTACAAGATGTTTTCAGAGAAATCCAGGGAGAACATGAATTTTAAGCTTTTGATGGGTATCATCGTTTATCCAGCCCAAAACGGGTTAAGTGTTGTTTTTTGAATACTCTTATTACTTCCAAAAATAATTCTCCGTGAATTCTACTTCCACTTATTTTGATCTCTCCTCTCAAATTCGGGTGCTGTGGGTATGCAAGCACAACCCATTTTAACAACATTTTGATGTTTGAGAACCTGCATAGGGTTAACAAATGCCTCCAGGAATATTTTGTACATTCAGTTTGTAATGTCACACTAAGATCTGAGAATGGCCATTTTCTCTTGAAAATCTACGAGATGTTTTTAGAGAAATCCTCGGATAACATGAATTTTTAACCTTTTGAGGGGTATCTTTCTGTAATCAGCCCTAAACGGGCTAATGCTTGGTTTTGTTAACACCTTCATTAGATACAAAAATGATCATCGGTGAATTACACTTCCAATGAAGGGAAGGGGGTTATGTTTATCTCACAGGTACACATTTGGTGTTATGGTTGCCCAAGAACAGCCCATTTTCTCGAAATGTCTATGCTTTGCAGCCTCTGGAGGGTTAACAAATGCTTACTGAAATATTTTGTCCATGCAACTTGAACTGTCACTCCAAGACCTGCGAAAGGTCAATTTTTCTTGAAATTTTGTTTTGAGAAATCAACAGAAAACTGGAATTTTAAGCTTTTAAGGGGTATATCTCTTTAACTAGTCAAAAATGGGTTAAGACCTCGATTTTTGAATACACTTACTACTTACAAAAATGTTTCCCTGTCAGTTTTGCGTCCGGTAAAAGAAGTTATGCATCTCTGTTGCATTCCCATTTGATGTTGTTGGTGTCCAAAAACAGACTATTTTTTTCAAATTTTTCACATTTAGCAGCCCATGGAGGGGTAACAAATGCTTCCCGGAATAATTTATCCTATCAACTGGTAATGTGACACCAAGACCTATCAGTGGCCATTTTCTCTTGAAAACTCTACCAGATGTTTGTAAAGAAATCCAGGGAAAACATAAATTTTTAAACTTTTGATGGGTATCACTATTGACAAACACAAAAGGGGTTAACGCTTGGTTTTTTAAATACTCTTATTACTTATAAAAATGGCTGTTGGTGAATTCCACTTCCATCAAAGGGGATTATGTTTATTTCTCAGTTACACATTGGGTGCTGTGCGTGTCCGAAAACAGCCCATTTGAACAAAATTACGATGCTTGGCAGCCTATAGAGGGTTAATAAACGCTCACCGGAATATTTTGTCCATACAACTTGTATTATCACACAAGGACCTGCGAGTCGTCATTTTTTCTTGAAAACCTACAGGATGTTTTTAGAGAAATCCACAGAAAATGGGAATTTTAAGATTTTAAGGGGTCTCTCTCTTTAGCCTATCCAAAATGGGTTAAGACTTCGACTTTTAAATACCCTTACTACTTACAAAAATGTTTGCGTATAGATTGTGCGCTCGATAAAAGAAGGCACTTTTCTTTGTGGCGTACCCATTGGGTGCTGTTGGCGTCCAAAAACAGTCCATTTTATCACAATTTTGACTTTTAGCAGCCCGTAGAGGGTTAACAAATGGTCACAGCAGTATTTTGTCCATGCAACTTCTATTGTCACACCAAGGCCTGGGAGTGACAATTTTTTCTTGAAAATCTACAAGACTCGTTTAGAGAAATCCACGAAAAACATTATTTTTTTAGCTTTATGGGGGTATTGCTGTTTAACCAGCCCAAAACGGGTTAACGCTTGGTTTTTTGAACACCCTTATTACTTACAAAAATGATCCTCGGTGAATTCCACTTCCAATAAAGGAAGTTATGTTTACCTCTCTGGTATCGTTTGGGTGCTGTGGTGGTCTGAAACCGGCCCATTTCATCAAAATTTCGATGTTTGGCAGCCTGTGGAGGGTTACCATATGCACATAACCGAACGATTTATTTTCCTAAAGTCATTGTACATGCATGTAGAATTAAATGGTGCAATTATATGATAAATGATCTAGTTTGATTTATTTTGCTGAGTTGGTGATTTATTTGTCATGTAATTACTGTTATCAAAACGGTGACCTCGACATGTGTAATCAGTTTCCGATGAGTGTAGTTTAAAGATTCTCTTTCTGTGACCGCACGTGTTCACATAAGTAACTTTGGCTTATACAAATTTAGCTTGTATCAGGGGAAAAATCGATTGATTGTACACTAAATCTCTGATTTTCAAAACTGGGCAACCAAACAAGTTAACACTCCAAATTAGCCTAACCACGTTAACACTTTGCTAACACGATCAGACAACCACGATAAAATGAAAACGGATAAGCAAAATAAATTGAGTAACTGGAAAAGTATACTTCTGGTTACAAACACCAGGTCAATATTCTCACATCCGGTTCCGCTTTCTACCACAGAGGTCTTTGATGATTTAAAGGCATTCTTAGTGGGGATGACAACCAAGGTTATCATAACTCTTTGGTTATCTTCTTTCTTTTGTACTTTAGTTAAGCAGGATTAGCCAGGGAAGGATACATTCTCCAGAGTTGTATGTCCGTGGCACCTTTGCACCGGTGACATTGAAGTTAGAAAATGCAACCACTTCCCGAGTTTTTCTCCAACCAAAATGACTCCCCCACCCCCTCCAAAAAAAAACAAAAAAAAACTAAAAAAAAAAACTAATAATAAATAAATAAATAATGCAAAATGTAGTTGGTTGTGCGGTAGTTTGAACAAACCAGTTTGGTTATGTCATGGAAGCAGTTACTGTAGATTCGTGAAAACTACTATAGATTTAGTCATTGTTCAACACTTTCTGTAAGTTGATTAATTTTTTCGGTTCCTATTGGTTTAAAAGCTATTCTTCTCTACTTTATGCAACACTTTTGATTTTCCAAACGAAGTCTGTGTTCTGTTGTGTACGTGTTTAATACTTGCTGGTGTTCTAATTTTTCCTCCAGATTCGGACCCGGAGCTAGTGTAGTGCCGGTTCGCCCCTTCCACCATGACCATGTCTGTTGGAATTGTTTGCTGTCCATCTGAAAATTGTTGATTGCTCGAATGCCAACATATTCTATGAACGCCGCTAATTTGGAAACATTTTTTCCAAAGTACTCTTATTTTTCAGTATCTCTTGAATGTGCTTGTTAGAAGTATACGGTACTTCTGTTGTCATATACACGAAAGAACTTCATGTGTTATTATTATTTCAAAGAATTACTCTCGTTATTCTTTAAAATAATAATAATAAACGAATATGTCGGATATGTCTCGGTTTATAATTGGTTTATATGATTGAGTGCTGGAGGCCCTAATTCAGACACCGTTCTTAACCAGAGAGACCACAACGTAAAGGTTTCATATTCTGTGGACGTGGACACATTATTCCTGAAATCAATTTATTTCATCTTTAAGGAATAGCCTTGTTAGAATGCATAACGGTTCCTGTACTCTGTCATAAATTGTAACAAATTTTGGCAACCAAGATAAATTAGCACTCTACCATTATAATATTAGAACATTCCTTTTCATGTTCTATCGGTCGATAGTACCTGAGTTTGTGTGATTTCTGAAATAAAACCTGAAGCAGCGAAGCTGCTGAAGGTTTTATTTCAGAAATCACACAAACTCTGGTACTATGGACCAATAGAACATGAAAAGAAACATTCTAATTATTTTATTATGCCGAACAAAATATGACTTTCATTGTGAAGCGTTAACTGCAACATGCCATCAATCTTGTAACAACAATGTAGTCGAATCCAAAAACATGACGTCATTTCGAACGAATGACGTCTCTTCGAAAATGAATTGTCACAAGTGCCGTCGCTTTGGGAGTTTCTATATCAACAAATACCAATGTTTACAACTGCATCATGCTGTTCATGTTATAATTCATTGTTAATGCTTGTTATGAAGCTTGTGCTGGAAATTTTCGGTTTATATCTCATAAACCGAAGGAAAACAACAGTTATTTCTTAAATATAATTGATTGAAGTCATAACTGAGACTCATATTCAGGATTCACTGAAGTGGTGAACAACACGTGAGTTTTTTAATATTTCTGATTCTTTTGAATTCATTGTTTGCAGTTAAAATTGAAAACATACCCACTGAAGATGATATATTTATTGGTAAGTTTGTGTCTACCGATGTTGAAAAAAGTTAAACGGACACGGAGCCAGCGTTTGGAGTTGAGAAATTCCAATCGACGCTGATCAATGGAAGTGGCACTTACATTTTCTTTGTTCTCTTGTCTCCAGGGAAAAACGTTCCGATAGTACCCGTGTTTTGCCCCAAAACTCCAGTACTATGACTTTTAGAAGGTGTCAAATTAACCACTCACGGCTGATGTTACAAACTTGAGGCATAATAAAAGTATATTGAGGTTTTAAGTTTTTGGATTAAGTTTATACCGGAATACCAATGACCTGGGAAAACGGTCAGAAAATTTTAACTCTTGCTCCACAGTGTCAGTAAATGTTGAGATCCAAGCTTCATCCCTATACAACTGATAATGTTATAACTCGGCATACCATACTGTTATGCCAACGCATACCACAGATGTTATAAACAACCAACAATGTTCTAAACTCTACACAATATTATAACTTTTTCTTGCGCATAATGTTATAAAAATCAACGCATAATGTAACAATGTTTTTCAGTGCATAATGTTAAACAAATTAACCGATAATATTATAAATTTAAATAACTCTTATCGTGGATAATGTATAGTTCTATGGCATCAATTTCAAGGGAATATGAAGCGACACTTTGTTGATTTATGCAGAACCAAAGATAATAGTGCACATCGTATTGAAGATGGAGGATTGTGTGCTGCAAACAAACATCCTAGGTATAGTTGGACTAGTATCTAGAGAGGGGAAGAGAGAGAGAGAGAGAGAGAGAGAGAGAGAGAGAGAGAGAGGGAGAGAGAGAGGAGAGAGAGAGAGAGAGAGAGAGAGAGAGAGAGAGAGAGAGAGAGAGATGGGGTCATGTGAATGGAGCAGATGGAGTAAAATGTCATGATTACCTTTAACACATGTATGATGCAGAATGGTTGCCTGGGTCGCAAAACAGTACACATAGGTTCGAAACTGTATAGTAGAGAGGGTACAGCACATAGAGACTGACTTCCCTTGAGAGCACATGCCGAGTGGAAATCTACCCGATTATTTGGTCTTTCCAACACTTTCAACAGCTGTGGTCATATTGTGTCAGTTACAGTTTTATGGGGCCATCCCATCAACCCGAGCAACATTTCTTTATGTTCCACTAGCCTTCAATAAGTAATCATTGAAAACGAAATAAAGGCAAGATAACAAACAAGGGAAAAAAACAGGAAAGTTATCAGTTGCTGGGGTGGGCTTGGAGTAGTACGAAAGGGTGAAAGTGGCGGCGGGAAGAGCTGGTTAGTAGAGTATGACAGGGTGGTAGTGGATGGCAAAGGGTATCGGAGATTGAGATGGGAGATGTGGGCTAAAAGGGGCGGGAGCGGTTGTATGTATAAACATACGCCAATATAAAAGGAGAAAGAGCAAGAATCAAAACACATCCCTGACATAGGCTGGAAGGTGGTGGGTAACCATCTGAGTGAGCGACGGAAAGAGAAAAATTAGAGTATATAGGTGAGAAGAAAGGGTAGATAGAGATAGAGAGAGAAGAAAGAAATTGAGGAATTGAAGTAATAAGAATACCTGAGAATGCCCAATGCCTAATATAACACCATACATAATCCCACTCCTAATCCTAATTCCAATCCCAATTCTGATCCTAATCCCTATGCCAACACCTCTTCCTCCCCTCTTCTCCTAATCCATATGACTCCTCCCACCACCTTCTCTTCCTCCCACCCCCTCCTTCTCCCCATAATCTTTGCTCCAAGTGACTCCACTGACTCCAAAACATATAATCTCAAATCCAGCTCCTCCTCCACTTCTATAACCTTCACTATACTATCATACCATCCAGTACTACACTCTTATAGTAATTTCTCGTGACCTTCTCTTCTCAATCACCTCGATATCTCAATCCACCCTTTTCATCTTAATCCCTACCCCCTTTTAGTCTTCCTAATCCCCACTGCTCGCCCTCCTCATCCTACCCTGTCCCTCCTCCTCGTAATCCCTGCTCCAAGTGACTCCACCACCTCCACCACTTGCACTCTCACCTCCACCACCTCAACTTCGACCTCGTCTACTACATCTAACTCAACCTCATTTTTGTTTAATCTTAACTTTTAAAAAGCCTTTAGCAAAATAAACAAATTATAGGATAGTGTGATAACGAGAGAAATATGCAAAAATTGGGATTTTGTCACTCAAAATAGGCAAAAATTTAGGTATTCCCACTCCCCCCACCCAAGGGCTCAGATG
The DNA here is from genome assembly GCA_031216915.1 of Pictodentalium vernedei. Lineage (NCBI taxonomy): Eukaryota > Metazoa > Mollusca > Scaphopoda > Dentaliida > Dentaliidae > Pictodentalium > Pictodentalium vernedei. The sequence goes on along the minus strand of CM062295.1, from coordinate 103,484,850 downwards.
GCTATGATATACTACTTTTTGGAAGAAGAGACTACTCCTGTTGGTAAACATACTCTCCGGATAACATAGCGCCTCCTTCCTCTCCCATCATGGTTTAATTGGAAAGAAATCTCACGAGGTTCTGATCCTGCTCAAAACATTCCCCAAAATTGATCATTTCCATAAAGTTACACCCTTGAAACATTTGCGCGCATATCATCATGGCGATGACGTCGGGAACTGGAGGGTTACTAGGGCTACCTGAATGTATGTCACGTGATCAGGTCACCTTCAAATAAATCTGCCGGGCGGGGTCTCCCACTGAGGGCACCCTAACTGGGCAAGAAACCCATCTAATATACTGTATATGTATTCAAGATGGTAACTAGCACCTAGTGACCAGGCTGGGTATATTTAAATTTATATCATTATTGGTTAATTTGTTTAACATTTTGCATTGAAAAAAACTAACAATATACATTGATTTTTATAACATTATGCATTAGAAAACGTTACAACATTATGCGGAGTTAAAAACATTATTGGTTCTTTACAACAGTTTTTGCCACATTATGCATTGGTGAAACATTATGCAGAGTTGTAACATTGTCAGTTGTAACATGCGCTGTTTACATTGTCGATACAACTAAACATAATTATTCTTGTTCATCTGGAATCCACTGTATTTGTCACTATTGCGCTGGTCAGAAATTCAGAAATAAAGCATTTTTAATCAGAAATAAGGTATTTTTAATCGTTTAACCTTGTTCACTTTATAGAAATTGCCCAATACAATTTTGTCCATGGCAAAACTGACAAAGAAAAAGAAAAAAGATTCAGTGGCACTCATGGACAGTGTTTGCACTGGGCCTAAAAATTCTTTTGCAAATGCAAATTTTTTGGGCCAAATTCTAAAAACTTTTGCCAACTTATTAGAACACAAAAACAATCCGAAAAAAATGGTTTTGTAATTTCTAAAAGAAATAATAGACAAATAAATACAGGCTAAAAACAACCAATCAATTGGGATACACATTCTGTAGCAGAATGATGAAATGTATAGTATCCAATGGTCCTTGAAGAGCTGACACCAACGTTCCTCAGATCCATTGGAATGTAGACTAGGGGAGGTAATCATCATAGGAGAGACGAGACTGATTTGAACTGTTGAACAAGAAGGGCGCCTTCTCATTTGTTTTATCGCCATTGGTTGATTCCACTGCAACTTATAGTTAAGAGATTACCGACAGATTCATATTGTGGTGAATTTTCATTTAATACTTCATTGGTGTCAGAAGTTAAAACGAAGTTTTCTTTTTTTTATATAGTTGTGAAAAGTTTTTGAAGTGAATGTTTACACTTTGAACAAATTATTTTTGTGGTTAAAATCCTGCCGTCTTCATTATTTATCTTGATAACCAGGCAACAGAGGTAAATTTATCATGCCACAAATCATGATGTGTAAAAAATATTCTTATATATTTTATTAATTAAATGCACAATACAAATACTCTACATTTTCACGCTGATAAGTCAGCAATTGTTGAAAATTGGACAGATCTGAATTTCAGCAAAACTTATGAATTTTCATTCACTTGCTAAAATATTAATGATTACATTGTACATTATATGTAAATAACTTATGTAGTATTTAATACAAAGTTTTTATTTTGTAGGTCAAGGCTGTTGTAGATTGGAGGGATCTGAATTCTGGCAGTTGCACAAAAAATATAAACTGGCATTGGGTCAAGTCAGCACTGTCTATATTCAGGCGGATCTGAACGTAGCATTGCTAATTACATACATAAACAGCAAAATAATTAATTATTTAAAATAATAATGTTGGGCCAGAATAATTGCTGATATTTTAAGGGTTCTGAACCTCGGCAATTGAACATAAATAAAAACAGTCTGTACTTCTAGATAAAAATTTAGAAATTAAAATGAGAATTAGGTCAGATTAATACTTCCTGTTTGGATGGTTCTGAAATCTAGTTGTATTAATCACACAAACATTTAAACATATTTTGTAGATTGCAAATCAAAATAGCAAAAAAACACAAACATTTTAAGAATGACTCAAGCAAACATAGTCCCTAGTGAATCTAAATACTGTCATCCACACAAGATGAAGTAGAAACAATAAAAGGTGTTGGGTCAAGTAGAGCCCGTGCCATTATTAAAAAAAGGAAGGAAAATGGATGGTGTTCTGACATTTGAAGACCTTGAAGGATTGCCTGAACTGCCGGCTCTTTTCCTGGAAACATTGGTCAATGAAGGTCACATAACTGTACAGCGCGTGACAGGGCCAATAAAATTAGAGACTGCCTCACAAGAGTTCAAAAGTATTTATTTATCCAGTTGAAGAATGCTCCTCTCATGTATATAGACAGACATCTAAATTGTCAACATGTACAAACAGTATTTCAGTTGATATTGCTTTTACGCTTGTAAACTCTGGTGATTTGGAGTTGAAAGAAATTTGCATGTTCAGCAAAACAAGTCCACCACTAGTGAGTATGTTTATAGCTGTACAAATTAATAGTGACCATGTACTAGCATTACTGGACACAGCAGCTCAGGTAACTGTTATTAGTTATCATTTTTTGCTAAATCAATGAAAGTGTCCCTTGTGTTGTCTGAGCCTTTCGTGGTAAAAGGTGCAGGAAATAATCACAGAACCCAAGCTAATTTTGCGAGAAATGTTACTGTTTGAAGAGGAAATCTTTAGACAGAAATAGATTTGATCGTGGCTGATATTTCCGACCCATTAATTGTTGGGATTGATTTTTTAAGAGATAATGATTACTTTATTAATTTTAATGCATTAACTGTGGAACTCAGAGGGGAAAATGTATAAGGGATTACTAAAATCAAGCTGTAGTAACTCATCACAGGTGAGCAGAGTTTCATTGGCATAAAAGACAGTAATTCAACCATTTTCTGCTATTCAAACCATAGCTAAGTTGGATAGATTATAATTGGGTGATATTGTTATTCAACCTCATAGACAGAAACTTGAAGATGTATAAATTCCAAATATACTGGTTCAAAGCACACGGGAAGTTATACCAATAATTTTATATAATACTTCCAATAAGGCCAAGGTATTTAAACAAAAATATATTGTTGGGTCAGTGGTCACAGTGGATGTATGTCTCGATTCTAAATCAGGAAATGTTTGTACTGACCTGAGACAAAATGATGCATAATCATTCCATGAGTATGTTATAAAACCTTGTTAGGTGAATACCACAGATAATAATAGTGAGGATTCTATTGCGCCTTCACACCTTATTGTGTTGTATAACAGATCAGTAAAAAACCTTGATGTTCAGCAGTCTTGTGAACTGGCAGCCCTCTTGAAGGGGGTGGTGTTCTCAAAAATGGTTTATATTTGGGTTATTTTACCAAAATGTAACACAAAATTAAATTGAAAGACCCAATTCCAGTGAAACAGAAATTGAGGTGAAAACACCTCTGGGATTTCAAGAGGGGGAAGAAAACAATTAGAAGATATGTTAGACCAGGGTTTGATTCAGCCCTCAATGTCAGAATGGGCATCACCACTAGTTTTGATTAGGAATAAAGATGGAAATTTGAGGTACTGCATAGACTTCTGAGCCCTAATTGCCAAAACTATTAAACATTCCTTTCCTCTACCTAAAATCGATTCATGTTTAGATGCACTCAGTGGAAACCTGTCTATGAGTACTCTTGACATGAGGTCACGGTACTGGCAAATTGGAATGGATTCAAGTGATAGAGAGAAAAAAATGCATTTATCACTAAGTATGGAATCTTTGAGTACACCAGGATGGCGTTTGGTCTCTGTAACGTGCCGTAATACAACTCACGTTACAGGGGTTAACCTGGAGTGATTGGCTTATATAAAGAGAGGATGTAATGGTTCTCGGAAGTGACTTCTCTGATCACTTGAGAAAGCTGAGGTTGGTATTGGAAAGATTTCGGCAAAATAATCTGAAACTAAAACCGAAGAAATTTTGCCTGTTTCAGAAAGACAGAAAATTTCTTGGCAAGGTTATCAAAAAAAGGGTGTTTCTGTTAACTCTAATAGTATAGAAGCCTTTAAGACATGGCCAGTGCCAAAATTGAAGAAAGACATTGAAATCGTCTTGGGATTTGTCAGTTGCCATAGGGAGCACACCAAGAAATAAGCTGTTATTGCAGCTCCCTCTATTCTGTTGTTGGCAGGAAGAACACCTTTCAATGGGGCCAACTTCAGGAGCAGGCTTTCCAAACCCTTAAGGGTGTTTTAACTACACCTCCTATGCTGAGCTTTCCCAACGCAAATGATCTGGATACTGATGCCCTGGACAAAGCAGTAGAAACCAAATTGCTTCAACTGAGAGATGGATTTTGAATACTGATGCCTTGGACAAAACAGTAGAACCTGAACTGCTTCAACTGAGACATGGAGTAGAACATGTTGCAAGCTATGGCAGCAAAATATTAAAACTATCACATAGGAGGGACTGCACCAAAAGGAATGAGTTGCTTTCTATAGTTACTTTCACTCAGCTGTATAAAACTTACTTACTGGGTAAGCCTTTTGTGATGTGGACTGATCACAATAGCTTGACATGCTTCTTGAGATTCTGATATAATCAGGGTCAACTTACCAGATGGATCGAAGAATTGTTCCAGTATGATGATCACACAACATCGTTTTGGAAACGTTCATCAAAATGCTGATGCTTTGTCAAGAATTCATGATGGTATAGAATTTTGTGAGTGTTATCAAGCAGGATGTGAAGTTGAATCTCTACCCTGTAAAGGGTGCAAATTTTGTACAAGGGCACAGATGCGGTAGTTTCTCTTTGAAGAAGATATGAGTGCCGCCATACCCTTTGCAGTCTGGAATCTTCAGTGTGAAGAGAGCTGTAGATGATGACAACAGAAAAATGGATGTTAACTGGGAGAAATATAATGATTAAGAGTGCCATGACAGCAACTGGGTATCAAGTTACTTGAAGGAGGACTCCCATTTTTATCCATTGAAAAACTCAGAGTTAAAAACTGGAATAAGATGGTTAGAAAATAATTGTCAGGTACCACTGGAGAGTCTGTATTTGAGTAGCCAAGCTTTTAAATAATGGAAACTACAAGAAAGTCATTTGTGTCTGATTGATGAAGTATTATACTATGTGTGGAGAGATCCAATAATGTAATGGCTGCTGTTCACTGTACCTGCTGATTTGAAAAAAAACAGTTCTGTACCACTCTCACACTGTAAAGAATGCAGGCCATTTTGGCCAAGACAAGAAAAGACATTCTATAGGGTTAAGAGGAAGCTTATATGATATGGGATGAGAAAAGATTGTGTGCTATATGTCAATGGATGTGACATCTGCAATAGGAATAAGAAAGCCACCCAGAAAGCAAGTGTCACACCGGGGCTATACCATGCCTGAACCCCACTGAAAAGCGTTCATGCAGGCATTTAGGCCCTTTTACTGAATACCATAAAGAAAGCAAGTATATTTTGATGATTGTTGATCAGTTCAAAAAATGGCTTGAATGTTTCCCATTGCTTAGTCAGAATACAGAGCTCACTGCTAGAACAACAATGGATGGTTTTATTTCAAGTTTTGGTTGTCCCTGCAAATCCACACAGATCAGGGAAAGACTTCTGATGGTGATTTATTAAAATCTCTATGTTGTTTGTTGCAGATGCAAAAACATGTACTACGCCTCATCACCCTAGTGCCAATGGACAAGTGGAAAGATACAATCAGACTGTTTTGCAGATTATTCGTTGTTTTCTGCAGGGTGAACAGAAAAATTGGGATACAAATTTATCATTAATTGCTGGTGCAATTTGTGCCACTGTAAACAGACAGATTGGTCGTGTACCAAATCTGGGTAGAGACGTTTTAACCAGTTGATTTACTTCTGGGAAATAGTGGTATAAATCACGATGAAAGAAACATTCCTGATTATGTAATGCACCTTCAGGAAATACATCAAAAAATGCATAGTCAAGCTCGAGTTTCACTGCTATCTGCTTAAAACAGACAAAAACGTGACTATAACCTCAAAGTGAATCATCACCATTATGAATTTGGTGATGTGGTTTATAAACTTGATTCTGCCAACAAAGTTGGTGAAAGCTCCAAACTGAAATCACCATTGTGGGGCCCATATCTTATTACAGAAATTATATCCACAGTACTACTCAGGATTGAAGCTCACAAGAGGGAGAGTGTAATACGCCATGACAGACTGAACTTGTGCCAGGATAGAAATTTACCCCTGTGGCTGAAACGAATGCATCATCAGTATACAGATGTATCAGATGAACAAGCTTCTGATGCTGAGGAAACAGCTGATGACGATATGGAAGAACTTGGTCTATCTGATTGGTTCAACTTCAGAGATAATGTTTCATCTGCTTCTAAACAGGCAGTGAAGCTTTACAACACCTCGTCAAAGTAATGGCACTGACATTACTTCACATCGACGTAACATTGATAAAATCCTGCATGAGGTTGGTTCTTCTGAAGCACCAGGGGCGTCACTGCAGAATGATAATGTATCTGGTATTTCAAATCCAGAAATAATCTCTTCATTCTCAAAGTGCCAAAGAAAACGACCAAAGCATCTTCATGACTTCGTCATGTCCTGGGACGACGAAGAGCATTAGTATAGGAATGAAATAGACAGCAGTGTAAATAAATGTAAATATCACTTAGTTTTAACTCTCTATTTCAGAAAAAAAAAACGATTTTTGCAAGATCATGACTGAGGAAACTGATTTCGTACCAGATAATGATGAAAGAGAGATTGGAAGTGATCAAATAGTGGAAAGTACTTCAGGTACATTATGCAGTAGAGAAAATCCCAGAAAAGGTCCTGGATGTGCAATTTGTGAGATCAGAATTTCACATCTGAAATGTCGTGATCAACAAGCACCTTCCCTGGTGTGTAGCTTCACATACTGCTTGTTGGAAATGTAAGAGCCAGGAGGAACAAGAGGTATTTATGGAGAAACATATTACAGATGCCCATCCAACAGACAGACCTTCCCCAAAGCTCCGTTTGATTTGAATGGAAAAATTTGTGACCTAGGTCCAGCTGATGAATAGTCTTTTACAGTCTTTAAGTGAAATGCCTGGTCTACCAAACCAAGAAGCTCTACAACAACAAGTGACTTAAGAACCTGGGTTTGTTTTAGAAGGGAAACCCAATATCTCAAAAGAGGAATTGGAACTTATGCAACAGTTTGAAAGGATTGACAACTATAGCCATGAAGAGGGAGAACAAATTGTCAATCCCCCAACCAGAATAAGCAGCTTAATACACTGGAGGAATTTATTACACCTTCTGAAAAATAGCACTGAAACAGGATGAGAAGCGCTGAGAACAACTGAACGAATGTTGATCACAAAGAACACTAAGCTTTTCAATCAATAACCACACAAATTGGAAATCAAGAATTGATAGGGATAGATTTTCTTTTCCATTTGGACGTTTTAAATCAAGGATCTAGATGTTCCAATCTATCAGGGAGATAGAGAGAGACAGAGAGAGACAGAGAGAGGGAGAGAGAGAGAGAGAGAGAGAGAGAGAGAGAGGACAGTTGACTTTGTTAGCAAGAGATCCTTGTTTTGATCTATGAGAAAGCTGGATGATCTGGTATTGACTCGAACGACCAGGACCATTGCAGTTGGGGAGTGAGGATTAGATGACACTGGCAATTAAACAGAAGACTAAATGAGGCTCCAAGAAGAGATTTCCAGCAACAGTTGGTGATTGCCTATAAACATAAATTGCCTTTGGTGATACACTGTAGAGGGAGCAAAAATACTGTTGGAAGATGCTTGGAGATCCTCACTTCCACAGTACTTTCATCTTACTCCATTCATCGCCATTGTTTTAATCGACCAACAGAGGAATATAGAGAGTGGAAACAGGCATTCCCAAATTGTGTATTTTGGTTATCCCCTTTACTATTGGGAACAAGTAATGCACAATTAAGAGAAGCGGTTCTCAATGCAGATTTGGGCAGCTTGGTACTAGAAACTAATACAGCATATTTGAAATGATCTTCTACAGAGAAACAAGTTGAGAGAGCCTATGGGACACCAATACCATTCTATGAAATTGCAGACTGCCCTGCTGATCTTCGTCAATTACCAGTGGCCATGATGTTCCAAGTCACAAACCGAGTAGCCTCGCAACTATATCAATTGGGCTAAAATGTATTTGAGTTGGTGATTTGGGGGCTAATGATGTACAAATAAAGTGTCATGCCATGCTTGAATATATGTGTTGTATATGTGTTGTATATATATATGTGTATACATAATTGTTCTTTTCTGAGTATTAATGGCATTAGTCGCTCCAGATTTATGGTGTCCAGTCTTTTCAGAAGAAAATGGGGAGGAGTGTAGCAGAATGATGAAATGTATAGTATCCAATGGTCCTTGATGAACTGACACCAACGTTCCTCGGATCCATCGGAATGTAGACTAAGGGAAGTAATCATCATTGGAGATTCAAGATTGATTTGAACTGTTGAACAATTAGGACGCCTTCTCAACTGTTCCTCTCCATTGGTGAGTTCCACTGAAACTTATAGTTGCAGAGATCGCTGGAAGATTCATATTTTGATGAGTTTTCACTTGATACTTCAATTCTAAAATCAGTTGGGTTAAAAATCAACCCAAATCAAGTGAGCTGGGTGAATATGAACCCAATTGGGTTCATGTTCATTCAACCCGGCTGATTTCGGTTAATGTTCAACCCGACTGAGTTTAGAGTGCTTGTATGCATGTGAAAAATCATTTTACAAAAAACATTAAAATACATTCAAAATTCGCCTAGATTTCACATCTGCCCATTTATTAACCCTTGACCCAACGTAACGGCCAAAACCGGCCACCGCTATTCTCAAAAATCGCGAATTAATTTTCAATATTTTTTTCATTTTTTGTCTCAAAAACATAGGTTATGACCCCTCATTGGAACGAGCTCGTTCCAATGAGGGGTCATAACCTATGTTTTTGAGACAAAAAATGAAAAAAATTAGTTATTCAAGAATTTTTTTTCCAAGTGTCGTCTGCTTTTCATGTTAGGTAAAGGGTTAAATGCTTCTGAAAACTTGAACTCATCAATTCAGATTGTTGATCAAAGTTAGCAAACGACAACGTTTTTCATACGTAGTTTTCGTTTCTGAGAAGTTTCTGAGAAGTTTTTATTGTCAATTTTTTGTCAAATGCTCTTTTTTTTCTTGTCAAATTTAAAAATACTTGCCATTGGCAAGTTTGGCAAATGCCAGCACGAATATTGCTCATGACCGTGGGCCAGTTATAGCTCACCCACCTCACTGCTTCGGTGTTACTGCATGGGTTGCTCATCTGCAGCGAATTTGGTCTTCGTGCACAGAATTGCGGAAATCAATTTGAAAAGTTTAGAAAGAAATAAACTGTGTGGGTTGTTCAATAATGAAAAACCTAACGTTGAGACGACTCCTCCTTCCGTGATGGAATACAGTGGGTGTTCTGGCACTAACAGCCCGGGTAATAGTGAATAGCGAGAATCGTAAAATCCGAGCAGATGCTTCATGTAGACTAGAAATATGTGATAGGTTATAAGACTCTAGAATTAGGTGATTTTCAATAAATTCGTTCTCATGTATGAGTTTGGACTATTTCACAGATGAAATTATAACCGAAGTGACAAACAATATCACGCATTTTTCTGTTTTTTCTGTAAAGACCGATGCAGTAGGGTCTGACTGTGTAGTCACCATCAGGTTGATTGACATTCCAGTTGAAATACGTATTAGGAATATTCTCAGTCGTCTTGAAAGATGTACTGCCACCGCCAATTTGTCCGTTTATCCAAAATGCATTCTTGTCTGGCCATGCTGGAAAAATATGAATTCTTAGTATTAAATAATAAATAAATATATTTATCTATCATTTACCCAAATAAGCACCCGCAATCCAAAGTATTAGTAGTCATAATAATTCGGCAATAAAAGATCTTTTAACGTTATTTCAGTAATGATAAAAGTCAAGTGTAATGAATGCATGGGCTCCAGACGGACTACTTCCTTGGTAATGGCAATCACAAGTCATTCCTCTCGAAACTGTATAATGCTGCAACGAAGGATGTGTCTAGTTCGCCATTCCATATTTCCGGGAACTGTGCGATATAGTACATGGACAATCCACAATGCAAAACACCAAAACAATAAAGATTAAGGTGAATCGCAAAAACCGAATGTGACGTCGTAAATTTAAGGCAGGCCATGTGCATTACAAACTATAATTCACCTATTCTTTGGGTAGCCTCATGAATTGAATTGAATGTGGTTCGATATACCATGTTCCCGATGGAAAATGCATACTTGGCCTACGTTTGGCTATTTTGTTACCACCGTGCGCAATTTCACTAATGTAGAAGGAATTTCCTCACGTGCCATTGGGTTGGGAGAATGGAAAACGGAGTTACATTGTTTTGATCTGTTCAGTGCGGTCTATTTGTTTGTCAATGACTATTTTCAAGAAGTCTGGCGATGGGTTTTGTTGACTGAATGGGAGATAAAGGTGTGCACATTATGCTCGTATACGATCATTTATTGCGACTGCACGTCGCCAAAAACGAGATTCGCTCATGTACAAGCACAGTGTGCACATAACACATAAATATTATTAACAAATCGCAATGCGTTACCAATATATACAAACGATAGAGGCCCTCGAAAGGGACGTATCAGCAATATTGTACCTTTTCATTAATACACTTATTAACCTTGTGATTTTGACCTTTGATTTATTGACGTACTGCCTGATAAATGCCAAATGTTTCGGAGCATTTTTAAGCAAACGTTTATAACGAGCGTGGCCTTGCCGTCATGGTTGCCGAGATGTAGTGTAGACGAGCAGAACAGAACGAAGAGATAGACAGGCGACACTGGTCTCTATTTTATTACTCGACCTTCACGAGTTGATGAGTTCCGCTAAATACCCACACACCAGTCACGCAACAGCATAACTATCAGTGCTGTTTATTTAGCTGGTTGTTTGTATCTTCATCCCTCCGTATGATACCTCAACAAGCACGCAAGCCCAAGTGGAAAAAGGCTGCACAGAATTTAACTCAGGGTGAGTGACACTTACAAGTTCGTGGACCAAAGATCTGTGTCTTATCTGTTTATCTCTTGTTTTTATCAACTGTTGACCCTTTGAACCCTGGTGGTATCTTCCATGTCCGTTCAGTGGCAGCAATTGGAAGAGTCCATATTCATTATTTGGGGTTGACAATATTAATTGGACAGCCCTACAGACTCACTTAGCGATCATCCTACTTAATGGAAGTATGGAGCATCGTGTTCCTAGACCGACAAAAACGGCCTCTCGAGTTAAAATGGGTTAAAATGACCGTGGTCACACTGCATAGATATGCTAACCATAACTTCTCTGACAGTTTTGCATTTAATAGCCTTTTATCAGGACGCAAGCTCTTTGGATTGATGAGCAGATTTCCTTCATTTATCACAACGGTGTTCAGGTCATTGTTAATTGGGTGACACAAGCACATTATGCAACTGGCAATTTGGACGACAGGCATGCCTGAGGCCGCAGTGTGAGAAAAACGGTACGTGGAAGGAGACGAGTCAATATTTTATAACTTCCAGTATGTTATACTTTATGTTACTAAAAATTGAGGTAATATCCAGTTTGGAACCAATTATGTGGGGACACAAAATACGAAAAAGTAGGAGTGGTTAGAGCAAAGGATAAATAACAATAGGACAACAGAATAAAGCGCAGTGGCTGCAACTGGGATTTTTATTGTTTGTTCTTTATAAACACGTATACACACATGTGTGTTTGAAGATGTGTTTAGATGAGAGTGTGTGCGTGTGTGCGTGCGTGCGTGCGTGCGTGCGTGCGTGCGTGCGTGCGTGCGTGCGTGCGTGCGTGCGTGCGTGCGTGCGTGCGTGCGTGCGTGCGTGCGTGCGTGCGTGCGTGCGTCCGTGCCGAAACTTAAATTCGTTTCTGATCATCCACCTGGAATCGAACTCCCCACTTTCCCGTCTCACTGTCATTGCTTCCTTCCCACATTTCTCGACTGCAGTATATTCGGTTCAGACCCCCCCCCCCCACCCGCTCCATATATTTCCGTACCCCCGTTTGTTGTAACTTATATATTTTTCTTCCACCTCTACTTCTACTCATTATGCTTCCATCTGTTCCATGATTTTATCTCACTGGTGGCAACTTCACACCATTTCCTGACAACCCCCACCCCTCATGTGTTCCCTGTTTCAGCCTACCCCCCCCCCCCCCCATTTCATCCCTCTTTCCTGTTATATCTCCCATTCTTTATGTTAGGTTGTTCTATTTATTCCCACACCGTTTGTACAGCAAAAATCCTAAATTGCTTCACGCCCCTAGGCCCAGACATCTGCCAACTCGTGTGTGTGATTTAGTGAGCATGGGGAGAATACACGGTTTTAACCCTTTACCCAACGTAAAGGCCAAAACCGGCCAGCGCTATTCACAAAAATCGCCAATTAATTTTCATTATTTTTTCATTTTTTGTCTCAAAAAAATAGGTTATGACCCCTCATTGGAACGAGCTCGTCGAGCTCGTTCCAATGAGGGGTCATAACCTATGTTTTTGAGACAAAAAATGAAAAAAATTGGTTATTCAAGAATTTTTTTTGCAAGTGTCGTCTGCTTTTCTTGTTAGGTAAAGGGTTAATGGTAACTTGGCTTACAAAAAAGATGGAAACTCCATGATAAGTGACATGCGTTCTTCGGAAAATTCGCCTACGAATTTTGAATGGTGACCAGTGTGAACAGTGTGAACATTACATTAGAGTCTTGTGTGGAATGTAATCATACAACTTCAGTGACTGGAATATAATACTTTGGCAAATTGTAATATATACTATTCAAAAAGTAGGGGATATTTGATAAAAGTGATATATATTAAGAGATATATTTATAGACCTCAATACCTTACAAATCATCCTCGGTTCACGAGAGAAGCGCGGATCCGACGTGGCATACTCCTCACCAAACGTCCAAAATCAGCTTGACTGCTGTTATTCCATTCTTCCTGCAGTGCAGGGGCGAGTTCCTGGACATTGGTAGGGGGCTGTTGACGTTGTCGTACGCACCTGCCAAGCATATCCCAGATGTGTACGATTGGTAAAAGGTCTGGACTTAGTGCTGTCCAAGGCAGTGAAGTGATGTTCTGCTCCTGAAAGAACTCTGTAGCGATACGGGCCCTGTGTGCTCTTGCATTGCCATCTTGGAAAATGAATCGACGGCCGCGACGCCGCGCAAATGGCACCACATGAGCTGCTAGCATGTTGTCATGGTAGTACTGCCCCGTGACACGCCCTTGGATGACATGTAATGCTGTTCTGCTTGTCATGGTTATGCATCCCCACACCATAACCGATCCACCACCAAAACGATCCTGCTGCCTAACGGTTACGTCATGGTATCGTTCGTTCCACCGCATCTACACTCTGTTTCCCTGTCGTGCATGTCTAGAGTGAACCTCGATTCATCGGAAAACATGACGTTGGTCCATCGACGATAGTCCATGCGCTGTTGTGCTCTACACCAATTACGCCTTGCTGCGATGTGACGTTCAGTGAAATGTGGAATTATTCGAGGTCGTCGAGCGTACAAATTCCAGCTGTGTAGGCAATTTCGGATAGTCTGACCACTGACACGCAGATCTGTCGCTCGGTGCAGCTCCTGTCCAATTTCTGAGGCACTTTAACAGCGGTTATGTAATGCCGTGGTTCGGATGAAACGATCCTGGTCAACAGTTGTCGCCCTTGGACGACATGCCCGACGTCTGTCATCAACATTTTCTCTCTGATGGTAGCGTGACAACAACCTGTTAATCACAGATTGGGTAACGTTGAGAATTTAAGTCACAGCAGTCTGTTTGTTGCCAGCTTCCAACATGCCAACGGCACGTAAACGTTCGTCACGTGTCTGTCTTCATATACCTCAAAAGTTACGTTTCGACCAGAAACTATTGATGAACGAGTTTATACCAAGAAACGAACGATGAAACCTCCGAAAAAGTCCGTCCAGTACAAATGAAAATTTCAAAACGTACCCCACAGATATTAATGCGGCGCTCGTGCGAAAAACCTGCACGAAGTTATCGTGGGCCGGTGACATTCATGATCCACACTAAACTTTGTAACATATTGATGTGTCCATTCGCCCGTATCCAATACTATTTTCCGAAAAAATCAACATCAGTTTTTATATCCCCTACTTTTTTTGAAGTGTATATATTTGATGAAAAAACGTTCCGTACTTTACGTTTGTTCTCCCTTCATGGCAGGTTTGAAGACATGATATTCCCATACGCTCACATCAGGATTGATAACTAGAAATGAAGAGGTGCCTTTGTGTTGTACTTTAACGCACCCCTCTTCGTGACACTCAGTTGTGTGAAGAGAACGGAAGAACATGTCCAACTACTGTCACTGCTTCTATTTCATGCCGAGTGCCAAATCCCAAGATCGCCATTTATTCGAACGTATATGTCTTTGTGTCATTCCTGTCTACAACATTATCATTATGTTGTCGCTGTTTCGTTTTTTAGCTGGTCCACTCCCACAGCTCTATTGCACGTACTCCCCTCTTGAAGGTTTCATATCAGATGGAATTCCCTTTGGTAGATTTTTGCTGCCTATGCTTGGTTTCTCCGTATTCCAGTTGTATTTCATTTGGATGATAATCCAGATGTTAGCCATGATACACAACACCGACATATGCAGATGTAAACATGTGCAATTAAAGAAGACCCATCTAGCATATGTAATACATCATGCCTAACCCTATTGTTATGATTCACAGTCAAACTCTGCTACTTTGAGACTGCTTATTACAAGTACGTATCTCGACTTAGCCCAGCGTCTCCACTATTTAAGTTTTTGAATTTCAAAACGCAGGCGGAGGAGAATACTTCTTAACACTTAGGCAATAGCACATCAACGGCCGAAGGAGCACCAACCCTGCATGTATGTTTTTCTGTACACGATATGAAATTTCCCTCTCCTGTATATTATACGTTTCCTTTTCTGATATAACTCCTTCGTCTATTTCTTCTTATTCATTTTTCATTTTTCTTGTTGGCATTCCTGGAGTGTTGAGTTGAGCCGACATCTTAAGCAAGCAGTGTCACCCATCTGCGTTCCTGTGCCAATCGTTGCCCCCTTTCATCAATAGCAATTGTTATGTAGTGTGACAGGAAGTTGTTCTCAATGACAGTAGTAAGGCTTCCCCGGATTCCCGAAAGACAGTTATAGTCTTCCTTAGCAAAATGCATGTATAGAGAGCACAACAAAATGGGTTTACGAGTGTGCATAGTCCTTTTTCCTGCTAGCCTTCAGCTATTTGTCTGAGGCTGCGTATTCTACCCGTGAATCGCAAAAAACGTTTCTTGAAACAACCTTAGCCAACTTCATAGAACTTGATGGTGCCTATCTGGAAATATCTCATCTCTGAAGTGCAAGGATTCGAAAACCAATGGACAACACCAGGAAAGAGGATATACGAAATGGTCTCAACTGGAAACTGCAGAATCTGGAGTACATAATTTCTTGATCGTTTCTAGCTGTTTTAGCTTTTCCATTGCTTTTGGAAGTCTCTCTACCATATAACTCATATCACATCACTGTCCATTGTATTATCTTTCTCATCCCCATCACCATCATTAATACATCTGCTAATACTCATCTGGTTCTCGTCAGATCACCGAAGTTAAGCAACGTCGAGCCCGGTTAGTCCTCGGATGGGTGACCGTCTGAACGATCGATTCGGACTCCCGCGTTGTGTCCATGGGCAAGGCACGTAACCCCGATTGTCCACATAGTGGCACGATGACGCCGTGTACTAAGGCGTACTGCACATCGATGGCGTGCATGTCTTCAACCAGTCTAAACCTGCCTGTGTTGCAATGCGGTGTTACGATGTTGGGGAGCCGGCAGCTGCTCGTCGTTGCTCGGTGGTTCTCTCCGCGTACTCTGGCTTCCTCCACCCGTAAAACTGTCACGGTCATGATTAGCCATTGGGCATAAGTATGTGACCTTAAACACCAATAAATAAATAATTAATTACCACTGACACTTCAGAACCACCACCCTCATCACATTCGCTTTCTTCACCATGGTTGTCGACGTCTTCGTTATTATCGTTTATATTTTCGGTGGATAGCTGCAACATCACAACTATCGTGCCCATCGTCAGATTCAAATTTCGTGGTTCCAAGCAAGGTTAACATTAGTTGAAGACAAGTACAGCATCGGCGTGGAGTACGCACACCTGATGCTCTTCAGCTGCAAAAACTGCAAAATGCCTTAATAAAAAATGATTAGAGTTTGTTGCAATGATTATAAATCTCCTGTGAGTCGCCCGGGCCGGGTAACGACACGGGAAGCACCCAGTGGCCATCTGTTCTGCAATGTACATGCATGAGTTTATGCTGCTCGTCGCGTGGCTTGGCTGCATGTGTATGTTTGTTGCAGTTCTGGAGTCTGTGTTGCGAATGTGATATGATTTTTGAGTGTGATACTACTAAAAGAAATAATAACCTTATAGCATTTACACTTTCGGATTAGGTATTGTGTTACCCGTGGCCACCGGTGCTCCAAAGGCTATTGAGATAGAGCGTGGACATGAAAACATGGACAACTCCATTCACTGCACAGAAGTTTTTCCCCAAATTAATGACACATTTAGATTGATGATCAATCAACAATTAAAATCTTAAAATATCTTAAGTCAACATTTTCTTTTCAAAATAGATTCACAACAAAGGAATATTAGATTTTGTACCTCATTTGTCCGTAGGTAAAGACGACGATCTTACACACAATTTTAGGAGTTCTCTGCCTTCCTTTTGAGTCAGAGGCATTGGGTTTCCGTCCTCTCCTTCTCACACCACGCGATTTTCGTTCTTCCGCCCCTCTTATCAAGGAATGATAATCACTGGGTAGCTGGAAACTTTTATAACCCTAACCAGAAAAGCAGATAGTACAGTTAAAACTAGAAGTCCTGTCACGATCTGTGCGCTTATCTGGGCTTAATTGCGCGGAGGAATTGCGGGCAATTGCCACATCGAATAGCATCCAAAGCACGGCAGGTTCTCCTGGTCACTCATAGCAAACACGGGCAATGTTTCTGCCAATGGCTGAAACATTGCTTGTGCACAGGCCATATGTACAGAATTTGATAGCCTTACTATAGTCATAACGCGTAGATTAACGTGCTATTTGTGCGCATTTCATGACAGGACTTCTAGTTTTAAATGTATTTTCAACAAAAAATCTTGAATCACCAAATATTTTCATTTTTGTCTCAAAACATAGATTAAGTCACCTCATTGAAACGGGCGGGACGAGATCGTCCCAATGATGGGTAATAAGCTATGTGTTTGGGTCAAAACTGCAAACATAATAAATTTTGAAATGTGATTTTTTTTACTGGTTGTGTGCTGGAATTCACTATCAGGGCTTTCAAAAATGAGTGTACCAGAATAAAAGCCAACATTTTCTTTGCTCTTGTTTACAATTCAGTCAAATGCAAATAATATTTTGTTTATACAAGTTTATTCCATTATAAATTATTGGAGAGTGTATGAAGGCACTTTCCAATAATTTGTAATAAAACAAATTTTGAATAACAAATTTAGACCAACAAAAATAATCTAGCCCTCAACCAGTCAAATACCGCTTTCCGGTTTGTTCCATTACGTTGGTCAAAGGGACAATTATATTTAAAACCAGATGTTTTTCCATTTGGCCGCGGAACTTTTAAAGTCACGATTTGATTTTGATGACCATGACGAGGTATTCTATGCCACTGTGATATAATATAACTCACTTAGAAGGTATATTGTAAGGATCTCGGTGCATGTCTAGTATTAATGGACTAAACACATATCACACTGGGTACAGACAATGACTTATTTGCCTCCAAAGTACACTAGTTTAATAAAAATAATAAATACCCGCTGAATTAATCTTCTCTTTCTCGAAGGCTATTCAGTCCAACAGAGACCACGTGTTACATTAGATAATGAAGGATGCGGCCTCAAAACTATACCGGTGTGCACAGAACAGCTTAAAAGTTTAATCCTGACCTGCAAAAATATTGGGCCAGTAAAGAACTCTAGATGAACCAAACTTGAACCTAAAATAGACTTCTATTATGCTGAAGTCATTTCGTTCCATAGAAAGTATGTGTCACCGTACAAAATTTAAGATTGCGGTATCTGTCACTCGAAATGACCAACAGAAAAGCGTGACTTTTCAAGATACGCGTCACATACGGGTCGCATATGGGTCAGCCCCGGGTCCTGCAAAATTCACAAGCTCGAAATGTTCGATATTCCACATCCGAAGGACCCAGTAGGAATTGATAAAGGAATGAAACTACACTAAACCGAGAATATGAATAAGTCCATCTCTTCATCATTTAAAATATGACGATTCATAAATATTATGAAACAAAAGAGTTTTCAAATACTTGCCTGCATTCAAGGCATCTCGTATCACTTCCCACTGCACATGGTTCTCAAGAACGAGAAGTCGGCCACCCTGCATGGAACAGTCCTCACGCGAATTGTTATAGGATTTCAGGTTCACCATTACCTTGAAACAAAGTTCAGCCGATGCATTAAATTGGAAGCCTCTCTCCTCAGGACAGTGGCCTGTAATGTATATTTAGACATGTCAAAGAATCGACTAATAATGAATCTAACACGGGATGCGGTTGGGGTGCAAGTCATTTCGCCTTTCGCCACCAGACCTGCCACTCAAATGCACCAAACAATCCTTTATCGGAGATATTTTACATAACAATTACATTTCACACACCACTGAATTATTCACATTAGAAATAAAGCTTTATCGCTATTTTAACTCTTAGAAGGGAGGGGGGGGGGGGGTGGCGGTGGCGTCGCAGTAACCGGTTCTCGTCAGATCACCGAAGTTAAGCAACGTCGAGCGCGGTTAGCAGTTGGATGGGTGACCATTTCAGCGACTGATTCGCGCTCCCGCGTTGTGTCCTTGGGCAAGGCACGTCACCTCGATTACCTACATGGGGGTACGATGACGCTGTGTACTAAGGCGCACTGCATGTCGATGGTGCGCATATGTTCAACCAATCTAACCCTGCCTGTGCCGCGGTGCAGAGTTCAGAGTTACGATGTTGGAGAGCTGACAGCTGCTAGTCGTTGCTCGGTGGTTCTCTCCGGGTACTCCGGCTTCCTCCACCCGTAAAACTGTCACCGACATATGACCCTGGCTGTTAATGTGGCGTTAAACCCTAATAAAAAAATCTCTTAGAAGCTGGGGAATCAGAATGAATTTATTGAACATGACCTACCGCGAAAAACTTACAGTAAGCAGGTGCTTCTAGTCAAGTGTCGTATGCCTATTCAGGCAGACGACACTTGACTAGAAGCACCTGCTCAGTGTTTACTTCTCCCCCAGACCAAAGATAGCCGAACAGTCACGGCCAGATTACCTGCCGTATTTCGTCAGAAGCAAGAAAACTCGACTCCCGGTAGAGTTAACAATACAAGAAAAAAGGTGTGATGAGCTGGCTGATCTGATTTTGGGAAGGCAGTATTTTATCATACAATGAGTATATGGTTGGATAAATGTTAAAATACTCTACAAGATCTGAAGGTGCGAGAACAATGTTCTTCAATTGTGTATTCTTAGATCACCATTACCCATTATTCATAAGCTGTGGGTGGACGGTTGTACCGACGAGGTGGAAGAAGTTGTTGAAATAAAAAAAACAGCAAAGAAATTTTCAAGTTGAAGCAGGAGGTCTACCAGCGGACTATTCGCTTGCTCTTCTTGAAATTAGTGTAGATATCATCCAGAGTTGCAGTCACTGAACCGGTGTTCTCATATTATTTTCCCTTCATTAAAACTTTCAGTTTCCAAATGGTAATAGTCGACGGACGCTATTCTCAGAAAATTGGCATTAAGATTTTTTTATTTTAAAACATTTACCTCCTAAACAAAGCTTATGATCCCTCACTGGAATAAGAATGTCATGTGCTAGCACATCTGATTGGTTGTTACGCATATAGGTAACTTTATGTACTCAGTACCTAATGTGCATTTTGACTTCGACTTCATCTACCAGCAAAAAGACGGACCAAATATGACTCGGACTGTTGAAAGCAGGCTAACCACAATCAAATAAACACACAAACAAGCAAGAGAGAAATAAAAAGTAAAGGTCACCTGCATCATACATATTTCAAGATTAAAACCCTTTACCCAATACGCCATTACAAATGAAAGAAGACACTTGCAAAAAAAATTTGAATAACTAAACTTTTCCATTTTTTAAAATAAATTTGCCACAGAATCATAGTTTATGTCCCCTCATAAAAACAAGCTCAAAGAGTTTGGTTTCAGGAAGAGTCGAAAGCTATGTTTTTGAGACAAAAATTGAAAAAATGATAACGTTTGCATGGCCATTTTTCTTTGGATGGAAGGGGGATATTGCTGGTCGCTTTTGGTCGTTATATTAGGTAAAGGATAAATGGTTTGGTGCCTGTTGGGATTGCAGGACTGTTTCCAAGACCATTGCAAGTCACGCCCATTTTGAATTTTACCTAGTTTCCGTTTTCGTTCCGTAATAATAGTTTATAACAAATCATTGAAGTAAGGTCCGACATTCTCGTTACAAAGACCCATTACCTAAACTTGAAGGGAAAAAAATCATTGTCATTGTCATTCATTCAGGAACACATATCGCTCCTGGTTTTGGACCTCAGTTTCTTCCGTGGTTTGATAGGTGATAAGGTTCATGCTGCTGAAAGAATTCCTCATCTAATGTTATTTTGCTGCGAGATTGTTTAATTCTTGTCTAATTTCCTAAAGTCAAAGACGAAGTGGTTGCGCAAATGATTCAACGAAAACGCTTGAAAAAATTCCCCCAAAATTATTAAAAACTATCGCACTTTGCAAAAATCATATCACACAAATGTTTTTAATTTGAATTCTACAAAGCGCCATTTTCAAAAAGATTTTTAATTTGGTTTTGTTAATAATAAGTTGAAATGGACTGGCTTTGACAATTCCGTGTTGTAAAACAGATACTCTCATCCCACATCAACCTCCAACCGATATGCCGCCAGATCTGACCCGTTCCATATGTGTTGCCCTCATGGGTATGCAGGCGCGTAGCCAGGAATCAATATCGGGGAGCACATGAATCTTTTTTGGGGTTGAGGGTTTAATCATTTTTATACCGTAGAAATATTACGAAGATCGAACTTTTGAGTTAGGGAAAGGCATCAAGGTGGTGTCCCCCCCCCCCCCCCCCCCCGCGTTCGACGAGTCGGAGTATTTTTTTCAATAATTTTTTTCAGATGAGGCTCAACTGGCGCTATTTTGAACCTCGAAAGAAGCTAAAGCGTGGCATGATCATCTAAAATTTTATTAGTTGTCTCATGTAGACAATAAAATTCCGGGAGGCGCTGTAGATTTTGGGGAGTGGTGCAAGGATACCCCCCCCCCCCCCGCTACGCCACTGTGACCAAGACACTTTGCTCGACCGTGCAAGCAGTTCGCAGCTGTGATGAATTATCCTATAGGCTGACACTATGCCCCTGAGCTCAAAGTCTCCGTCCTTTTCTTTATAAAGGGATCATCGAGATAAACTAGCCTCGGGGTCTCGAGGTATCTAAAACCGCCACTGGATCACAGTGGCACCGAATGCCTGCAACCAATTCGGCCAAGAGTCAAGCTTCTCGCGTATATTCTTGAGGCGTAGTAAAGTTGGTGGCTACCATGTCACTTCTTTGTTGATCTTTCTGTCCACTTTAGACTCCATCCAACAGTAAAACGTTCCAAGTGAATGCCAAATACCGACACGTAAATTGAAAGGGGCCTATTACTACACGACTCTTTCGTGGGGCCCGGGTCTGTTAAATCATCCACCGTCAGAATGAAAGTTTTATTCAATCTACACTCCAATTCTTTAAGTTGTCATATTGGACTATAAAATAAAGATTATCTCAAAGCACACAATGTACCGGTACTGAAGTTTGCGTTGGTTTTGAGCGGCGGTTCCCCCATGGAAAACAGGTTCTGCTTCACTAGTAAAATGGGATCAACGCATGGGATGCAACTTATCTTAAATGAGAAGCATATGTATCAAAGATCAGGTACAGTTGACTTCATACCTATGTTGAAGTCAAGGTATAGCCAAAAAGTGATCTTGAACACCAATAAATAAATAAATATAAGAAGCAATGCAAATTCACAGCGACTATGATCGTAAGTGTTTTCTTGTTTTTTTCTGACGGTTTAATTACAGTTTAGATAATATATGCCCAAACTAGGTTATGGAAACCTTTGTGTTCTAAATGTTGGTATGGAACATAAAACTACAGGAATTTGGTATTTTGGCAAAATTTGAGTTCCAGACGACTTTCTTAAAATCGAATTTAGGCTACGGGCAGGCTTTTGTAAATAAATGGTCTCTGATCATTCTTTGTTTATTTTTCTTTACGAAATTGTACAGAACACGTGTAAAGACCATTGTGTGTGTGCCAGAAAATATCGCATTGTCAGTGGTCGGTAGTTTATGGATGTATTGATAAATCATTTCAAACAGCGGTTCCCCGTGTGAAAGAAGTTCTGCTTTACTGGTAAAATGGGGCCGAGAACCAACGCATGGGGTGGAAGTCATCTTAAATGAGCAGCATAGGTGTCAACCATTAGCTAAACTTGATTTCATACCTATGTTGAGGTCATGATATAGCCAAAGATGCGGAAAGTTACCTTTACGAAAATGTCGGTGCACCTTAAAATATCGCATTGTTCGGGGGTCGGTAGTTTCTGGAGGTATTGATAAATCATTTTCACGGAGGATCTGATGGGTTAATTTGACCTCATACCAAGCACACGAGTGGCACAGAATGACACACACTAGTGTTGCTTTTTTCTGTTGATGACCAGTTTCCAACTGTTAATCATTAACATATTTCAGCCAAAACAAAATGATAAAACAAAATTAATGATATACTTTCTCCTTAAGAGAACCAGTACTCAAATACCGCAATGAAGACGATTGATCTGGAATTACATAGTATTAGTAAAATCACAACGACACCTACATACATAACTGGAACATGCTCATCAGTAATATCTTTATTATAAAAATAGCAGGCCTGGCATTCTGAAAAATGCAGGAGGGCAAAAAATCGCTCTCCTCAATCAGCTTAGGAGAGCAATTAGCTTTACACAGCATTTTAAGTATCCAGTTGAACGAACTCATTGAAACTGAAAACAAAAGACTACATCAGTGATTTTATTAACTTTACTAAGGTAAAGCGAAATCTCTTAGACATCTAGATGTCTCACTCGACAACCGCACACACACTTGACAAGATCTGTGCGTGTACCCAGACCTGTTGTCCAAGAAAGTCATACGCCTACCACTACCACCTTCAACCCCCCAAGGGGGGTTGAAGGTGGTAGTGGTAGGCGTATGACTTTCTTGGACAACAGGTCTGCTTGAATCTACAGTCACATCCTGGTGCAAGTGCTTCAAGTGACAGGATAGTAGTAATGGTAGTATATTATAGTGTCAATATTCCTTGAATAATTACCCCTCAAACTGTGATGTCAGTTGTTGAACTTGAAACTGACAGAAAAAAAAATATTGCTGTGACCCATTTTGCTTCAAATGATTGCAGCTGTGTTTGGGTATGGTTGCAGCCATTACCTTTTACCACTAAACCACTTTCAAAATGAAATTACGTGATGTTATGTGACTTCGAAGTTAAATTACATTTTTGCTTTACAACAAAAATTTAATGTGAGCATAAAACATGTAATCTCAATCATCCCAGACCAAAATATTTAGGAGGGCAATTTTTCGCTCTCCTTAATTCTTTCAGGAGGGCAGTAAGGAGAGCTAAAAAATCGCTCTCCTGAAATTGCCAAGCCTGAAATAGTAAAATGCACGTAAAGAGAGTTATATTATGCGAACTTCAAAACTGCAGACCGTTCCAAAAGGAGGCTGGAAAATTTGTTAACTTCACATGTATTCAAAAATCAGATGGGTTAAAATCAGTCCTTATCAACTGGTATTGAGTGAATATGAACCCAGTTGGGTTCATATTCACTCAACCCAGGTGATGTGGGATAATTGTTAACCCAACTGATTTTAGAGTGTAAACTCGTGTCCTTTTCTTAGTTGTTGATATTGTTTTATCGGAATGACAAACATACTGGCGGATTGTTAGTAACAATTTATTTCTTCTTCTTTGCAGATTAGATGGGTCATGGACCGAGTATGACAAAGAAAGAAGCATTATAAAATTCAGACAAATGTATCTCTCTCTTTCAGGTTCTAGGAAACTAAACCAACTCGCCCCAATATCAGCTCGCCAAATTTGATGACTCAACTCGACCCACAAACATAGTCACCTCACCCTTCTACATTAGTTAACTCGCCCCATTGTATTGTTAACTAACCATATTTGATCGACCAACTTGGCTCATCAGATTGGTCGACTAGCCCCACTGCCTTATAGCCAAATCATCGCATCCAATTAGACAAACTTCCCAACTGAGTTGGTCATGTCTCGAGAATGAGTCGGCCCGCTTGCCGCAGGAGATTTGTTAGAATCGTCCTATAATACCGATGATTTCTCTCTGTTCGTTTTGGTCAACTCGCTCTGCTGCCTTTTTCACTGAATTCCATTATTTTTTATAACTTGACACAAACCGCAGGGGGTGTCGTACTGACGAACAATCCTCTCTCTGTGTCAGCTTGGCTGATAAAAAATTACGCTGCTTTGGGAAATGGGAAATAGTCGAATTGATGAGAAAAGAAGAGGAAAACAATTACAAGGGAGGAGTGAGTATCCTCGATTGTTTCAACTTGGCCCTGTATGTACGGCTAACGATAATAATAATATAATATGCAACGGTCGGGGTGTTTAATTATTTGTTTACCTTGACCCTTCAGTGTTTAGTTCTAAAAGTAAAAATTGACTTTTCTTGACTGAGAGGTGAAAGATTCGGACGTGGTGTCGAGGCAGGCCCCATATTCTCGCTTTGTTGTGTTGTTTTTGCCGTGGATGGACACAGAGAAGGAGTGGCGAAATGAGAAAGGCCGGCGACACACGTCAAAATAGCAGTTCTGGTTTATCCCAAAACAGTACCCATTGAACAATAAAAAAAAACTTATCACAGCTACAGCAACAAGTTCAAAGCCATTTTTCTACTGACTCATCCACTTCATTTTCGACTGCTGAACTCCCTTAGTTCGAACTGGTATGGGTTCAATATCGAGTATGAGACCCATTACTGTTAATTACAGCTTGACAACGCCTTTTCATGCTCCCAATCAGGTTCCTGATGGTCTTTTGTGGAATGTTGTTCCATTCTAGGACCAGCATGGCACCAAGCTCCTGAACACTTCTAGGCTGGATTGGACGGGCTGACATTGCAAGCTGCAACTCATTCCAGACATGTTCGATTGGATTGAGGTCAGGGGATCTTGCTGGCCAATCCATACGCTCAATCCCCTTCCGCTGTTGGTACTCCCCGACAGCATGGGCAACATGAGGACGGGCATTATCGTCTATCAGAATGAACTTATTACCCACTACACCTGCATACAATCTGACGTGGACATCCAGGATCTCATCAATATACCGCTGTGTAGTCAATGTATCACATTCAAGGACACAGAGTCCTGTACATCCATCCCTGCTGATGCCGCTCCAGACCATGATTGACCCTCCACCATAGCGGTCATGCTCAACAGTTTTGGCTGCATGGAATCGTTCTCCTGGACTTCTCCATACCCTAGAACGCCGATCTGTGAGGTCTGGGCAGTACCTTGACTCATCTGTAAAAAGGATAGGTCACCAATCTTCTCTGGTCCATCCAACGTAGTCCATGGCCCATTCATATCGTGCCTGGCGGTGGTTCTGGGACAGCGGAATGCGAATATATGGTCTTCTCGATCGGAGACCACCTTCGTGCAACTTGCCTGGATAGTCTGCGTCGAAACATTTACCCCGGATGCATTCTGAAGGTTACAGCGAAGCTGGGATGCTGTGGCAAAGCTGTTCCTACGGGCTTGAATGATCAAAACCGGTCTTCAGCTGCAGATGTTGCCCTGTCTCTGCCTCCACCATGCCGTCTTACTGGTGTGCCATACTGCTGAAATCTTGCACAGGATCTGGTGATCACCGTGTGGAGCACACCAAGGGCTTCACCAACCTGACGATGGGTAGGAACCACTTTGCTTTTGTGCCTTAATCACTTGAAGCACTCAAGCTGGACCAATACCCGGTTATACAGTCACAACGCACAGTCTTTTCGGAATGTTGAATATGTACGTACGTTGTTGTCAATGGCCACAATACAAGCGAACATATTGTTGTTAGGGCTGCGGAGCTTTTCACATCCCTTCATTGGAATATGGAGCGCGTTTCTTCATTGGTTATAATATTTAAGATCGAAAGGTCATAGGTTCGCTCCATACATGTGCGATCTGCTATGAGTACTTGAGCAAACCAATCATTCCCAATAACCCAAGCCAGAGCGTAAGCAACAGGGGGTGTGGAGATTGTGCTCTATTGGGGAGGGAATTGGGAGGCCAAAGTGACATCATAGTCATGTGACCCATTTACGTCATGTTTGGTTATCATGGTAGCCCGTGAACGGCCATCTTATGACGTCATCCCTATAGTAATACATGTTCAAGGTGAGCTTGCGTAGCTCATGTCGTTTGGGTGACACGTGCTTCCGACGTCCATTTTTGTATACTGGAGGCCGCCATCTTGGTTACTATGGTGGCACGCGGCTGCTATGTGAACCAAAGGCCTACAATAGGATGGATGTATATTCCGGGGGTGCGTTTGATTGAGTAAGAGAAGTTCGTTGGTTCGAATTTTTCCCAAATCCTCGTTTACTTCGTAAAAATACCCAAATAGATCCGACAATGCCCCTAAATCACCAAAAACACCTAAAACTACCGAAATGGGTTCGGATTCCCCCCAGAATCTTTCTTTCTGCCAATAATAGGCGATGTTGTCGGAGAGTAAGCGAATGTAGTTTGATTTTGCCGTGTGATTCTCAGAATAATAATATTTTTATGGCATTAAATTGTGAAAATAATAATATTATGCAGGATTTAATCCCCATATGGTGCTTTTTAACTGCAGAAAGGCTCAGAATGCATATGGAAAAGGTACGTTTTAATACCCGACTTGAATGATTCAGGGTAAATCCATTTCTTTTAGACGGGCTGAAAGAGAATTCCGCAGCTATGGCCAGCAACGGCAATTGATTATTCGCCAGCTGAACTTAATTTTCATGTAGATCATTGTTATGATGACCGAAGAGACCTCTGTGGCTTGTGACTAATAAGATAATTAAGTAAAATTTAGTGTAAGGTGGCAGTACTTTGTAGACCGGGTGATGACACATACCGCAGAATTTGAGATGTTCTGTAGCTTTTCAAGAGTTGCGTTTTGAACCAATAAAATAGTCAAGGCGACTAGTAGCAAAGGCGTGAACAGCTGTCCTGATGTTTTTGAGTCGATAAAAGGTCGATCCATACTGATATTATGTAAATGATAAAATGAACTCAGACAAATGTGCTTAACATGTTCACCAGGTCTAAAATGTCCATGCATGAAATAACCAGATTTCGGACACAGCTGGTAATCGTGGAATCTTGAATACTGAGGGACAATCTGGATATTTTCTGCCTTATCGTGGTTCAAATTGAGGGATATTTCCGCCATTCATGCTTTGATGCCTGAAATGCAGGTTTCAATTTTATCGCGTGCATCGGTTTCTTTCTGACCTTTGCGGATGCTGAATTGCCATGGTAAATGGTTGCACTGTAAGTCGTGGGAGTTATGTGATTCTAAAGCCCCCAACGTGTAGATGTATTACTATGTAATTAAACTTTTTACCGATCTTCACTGCCAGTTGAATGTATCGACCCCTGCCTCCAAATCGGACCGAGCATTCTATATTTCTCAGCCTAGTCAAACATTTTACCGGTACACACCAGCGAAACGTTTTAATCCTTTGAAGCCCGGTGATGTAATCCATGTCAGTACAATGCCATTATTTGGAAGAGTCCATATTTATTATTTGCGGTAGATCAACTGATATTTTCAACGTGAAAATCTTGATTGGTCTAACCCACACATTCACTTAGCAGCCATCCCACTTAATGAATTTATGGCGTACAGTTACAACTAGAAGTCCTGTCACGAATTGTGCGCTTATCTAGGCTTAATTGCGCGTTGGAATTGCGCGCATTTGCCATATCGAATGGCATCCAAAGCACGGCAGGCTCTCTTGGTTACTCATAGCAAACACATGCAATGTTTCTGCCAATGGACCTCCGGGTTACCCGGAGGTCCATTGGCTGAAACATGGCTTGTGCACAGACCATATGTACAGAATTTGATAGCTTTACTTGGGCCATAACGCGTACATTAACGCGCATATCAACGTGCTATTTGTTCGCATTTCATGACAGGACTTCTAGTTTTAACTGTATCATGCCCCTGGACCTCTAAAGTAGGCTCATGGGTTGAAGGGGCTAATAACCTCATATTTTGTAACCTCCAACATCGATCACAGATCACTCTTCCGGGGGCGGGGAGTGGGGTGCTAAATCGTCGGTGTAAGATGCACCCAGAGCCATGAACTTACCGACAATGTGGAAAAGTTCACAAACATTCGATATTACAATACCTTCATCTTGAATTCACGATGTAACGTGAATGCCAATGATGGAATTCCGCTGGAAATATAATTTTTAGCTGCGACTAGCAGCTCTATAAGTGGCAATGTCGGTCTGTCGGTCTGTCTGTGGGTCTGTCGGTCGGTCTGTCGGTCTGTCGGTCTGTCTGTGACCAACGAGTTTCAAAACTCAATAACTTTTGACATACTTGATGGAATAACTTTATATTTGGCAAGTAAGTGTATCGTATTGATGTCTAGCCATTGGTCAATGCATGTGTTGTTCCAAATATTTTTCTTGGAGTTATGGCCCTTGATGGACTTAGAATTTTGTGAGATTGCACCACCCGTCGCAGCTACGGCGTCGATGTCGCGATTTTTATTTATATACGAAACGGTAAACCGTGTACGTACAGTACGTGGAGAGTGGATTGTAACTAAAACACCCGCGGAGTGGAGTTTTCACCCAAACTATAACTTTCAAATTTTGTTCATATCGACAAAAAACACAAGCAATGTTTCAGTCAATGGACCTCCGGGTTTAACCCGGAGGTGCATTGGATGAAACTTTGCTGGTGCTTGTTATGCTTTGCAAAAAAATTGCAATTATTGCTTGGGGGGAATCTCCACTCTGCGGGTGATTTAGTGATAATACACTCTCCACGTACTGTACAATGCCTTCCGTAGATGCCATATGACCTGAACGCTATATTGGGGAAATTTCTTGACAAGTCGATACAGTTCACAAAGTAGGAGACGAGACTAGTAATAGTTAATTACTCGATTTATCAGCTCTTTCAGCACTGTTTCACTACAAATTTAATAATGCTTAAAACACTCTACAGACAACCCCATTTCTTTCACCTTGGCTTCTATCCGAAAAATGACGAGTAGTGAGCGTGCATTATTTTTAAGAATGACTGGGTATCCTTAAAAGAATGAACGGACATTTCTTTAAATGTTACAGTTATTATTCTATTGCAAATGCTCAACTTGACCAAAGCAAGTTTTTTTTCATTAGTCTTCCTACTGAAACATTCATGGTGTTGTATGAGTTGTCTCGAAAGATAATTTGCCGATCAACCTGTTCCCATTTTTAATTCTTCTTTTCCTAATGTGAAAAAAATATTTCGTTCGCATTAAAACAAGACTTTAGTGTAAAGTTGGTTTTAAGTAAGATAATTCACTCGGCCAAGGATATTCATAATCTGTTCAAATATTCTGGACCTCATCATTATCCCCTACATAATGACTTCGTAGCCTTCAGCAATGCGAGAGAAACAAAATTAAACTGCTCGTGATCATGCATCCAGCATTCTGAGCTTGCATTGAAGAATCAACACGGGACACCGACGATTAATAAGAAAAAACAGTGGATATATTTTATTGTGTCATCCATCTTCGTGAAACTACCACGCGGTGATGTCACTGTAGTGTGACAGCTCTTGTACTTTGCCGTGAGGTATTATGGATTTCACTACACTGTCACTGAGAAAAACAATGTTTCAAAATAGAACATATCACCGTGCTCTGCTGTTTAAATAGGAATACGGGCAGTGGTTTCGGTGTCTCATCCCGAAGAAAATCATCGCAAACCGCCGTAAGCAATGCCATTCCGCCCTGCACATTTGAATTTTTTCAAGCATCCCCAAGGTTTTGTGTAGACTATATGGCTTTGAACCAGGTGACAGAGAAAGATGCTTATCTCACTCCTCATATCTGAGAAATGTTGGGCTATTTGACAGGGGTGTGGAATGGTTCGCTACCTTGGATCTAATGGCGGGATATTGGCAGGTACAGATGGAACCAGACGCCCGTCCCACGACGACATTCACGATCCAACGAGGTCTTTTCCATTTCAAGGGTATAAGGTTTTTCCTAACGAATGCCCTTGGAACATTTGAGCGTTTAATGGAGAGCGTGGAGAGCGTATTAGCTGGTTTAAACTATGAAACGTGCTTAGTCTAGCTGGGTGACATCATTTGATGAGCACTTGGATCGTTTGCAGGAGGTGATTTCTCGTCTGAAATCAGCTGGGTTATGTCATGAAACGCGCACAAATAGCACGTCGATCTGCGCGTTAATGTACGTGTTATAGCCATAGTAAAGCTACCAAATTCAGTACATATGGCCTATGCACAAGCAATGTTTCAGCCAATGGACCTCCGGGTAACCCGCAGGTCCATTGGCAGAAACATTGCATGTGTTTACCATGAATAACCTGGAGAACCTGCCGTGATTTGGATGCCATTCGATATGGCAATTGCGCGCAATTCCAACGCGCAATTAAGCCTAGATAAGCGCACTATTCGTGACAGGACTTCTACTTTTAACTGTAGGATACGTAATTTCCTCTAGAGGAGTATCCACTAATCCATCAAAGGTGAAAGCAATCCATGAATGTCCTGCTTCAAGCTCTGTATCCGAACTAAGAATTTTTCTGGGACCCCCTGGTTACCATCGACGATTTGTCCCACAGTATGCAAAACTTGCAGCGCCACTGCACAAATTAGTAGAAAAGGGACGGGAATATGTATGGAGTGACAGCTGTCGGGCAGCTTTTGAGGAAATTCAAAGAAGATTAACCGAGGCTCCCATACTTGCCTATCCTGACCCACAGAAAGAATTTGTTCTAGACGCCGATGCTAGCCAGTTGGGGACTGGCGCTGTGCTCTCTCAGGTATTTGCTGGTTGAGAGTGGGTTGTTGTTTATGCCAGTCGTACATTAAAAAAGCAGAGCATGACACGGAATGCGTTATTGGCAGTGGTGAACTTCATCAAGCATTTCAAGCTATATCTTTATGGAAGAATATTCTTAGTAAGAACTGACCATGGGACACTTAAATGGTTATTTAATTTCAAGAGTCCAGAGGACCTGCTGGCTCTCTGGCTGAAGGTCCTTTCCATATATGACTTCAGGATAGAGAACCGACCTGGGCAGGTCCACAACAACGCTGATGCCCATTCACATGCCCCACGCATACAGGGTGGACGGGAACAAGAGAATGTGGAAGAACTGGCTTCTGTGGCAAGCATATCAGTCAACATGCTAGAGATAGATACATATGTGATGAAGGGGTTGCAATGGGCAGATAGAGATATATCTGATATAGTAAAGTGGCTACAGGATAGACATAAACCAGAATGGAGGAACGGACATCTCGCCAAGGATCCCCTTTGTTAAAAAGCTCTGGTCTAACTGGACACAACTGAAGATGAATTCTAATATTTTAGTTTTGGAAGAGGAGAAGGATGGATATTCAAGATATCAGAGAACTGTTGTGACAACTGGTATTGGGCAGGATATTTGTCAGCAAGCCCTTGACCCACATACCAGTGCACATCTGGGACTCCAAAAGACAACAGACAGACTCACGTTGGCCTATTATTGGCCAGGGCTTAAGAAAGATGTAGAAGAATACAATGCCGCCTGCGTTACATGCGCTCAGTCAAAATGCGGAAGAATAAATCAGCATTAGATTCATTTGCAGCTGGTGCTCCCATGGACAGGGTAACCTGTAACATAATGGGCCCAATTGAACCACGAACGAGGAAAGGAAAGATATATATACTTGTTGTGACAGACTAGGTCACGAAGTGCTATGAAAGACACGGAAGCGAATACCATAGCAAAAGTATTGGTAGAGGAGTTGTTCTTACACTTTGGCCCCCCAAGACAGTTTTACTCGGACCAATGTCGCTACTTTATAAAAATTTGCACAATAGACTTGCAACTAAAGCAGATGTATTTTGTGTACCTCCAGGTAAAATGGACAGAGCTAGAAAACAAGAAAAATGTGAAGGTCAGGGAAATCGTCGCAGATGGAACTGGTATGGAGGGATGAGGAGACAACGAACTTATGACGTGAGAAATGGTCGAGAGCAGAGAAGATTCACTGTATGGGAAACTGGAAACAGACAAACCAAAGACGAGTGCAAGAGAAGATCTAACGAGGCGGAAATGGAAAAAAAGCAATGATGAAAGCAGTCATGATATAAAGAGTGAGGTTGTCATGGCACCAAGAAAGGATGACGGGGAGAAGATGCACAAGCAAAGAGAAGACGATATCAGTGCTACTAGAGCGATTCCAGAAGCAAAAGTGTAATGCACGTTTGCCAACTATGCTCTTTTGCAACACCGAAACATTCAAACAGGAAAAGACATCTGGAAACGTATAAATATGATGAGACAGTGAACCAAGTACGTTTGATCCGGGTAGGATTGGGTGGCAGTGGGAAGCCTCTTGCTGTTTCTTGCTGCTATGATGAGCGAACGACATAATAACCGTATCACAAACAGCTACAAGTTACCTAAAACTGCTGTTAACCCTATCGACACGCCAATCATGATGCTAGTGTTTCACAATATATCATCATGTCTTTGGTCAGAGCCAAACACTTCTGTTGATTGGTATGCAAGTGAATCGGAAGCAACAGAAGCTTCTTGGGAACAAGATTCGGAAAGAGATTGTTGAAGCGTTTGCACTGGAAAGTAGTGAAATGAAGGTACTGGATGAGCGTTCCGAAAAAGCATTTCAAAAAAGGGTATTGACTGATGGACTTCAGTAAATGAACTGTGTCTCCCTATCGGGCAAGGCGAGACGCGTTGGTCGAAGGCGTAGGTTGTGTGATGTATTTTTCAGTCAGTGCACCAGCTCAGCCTTCGATCAACCATTCCCGCCTTGCGCGATGGCTGAATTCGTGTTTTCCGCAGTGCTTTTGGTGAACTGTGATTTCTGCTGGACGTTGATTCTATCAGTTGTGTGCAGTCACATGTGAACAGTATAGAGTGACAATCGACTCACCGAAACGCCGCGGATTCCAGATTATTTGGTATCATCGTTCAGTAACTTGTCAATACATTATTATCAGCCAAGTATACGGAGTCAAAAAAGAAAGTATAATAGAAACAAATGTGACAAAAAAGCATAGAGGACGGGGGTGGGGGGGGGGGGGGGGGCACTAAACATTTGCAAGACGTGACGTCCTATTTTTTATTCAGCTCCTTTTTACACCCACCCACCCCTACATGCAAATTTTCTACTCCCGTTCTCAGACACCCAGCCCCACTCTCCCATTAAAATCCAAAATAAACTTATAAATTTAGTTGGCACAGCTGTCTTTAGGGGGGTTTCATAATGTTCTTAAACTGGTACCACAAATTTAAACCTCTGTGGGCTGCTGTGGCCCCCTGTTCATTATCAGGCTTGCTTGGCCAGAGCAGGTGTACATATTAGGGAACAAATTTTCATTTGAATTGTTCTGTCAGTATTCTCAGGTGTTTGCTACTTTCCTACTAACGTGTGACATTTTCCCAGATTAAGCCCAATATTCTCACATATAAAGCCTCCTGATGTTATATTTATGTTAAGAGTGTGATGTACAACATCATCTTTAAGGGTTGAAACACATTTGATGGTATATATTAGCTGATATATTGATATACAGCCGAGCCCACTTAATTGGATATCTCTTAATTGTATATCCCTGTTAATTGAATATAATTTTCAAACACAAAATCATTTACCATATCTTCCGTACAAATTTGATCTGTTAATTGCATATGGGTTGTAGAGTAAACTCCTGTTAATTGTATATAAATTTTTGTAATATGTCGAAAAAATTACTGTGACACGCACCAAATTCCCCTTATTTATCAACCTTTTTGGCCTCACTACATCCAATACAGGCATTTATTTTATTATATCTTGTTTAACAGAGCCCTATGAGCTCTGTCAAACTTATATATAATAGAATAAATGCTCAGTTTACCTCCAGAACACATGAAGCTGACCAAATCCCTGTTAATTCTACACTCCTGTTAATTGAATAATTTTCACTGGCAAAATGGATATTCAATTAAGAGGATTCTACTGTATTTTTAAAAGATTCAAAAAATTACGCACTCAAGAGACCCACCCACCCCCACGTCACGTCTTGCAAATTGTTGGTGCCCCCCCCCCCCCCCCCCCCTGTAGAGGATGAAATATAATAGTACTAATGTTGCATGTTTGTGGACAAGAAGTAGAGCAAAGAGTTTAATGGCATGTTGTTGTTGTCCACCCAACCGTATACAATTTTGCTACGGATTTCAGAATAGCACGTGCTACCCGAGAATGTCAAATTGAATGGGTGACCAACGATTTTTTTTATGTTATGTTGTGCTAGAGAGCCTGGGTTATTGAGAAAACTGCCGACCGACCGCGTTCAGGTCGACCAAGAGTTACGGCCCCTGCACAAGACCAACACATCAGGACGTCTCACTTGCGGGATCGCTTCCTTCCGACGACGCGGACAGCAGCAATTACTTGGTTTGGGCAGGAATTTCCTTGCACCATCGAACGCAGTTGATCTTCATTGATGGTAATCTGAATGGACAGCAATATAGGGACGAAATTTTTAACGCTATTGTTTCCCCGTTGTTCAACGCTAACGTCGGATTGCAGTTATTCCAGTAAAACAATGCCCGATGTCACGTCGCGAGCTTTCTTGAGGGGCAGGGCATCGAACTTCTTCCCTGGCCTCCACTTTCGCCAGCTTTGTCGCCAATCGAGCATCTTTGGGATCAATTGGACGGTCTTGGTACGACTTCATGATCTTCAGTCGTTAGGCGATTTACATAATGTTCTAAGACAGGAGTGCAGAACATTTCACCCTATGTCTGAATTGCGACGTCCTGACGTGCAGCTGGCGAAGTAAGAACATGAAATTATGCAAATTCATACAGCTAGACTCGAAATATGAATTTACAATAATTTGTTTGGGATTAAAGTCGATAATACTAAAAACAATTGCTCCTCAAAGTTTATTATATTTTCTTTTTTGACTCAGTATATTTTTTTCTGTTCCATGGTCACCTTTCGGCTGACCCTAACCCTAGATTCCGGAGAAAGGCCAACCATTTTACTGATAATTTTGCCTGGATGATGTTTCCAGTCCCGATCGTACATCACTTTGGAGACATATCTGAGGTGGGTGTTACAATAATATTCATGTTATGAAGCTGTATCACTGTATTCTCATTTAAAAAACTTTACTGACGTCATCCATTGTTATTCATTAGTATATAGTTTGACTATCCCACGCTTAATAGTTGAATAGTTGTATATCCAACAGCTAACTGGTGGATATTATTAGTTACCCCGTGTCTGATGACGTGGTACGGGTTTTTACCTACCCGAAGCCAGCCGTAATACGGCTGGCTTCGGGTAGGTAAAAACTCGTACCACGTCATCAGACACGGGGTAACGA
Organism: Pictodentalium vernedei; assembly: GCA_031216915.1. Taxonomy (NCBI): domain Eukaryota; kingdom Metazoa; phylum Mollusca; class Scaphopoda; order Dentaliida; family Dentaliidae; genus Pictodentalium; species Pictodentalium vernedei. The sequence continues at coordinate 103,448,822 of CM062295.1, read as the reverse complement.
ATTTATCTATTGACTTTCCGTTTTAGAAGTACAATCTATTTCATGTGTGAACACACACAGCATGAGATCTTTTATCTTCAATTGTTGAGCCATACAGGTTTCTGTGGAATTTTTGTGCAAAAGAGTTTTTGTGAAAATATGCCGATATGACTAGTATAAAAAAATTATTGAATTTCTTTTTTTCTTTTTTGTCTCAAAAACATAGCTTATGAACCCCACATTGGAGGGTACTCGACAAGCTCATTCCAATAAGGGGTCATGAGCTATATTTTGGAGAAAAAAAATTAAAATATAATACATATACACTGTAAAACTGGAATGACGCGTCTTCTACGGGGTATATGGACAATTTGTAGATTTCGGAACGAGGCTCCCACTGGGTATGGGAAATTTGTCAGTGGCTGGGCGGACGTATCGTGGGTTTCAATGAATATGGTCTCATACCACGTATCTATCAACCAATCAAATCAAATAATTCACTTTAGTCAATAGATAATATAATCTATTGGACTATCCAACAACAAAAAGTTGTTAAGTAGGATAAATAAAGCCTTGATGTTGGATAGGCGAGAGAAAGCACACCGTATCAGGCCTAACGGCCCTCGACAGGGAAGCTTTCTCTTGCCAATCAAACATCAACACATTATTTATCCTCTACATAATATTTTGTAAAGCACCTTGGAAGATATTCGGCTTCAACTCTTTACATACATGTAACAGACGACATTTGCTAACAAAATTCTTGAATAACTAATTTTGCTCATTTTTTGTCTCCAAAACATAGGTTATAACCCTTCATTGAAACGAGCTCGACAAGCTCGTTCCAAAGAGGGGTCATAACCTATGATTTTGAGAGAAAAAATGAAAAAATAAGGAAAATTAACTGGCGATTTTTGTGAATAGCACTGGCAGGTTCTGTCCGTTTTGTTGGGTAAAGGGTTAAACAACGGTATTATTATCATTATATTTCACTCGAGGTCAATGGTTCTTGGGGGTGAAATAAGGAAATTAACCAGAAACTGGATTTGAAGAATTAGGGATATGGCAGTGTCGGTTGATACAAGGGAAAAGGTTAATTTGCTTACTCCCGTCTGTCCATCCATCCGTCCATCCATCCGACTAACCGCATTCTCTTAGGATTTGTAATAAAAAAACATCTGATTATTTTTTTGCTTACGAACATAATCCAACACTCCAAAGGTTAATCCTCCTTTTGCACGATGATCTGTAACGCTCACTTGCTAGTGACTTTCAAATCGTCGCCTGAGTGCTAGAATGTTCTATGTCCCCTATGGGACATAGAACATTCTAGCACTCAGGTGACGAAATGCTGATCTAGACTTTTCTATCGTCATTCACAATTACAACTTAATTAATTGTCAAGGGAGATGCAGACCTATCACCACACAGTTTTTTACTTCCTTACAATTGTTTCTGGTCATGAAAGGCGATGATTTGAGAATTTACTTATTGATTCTTCCATTGGTTCCAGTCTCCTTTACAAGTTTGAACGACGTAACGTGTGAACCCGTTCCTGCAAACAACTGGCTCATAATTGAAACCAGGTGTACATAATTGTATTCCTTCTTTATATGTTGTTGGTGGAGCGCAACAGTTACTCTCTTCTAAAGAGAACTAGGTGGCCCTCAAAAGCGTGAAGTTAGATTGATCACATGTCACAAACCTCGTGCGTCTCACTTGACGTGCATCTTATTATCAACCCCACGTAACGCATTTTTGTGGACGCTCGTTGAAAAAGTTATCTTTTTGCTGCTTGGATAATATCTCACCCGGTGAGTTTAACCAATTCATACACTAATGCATCCCATCAAACAAAGTACTGGGTTCAAAAACCACAAATTAAAATGAGGTAAATACTTCTTTTTATATGTTGACGAAACGTACAGAACCTACCCAACGCGCCTTTACAGAACACCGAATTAAGTGAACTCCAGCGGCTGACAACTGTAGGACCAATTTCACCCTCCTATCAAACAGAAAATGTAACGCGGTTCTTCTACTTAAACCTCCCCATTGTATGGCAGAATCCACTCTCTTCTTTAATTTAAACATATTTCATTTATCATTAATGGTGCAACGGGGATTTTAGAACAAGTGCTCCTTCCATTTAGAGGACCCCCCCCCCCCCCCTCCTCTTAGAATAAACGAAGTATACAGAGGACTGGCTACGAGTCTTTTGAAAAATATATGAGTAGTTATGGTAAAAATGATATAAATAACAGACAATATACAGAAATACAAAATGATAAACAGAATACTCAGATGTTTTATTGAGATAAAAGAATTTGGATTATTAATAAGGGTATTAGGTAAGGACACGGCGATCTCCTTCTGGAGTCCGACATATGTGCCAAGAGACCAACAAAGCTAGGATATGTTGACGGTTAGAGGGCTAGGGTCAGGCATATATGATGCTAATCAACCTGTAGATTAACATATGGTGATAACCGTAATAACTATATCCCTGCCCCGAAATGTACCGATATAACGGGGTGGTCCCCGGTATAAAGGGAAGCTTTCGGAGAGAACAATAGTTCATCATGCCGTCCTTACTGTTCTCTATCTTACAACAAGAACGTATTCCTCTTTACAAGTAAAAATGTCCAGACAAAATACAAATCTGTGTTGAGGGTGGCAACCACCGAAAGAGCGATCATCCAGTTCAGAAATAGAACGTTTTAACGGCGCAACGCAAGAGGGGGGGGGGGGAGGGGGGCACTAAAAATTTGTAAGACGTGGCGTCCTATTTTTTATTCGGCTCCTTTTTACACCCACCCACTACGTGCAAATTTTCTACTACCGTTCTCAGACATCCACCCCCCACTCTCCCATTAAAATCCAAAATAAGCTTATAAACTTAGTAGGCACAGCTGTCTTTAGGGGTTTTTCATAATGTTCTTAACCCTTTACCCAACGTAACGACCAAAACCGGCCAGCGCTATTCAAAAATCGCAAATTAATTTTTAATATTTTTTCATTTTTTGTCTCAAAAACATAGGTTATGACCCCTCATTGGAACGAGCTCGTCGAGCTCGTTCCAATGAGGAGTCATAACCTATGTTTTTGAGACAAAAAATGAAAAAAATAGTTATTCAATCATTTTTTGGCAAGTGTCGTCTGCTTTTCATGTTAGGTAAAGGGTTAAACTGGTACCACCAATTTAAACCTTTGTGGGCTGCTGTGGGCCCCAATCTACAAATGACAAGCTGTTCATTATCAGGCTTAGCCAGAGCAGGTGTACATATACGGGAACAAATTTTCATTTGAATTGTTCCCAAAATATTGTCTGCACATTTTCAGCATTTCGAACAAGACACCCACCCCCTACTAACGTATGACATTTCCCCAGTTTAAGCCCAATATTCTCACATATAAAGCCTCCTGATGTTGTATTTATGTTAAAAGTGTGATGTACAACATCATCTTTAAGGTTTGAAACACAAATGATGGCATATATTAGCTGATATATTGATATATTTTTAAAAAATTCAAAAAATTGCACAAGTTGGAAATGCACATTTTTTGGCGCACTCAAGAGACCCACCCACCCCCACGTCACGTCCGTCTTGCAAATTTTTGGAGGCATCCCCCTGCGCAACGAGTTATTTTGCACATGTCCAGGTCAATGTTTTTGATAACAATAATTATATGTTTAAAAAAAAAGCAGTTCTAAGAAAAAGATCAGAAAGATCATTTTTGACATGATGATATTTTTTTGTAGGCCTCTACTTTTCGTTAAACATGAAAAATAAAACAAAGAAATACACAGCCGAAATACTCTTATAAACTTCAGCGGCTAAAGTACAAGAAGAATGAATGGGGATTACGTCATGCATAGCGGAAAAACGCAATACCATGACATCATGATCTTCAAAAACAACCCATAGACGCCGAATGATGGTAAAAATGTATTCGAACAAGTCACTGACGGACTCGTCGATATATGCCCAGAGACGATGTCTCGATGTGAATACACGATCTCGAAAACCCACTTAGTGGTATTAACCTATATTTATCACCCATATTATCTCTCATCAAATCGTTTTGTTTCGTCGATAAACATTAAAAACTACTACTACTACTACTACTACTACTACTAATAATAATAATAATAATAATAATAATAATAATAATAATAATAATAATAATAATACACCCGTGAATCCACATAGTGCTTCAGGCTTTACACTAAAGGCCCACTGTGTGTTTTTGTCCAACACTGCGAACGTATATGTACCCGGACAGCGCACGACGAAACCACAAAAGGGGGGGGGGGGGGGACAATTAGCAAACTGCGAAATTACCAGAATCCAAAACTTGCCTGAAAAGATGAGTTTTAAGCGATATCTTAAAAGAGTCCTAGCTTTATGGCACCTTGAGATGACAAGAGAGTGTGTTTCATAGAAGTGGTGCAGCTGCAGAGAAGGCACTGTCGCTTGCTGTTATCGGGTGTCCAGGTATGTGAACGAGATTGTCTGCAGACATCTTGCTGGTGCATAACGTTTAACCAAGCTCGATAAGTATAAAGGAGTAATGTTGTTGAGTGATTTGTAGGTTTGTAGGTTAAGAGGAAAATTTAAATTCAATTCTCTCCTTTACGGGCAACCAGTGAAGATCTTGCAAAACTGGAATGATGTGGGAGAATTTCTTATTGCGAGTAACAATTCTCGCGGCACAGTTTTGTATGGCCTGAAGCCTATTGATCAAAGTTTGCCTACAGCCAAACAGCAACAAACTGCGGTAATCCAAGCGACATGTCATAGATGAATGGACAGAACCCTTTACTTTACTTCCTACGTGTGATCACAATTTCGAAGAAATGACATTCCTTGGATACTTGGTAATCTTTGTATAATCTAAGTATACATTAGTCTTCCCGATAAATAATTTTCTAGTTCTCGTTTCTTTTCCAAATCCCGCACTATGAACTATTCCCTCTAAAGACTATAAAATCAAAAGCATACCGTCGTATAATCCAAATTACATCCTTATTCCAACGCGTGTATTGATTTTCTTGTCGGTAATTTCCTGCCATTTTATGTTTCAGATATGCCCCAAGACAAGTCCTTTTCAGCTGGCACTCCATTCACAATCAAAGTATCTCCTCTATTGTAGACTAGCAAACATGTCACCAATTTCGATCTATTGAGGTCTTTTGATCCAACTCGTTGACACACTTCCTTGGTTCTCTCCCTATTATGCGTCCAAAACGTAAATTACATTAAATTCAATAATGGAGAAAAAAAAGAAAAAAGGAATATCTTTCACAGGAAGGAATTAATTTTACTCTCAAAAATGCATTCAATTGACTACGTCTGTGCTTGCAGCCCACGCGCTTCTTCTTTGTAGACAAATTGCATAGCACTTGCCATCCTCTGAATATGAACTAATTAGAAAAAATGATTAGAAAAATATATGTTACCTTTAAGCCTGTAGCAGGGTCCATTCTCGTGACGTACTGATGGTACAATTATCTGTGTCTCTTTGTCACATGTTGATGCGTTGACATGATGCAGAGGGTTGTCTGGATAGTTCTGAAAAATATGTCACAAACAAAGTATAACTATCCAAACATGCTTCCGTATCAAATGGAGATTATCAGCTTATCTCTCTACATCCGGAGTGCTGGAATGTCAGCGAAAACCGTCGCCACTCCAACTGCCCACCCGCGCTCAAAGATGACGTCAAGTCACTCAACGCGGTAACTCCTCCAAATCGATGGCGTTTTATGTCGTGTAGGCTACTACGATGTGACTGTAGTCATAGGTAACAGCCTTAATTTCAACAAAAGTCATGATGTTTGCCTAGTACGAAACAAAAGTATAAATATCAAAACAAGATTCGTGTATCAAATGGGAATTACCCATGTATGTTAGAGCTGTAGGTTTTTAAATTTCTTGTTCGGTTTCGGTTTTGGTTTTTCAGGAGGAGTAAAACCTCGGTTCGGTTCGGTTTTCGGTTTGTTCATGAAGCCAAATAAAATTCAATAAAACTCATTCTTATGTCCAGAGTCATAACTGAATGGCAGTGAAATTGAGTGAAACTCAATGAATGCCCGAAATCCGAAATAAGCTATAATACATGAAGAATCAGGAAGGCCAATATAATAATTACCTAAATATACAGAACTTGTGCTTGGCCATTTTCGAGGTCTGACACCTACACGCAATTTGAGGAAAGCTGCAAACACAACTAAACTGAAATGTCGGAAATTCACAGAATGTAGCCTTCCCAGAGTAGTGAGAGTACCCAGACACTGCCATTGGCAGTGTCTGGGTACTCTCACTACTCTGGGATGGCTACATTCTGTGAATTTCTGCAGCAAGAGAGTATTTAATAAAAAACGAAAAACCTCAGATTACGGGATGTCGACGGTTTCGGTTTCGGTTTTTTAAAAAAAACTAAAAACCTCGGTTCGGTTTCGGTTAACCTACAGCTCTAATGTATGTCCATTCAACTTGATTGCTGGAACGTCAGCGAAAAACTTCAACCAACGTTACGGTGTATACCTTCTATCACGACAAATAATAACACGGTTTCAACCTTCCAATCTCTGCGCTGGCCATTGTCAATAATAACTAAAATGCGTTATAAATAATCAATATGCATTACCACGAAAAATGTGCACATCATCAACACATTCATTTTTCACAGACGACAAAATACAGTACGTGGAGAGTGTATTATCACTAAATCACCCGCAGAGTGGAGATTCCACCCAAGCAATAATTGCAAATTTGTTGCAAAGCCTAACTAGCACAAGCAAAGTTTCAGCCAATGGACCTCCGGGTTAAACCCGGAGGTCCATTGGCTGAAACATTGCTTGTGTTTGTTGTCGATATGTACACAAAATGAAAGTTATAGCTTGGGTGACAACTCCACTCCGCGGGTGATTTAGTTATAATCCACTCTCCACGTACTGTAAACGCTTTGAATATGATCGGCGATTGCAAAGCGAAGGGAACTTGAAAAACCTTCGAGAAATATTGTTGTTGTTGAACATTGTTTATTTATAACACATCCATTAAACTTTAAACCCTTGTATTTAACGGAATGGCCGGTATGACATAAATGTTTCCGTATTTAACTAGTGATGTACAGGCCGGAACTTTTTTTCCCAGCACCGTTTATACCAGTTCTTCTCCCGTCGAGTTATTAGTTACGCTTCGAGAAGTTTCCAAATTTCGCTATACAATTATCGATCGTCTGTCGCGTCGTGTGAAAATGAAAATTTCCAAAGCAAAATAAGTCGGCTCACAAAAAAATAAGTTAACCAAAAATGAGATAATATTAAAAAAACAATCATTTCCAACCACAACATTAACTCAGTTCCGTGGCCGTCTGGACTGCGGATCCCGCTATATCTAAATTGGTCAACTTTATTTAGGTAAATCTTCGGACATCTTGACATGCTTCGAACTACTTTTAAAAAATGTATCTCCCAGCTGTTTTGCAAATTTGCCCAAATGTGTACTTATATTTTAACTAACAGTAATAACCACAAAATGGTTAGGCGCGAATGGACACCAGCCGAAGAGAAACAGCGATACAAATTTCAACAAACACACTCACTAGAAAAGATAACGAATGTCATTTAAACAGGTTCCCAAAAGGTTGTTGTGATATTTTATCGATCAGTTTGATCAGTACAGCTTCATACAAAACAAACGGACTCTTCGCCTCTGGGTTTAAACATCGGAATTAAAATTTGCTTATTTAACTGAATTTTAATGCATGGGGTGTGTAATAAACACAGAACGTCATTCCAACTCGTTATGTAAAACCCCACCGATTCAAACACACATCGCGTTCTGTTTCTTTATAACAACTTACGCCATCCCTCTTCCTAGATGGCAGTGGTGGAGACACTTTCTGTATTTCACCAATGTACGCGCCAACAATCCACCCCGAAAACAAACAATCCGGTTTATAGCAGCAATATTTTCAAGATGAACTCTGAAATCTTTGGTAATTGCACCATTGCTAGATTTAACATAGAATTATCCAGGAATGGTGCTGTCACTCTGAGAATGAAGGAAGATCTGATCGAAAGGGAAGAAAGACAGACAACAGTTGTAAACAAAATTCTTGAATAACTTTTTTTTCTCATGTTTTGCATCAAAAACATGAGCTATGTTTTTGAGACAAAATAAAATGAAAATTTATGAAAATTGAATTGTGATTTTTTGTGAATAGCCGCGAAAGGGTTTTGGCCGTTAAGTTGTGTAAAGGGTTAAAAAATATGAACGCCACTATGCAAACAATGGAAATCTCACATTTCGTCTGCATCTCTAGTGCTTCTGTAGAATAAATAATAACATTCAACAGCGAACAAGGAATGTTGTAGCTGATAGTGCACAAGCGAATACCTCTTGGGCGAACTGCAACGAGATCATCCCCATTAAAACGTATCAATATTTTGTTATCAAACTTGTGATTGTTCATGTTAGACAATCGATTTCTGAAACTTGAATGTTATATACAAGGTGAACACGGGTGTTTTCGATACAAAAAAAAAAAAATTTGTCACGTCGCCTTTATCACGTCGCCAAAAATCCTCCAAACTGTTATCCAGATATATCCAGTATTATGCACGCTATGTTCAATTTGCAGGTCCTTGCAGTAGTTTGTAAACTGATTTTCCAATTAAGAAATTAAGAAACTTAACATTTGATTCAAAATTAGGGCAGTCAAACAGTCTGAAAATCAGTTTTCATTAAGGATGCTATCATCATACAACAAAATATTCAACTCGACAAAGAAGCGAATGCAACAGTCAATTACCATTAAGATTTGATTTGGTGTTTCAATTTTCTGTGTATTTCATTTTGTTATAAAACAGAACCATTCATCCAGTCGTGCAGATCAGTCCTGAGTACTGTATGCCTAAAATAAAACACTTGCAAGGCACTGATACATAGAGCTGTAGGTTTTTAAGTTTCTTGTTCGGTTTCGGTTTTTCAGGTTGAGTAAATCCTCGGTTCGGTTCGGTTTTCGGTTTACTCATGAGGCCAAATAAAATTCAATAAAACTCATTCTATATGTGTGGAATCATAACTGAATGACATTGAAATTGAATGAAACTAAATGAATGCCCGTAATAAGCTATAATACATGAAGAATCAGGAAGGCCAATATAATAATTACCTAAATATACAGAACTTTTATTGTGCTTGGCCATTTTTCGAGGTCTGACACCTACGCGCAACTTGAGGAAAGTTGCGAACACAACAAAGCAGAAATGTCGGAAATTCACAGAATGTAGCCACCCCAGAGTAGTGAGAGTACCCAGACACTGCCATTGGCAGAGTCTGGGTACTCTCACAACTCTGGGATGTCTGCATTCTGTGAATTTCTGCAGCAAGAGAGTATTTTAATAAAAACGAAAAACCTTAGATTACGGGATGTCGACGGTTTCGGTTTCGGTTTTTAAAAAAAACAAAAAACCTCGGTTCGGTTTCGGCTAACCTACAGCTCTACTGATAAAAGGGTTCCTGAGAATAAGGCGAAGAGTCAATGAAGCAGTAACTGGAACAGGCTTTGCTTATCCAGCAAATGAGCTATCGAACAAGTCTTCAACTCATCTCGGCATCTGAGAATACCTATAGAATGGCTCCTACACAGCTTTTATGTGGTTCCTAGCTACTCGGTCCTCTAGGCTCCTATACAGCTTCTAGCTCTTTTATAACTGATAAACCTCCACTCATTTCTGCCACTACTACTGGTCAATATCAGTACTATTGGCTGCCACTATATGGCCTGTCTAGCTGCCACTAACGCCCTTCCATGCTTTACAAGTACACTAACGGTGTCAGACGTTGGGTTGCTACTATTTCAGATGAGGAGCACCAAGATAACAATGAGAGCAGTGAATGGAACATGCAGTGACTGGGACGACTCAAATATTATTCAGCAAATGCGCTATGGAGCAATTCCTCGAACGAGTGACTTCTAGTACGGCTCTACGACTCATTTCTGAAAAAAGACGACAATGACAACCCAGGTATGTTTTGGTGTTCCAAAAGTGTGATGCTAAGTAACATGGGCCACGAATTCATTTTATAAGCCAAGGAATTGCTCATAGGAGAAAATCGGACGTCGACGCCCAGTCGTCTTAAAACCCCAAACAAGGAAATGAACCTAATGGCCGGGAGTGGTGCAGAAGAGGATGAAAGACCCTAATGAGGTGGATGCAGAGCACGAGGTTAATGATGCGATGCGCGAGAGGCAGGAGGCATATATGATATATTTCAAAAACATGAGAGAGTAAGAAGCCAAGAGCGGTGGCAGAAACCAGCACAAGACCGGATGCCATACATCTTCGGCGGTCTGGCGGTTGTAGGCACTTCTGGATACTGACACACCGAACACTATCCCATTGTCTTACACGATGCGTAGTAATATCACCAACGACGCCGGTTCCAGAGTCTAACGGAGATACACGGTGTGCTGCTAAACACCAGGTGTCTGATGCTAATTTAAAGGTTAAGCATCACCCGTTCTATATGCGATTACCGTGTCTTCCCCAAGCACAGGTGGAAAGATGCTAGTGAATATGGCCAACCACTCACATGTGGTTCCTTGGCTTTGCCATTGGCTATGCGCGCCAGGGCAAATGGCGATGGGAGGTTCCTCTTCGAAACTTGATTGAATCCCTAGAGGTTTGGATCTGGTTGTTCTGTACGTTGGACTTGCAGTGGCGAAAAAAGAGCTGATAGAGCAAGGCATAATACCAACCGATATATTGAAGTAAACTATTTTGATTACAATCTCTTACTATTGAAATGTTATTAATCATAATTAATAGCACTAAAATGTAATGGCTTCTCTTGTGATGCTGGTAAGGAGCGCCCCAGTGAAAGCACTTGACTTCAAGTGATCAAACTTCCTCTTCTCAACGCCACGACGCTTGTAAATCGACACCGAGCTGAAGCGCCACAATAAGACAGTAGAATAGCTCCAAACTGCCCAAGTCCAATGGGCTCGAAAAAGGACAGAACGACGCGACTGGATGAACGAGGAACTTCGACGTCAAGGACACGCTGTACATACTTTTCAATGATTTTGACGAGGCAACGCGCGAATACGCTCTGATTGTTGATGGCGGTGGTTCCAGACGCCGCAAACAATTTGCTAGAGTCCTGGCGTGAGAATCGTGGGTTAATGCAGCTATTCTATGAGGCGTTATTGGGGCTAACTAGTCATAAAAGTTGTATTCAACAGCTTGATGATGAGGCGCGCGACGTATGATGGAGACTCATCACTTTGATGGAATACATTGTTTCGCGAGGTGAATATGCATAGTTACTACTTGAGTTGCAACCAAACATTCACGTACCTGAATTACGATAGTCCCATGGGGCTAATGGAAAGGGACTGCGGCCATCAAGAAGCTTTCTGAAGCTTCTAAGTGCCCCCAGAAGATGTAGTCCGTGAGTGTTTAAAACGGAAAGCTATTTGGGAGATCTACCTACCACCCCCATGACACACCCCGAGACCGAAATTTGAAGTCCCTGTGACAAACGTATTTCTACCTCAAGATAATTTGTCCTGTGGTCGAAAGATCTTCAAGTATGCCTGAACGTAGTAGATGTAGCCAATCATCACAAGGTCGCTGAGCTTCTGACCTCAAAAGATTCAGCTGAAATAGCTATGGCTTCCTCGCGCATTTACGGCCGATGACCCAAACTCAAACAAGTGGATCCTAGTCAAGAATGGGTCTTTATCCAAGTTGCTGACCAATCGCGGCGTCTCAATCTGACGAGGTGTAAAGGAAGCCAATAGAGAGCAAGGCATTATAGGACGGTTTAATCATACCCTCGCGGAGTGGTTGTTTGGACATCAGTGCCCTCAAGAGATAACGTTGTTTCAAGGCCAAAGATCTAAGAATGGCTTGCTCGTCTGTCAGCTGTCGTCTCAGCACTGAATAATGAAATGACACTTCTAACTGGTAAAAGGTCCAAGGATAGCATTAAGGCTAAGATAGTGGCATAGACGTTGTTGTAAGTAGGCATGTTCATTTGGAGGACCTCTGATACGGACGTGCGGTACCACTACTAGCCAGGTGAGCTATGAGGACGAGGACGACGTGCTACTGACCCTGTGTTGTCTCTCCAAGTGTATAGACTCGGGATGTCAGTTACAAAGTCTGGTGAGCCCCTTTTGTATTATTTGTCCTCAGGTCCTGCGCGTGGGTTTGTCATGGAAAAGCTACTTGTCGTTCCTAGTTACACAATGCTGCCGTCTTATTGTGTGCTTATTCGTTGAGTGCAGCAGTCCCTCTTTTTGGCTATATTCCCAGCATTTGAGGCGCATACTGCCCTCGCAGTGTCCAGACTGTTGTCTCTCCTATCTATGCTAAAGTGCTGCATGTCCTAGGATTCGAAAACCTAGCGCATCTGAATGGTACAGGCTGCGCAATGGTTCTTTTGACTTCCTTTGAGCCATAAGACGTAGTCTACCCTCAGGTCGAACCAAAGGTTCTTTCGTTTGTCATTGAGTTTCTAGTACAACGTTTTGAGGTGGTATTCCAGATTCTCTGCGCAGTCGATTGCCTAAAAAGTCAGTTCTCCCTTGCTTGTCGGGTGGAGTAGAGACCCTCAGAAGCTGACTCAAGTACGCCACCCTGGTATGCCAAGCTGGACCACTGAATGTAGTCGTAGTTACTCCAAACCCTCTGTGGAGCTTTAATTGTCCATCCCAGACTGGAGTGGACGGTGAATGCGCAACCAAGACACCAATCCTCGCCATATTTCTTTCGCTCAGCCGCGTCGATGACATGGGGAAGAGACACTTCAACGACATAACTGAGGACGAGAACTTCCTGGTGCGGCCGTTCGTTGATTAGATGGACAAGATTAGTAACCGGAAAGTTTTTTCGTCATCTATCTTGGCGATGGTACGGGGGCGGATCGGGGACGATTGAGAAAAGCTTTTTGTTTCTCTGGAACAGTAACTTCTAAGTTTTATCACAAGCATTCACGAGGCTGGTAAAGACCGGGTCGCTCGGCTTCCACTGCACCACAAACCAGTCGCATAAAAGACAAATGGGAGGGTCTCGTGCAACTTTTGCCACTAAAATCTCTCTGGTTTGAGAAGGGTTGCTTCCTTAATGGATTTGAGAGCTTTCGGAGAGCAGTTTTGGAGTGTTTGGCCCTTTTGGCATCCTCAGTCTCCTCATGAAAGTCAACATGACCTCGCAGCCATTCATATGGCATCTCCGCTGCGATAGAAGGTGGCTGGCCCTGGTCACCACAACAGACTACCTGAACACTTCTCTGTGTTCATGAAGGTTTCGAGGATTGGTTTTGGAACATACCTCCTCCCAGATGATGACTAATGGAACATACTTTTGGCCCATTCTCTCTTGCGTTCAGTCGTTCTGACCGTTCCACCGGAAGAATATGTGGTAGGTCTAGGCCTTAACACCCAGGCTCTTAATTCCTTTCTCTAAGCCTTTCTTATCTTTACCGGGTCTAACTTGTCTTCGACTATCCAGTCCTCTTCGTTACGCATAGGAACTTGATCTTCTGGGCGTAATCAGCCTTAGGTGGATGGCTGACGAGATATGCAGCTCTTTGTCTTCGAGCATCGATGGCCATACATCCTGCCCTAGCTTCGATTCCGTCGGTGATCTGGAGGCCGCCAACATCTAACGGGTCCTCTCCCTCAACCCTCCGTGTGAAAAAGGACGCAGCGACGCCATCAGCTACAAGCACGTCTTTAGCGTCGTTCGTAATATCGACCTAGGTAACCATACAGGAGGAAGGGTGTCTGGGTGTCCAGTTTGATGAATTGATACCCCACTGGGACTTGGTTTGCAATTTCCGCGGCCATCTCTTCGATAAGATCTTCCATTGTGTACATATTGATTTGTATTGCTATTGTTTGAATTTGTCTAAACATGCACCTAATTCCATTCCAAATGTCGCGCTGTTAGCCCCGCAAATATTTAGAGATCGCATTGGAGTGTTCACATCCCCGACAAGGAGACAAATAATTTCCGACTCCCCTACCGCATTTAGAATGTGGGGTGCTTTCTGGGCTGTTGCGTAGAATTGCCAGGCGGATTTTACAGTATTGCTTCAAACAGCTCTTTCCAGACAGTTCAGTAGAGATAAAAACAAACCAGTTGCATTTGTCTATGCCTTTCATTGTACCTCAGGCATATTAAAGAATAACACGCCGTGTCTGAATAAAGATAAACATCATAGCAAGGGTCTGGTAGGCCTCTATTGATTGAGATTTGGCTGCAACGTAGGCTGGGATGTGTTATAGGGGTTGGAACGTGTCAGAAGTGTCTTTATTCTGATAGGTATAGCCTTTAGTTAAAGTCCACTAAACATGCTGGGAGGTTTATTCATGCTGAGGAGGTTCCTATCAAAAAGTTTGCTCATCCTCCACGCTGCTACATACAAGAAGTTGTCCAATTCCGTGGCTACAAAACGTGGTTTCAAAGGATTAAAGGTCTGGAAAAAACCAGGTATCAGATTCAAGCGTTTCAGGAATCGTTGGAACCGTCATTGTAGACTTTGCACACACAAGAGTTTAACTGGTAGAGTGCTAAGTTATTTTTAGCCATCAGACCTTATACACATGTCTTTGCCTTGTTACAATTTATGGGAGAGTGCCTATGGGGCACTCTCCCATAAATTGTAACAGGGCACACCCTGACAGACAAAATAATATCACCTCAAAGATAATACAGAGCACATCCACTGAATATGAGCCTTCAAGTTGTGGTACCTGCACTTCAGAATAAAGCCCAAATAAGGGCTTCCGGTACTCTACCAGTTAACAATCTATATTAAGTCCAGTATTGCGAGGCATGGTGAAATCTAACCGATGATATGAAGATGTGTTTATGCAGCAATTTCGGTATCACCATAAAAATATCAGATGTAGTCTATGATCGAGGTAGCTTGAAGTATTCTGTGCCACTCGACGCAATCGGTTTATTATGGAAGTTTGCTGCCGCTAGAGAAAAAATAAAACAAAAATATTAACACGTACACTCGTGTTAGTATCACGTACGTACGTGTTAGTTATCATGTACGTATGTATTAGAATCACGTAAGTCTCATATTAGATAACTAATAACATGAACTTTGTGTATATGTTCCTGTTGATGTTTTTGTATTTCTTTTCTTCTATACATTTGACCATTCCTATACTACTCATGACTCTGCGTGAATTCTACAGAAATGTATTTATGTGTACAATGATCTGCAAATGCATTTTCCTATGGATGTGCAACTTCGACATGGCTAACCCCCTTGTTGTAATGTCGTCAGATAGTATTTCGTTGGACGAGATCCAGAATAATCTGAACTATGGTTTAAAATCAATTTTAAATGATAGGGCGCGTGAAACACCATTTAACAATGATTTGCCCTCCGATGGTCTCAAAAACTATTGTAAATATTATCTACCCGACGAAATCCCCCCTAATGTTAATCTCCAGCAAAAAGACTTTTCGATTCTTCACCTAAACTGCCAAAGTCGCAAGGCTCATTGGGATACCTTTAATGAGTTGCTGTCCAACACACAAGGTTCTCAAAACCATTTTGATGTTACAGGCCTGACAGAAATATTTCAAATTCCCCCAAATGTTAATACACACTACATGGCAACCACCCCATTACTAGGACTACAAGGCCTGATGGCGACGATGGCGTGGTGATATTGGTATGTACATCAGGGAGAATATGGCTTTTGAGACTCATCAGAATCTCTCAGTCTTTATTCCGCACGCCATCGAATCCCTGTTCGTTGAAATCAACTACAATAAGTCTAGTAAATTGCATGGGGTAATATATAGACTCAACACGCAACCTAAAGCAGACATTGTTCTGTTTCTGGCCAAATTAAATGAAATAATTGACAACAAATCACGAGAACAAAAAAAAAAAACATACATAATGGGGGACTTTAATATTGAGCTCTTGAAACCGGGTGTCCATACCAAGACCGACATTTATTTGCATACAATGATGAGCCAAGGCTTCTTACCACATATCACTAAGCCGACTAGAGTAACGCATCACTCCGCTACGTTAATCGATCACATATTTACAAACAATATTCTGTTAAAATCCCTGTCGGGCATAATCATTACAGACGTTTCAGATCACTTCGTCACCTTCCACATTGAAAGAGGCCAGAAAACGTATGATACTCCACCAACAACCGCAAAGTAAATTTAATCCAGACGGTATCGCTAACTTTAAAACAATTTTGACTCAAAGTCACTTTTCCCCCTTCTTCGAGACTAACTGTCCTAATGTTGCATACAACCTTTTTATGGACATATACCAATCCGCTTTCGAGATGGCCTTTCCTCTAAAAAAAAACGTCGATTAAGATAAAAGTTCGTAAAACAAAATCCTAACCTCATCAAATAATAAATCTAAATTGTATAACAAAAATTGAGATACTCGAATGAGCAGAATATTAGAAAATATAAAAACTACTATAAAATATTTAACAAAATTAAAAAAACAAAGGAAAGCAATGTACTATTCTAACATTCCATCAGAAAATAAAGTTAATTTACACAGAACGTGGCAAATTATTAATGATGCCCTACATAGAACAAACCATACAGTCACTTTGCCCCAATCCTTCGTAATAGAAAATAATAAGGAAATAATTAATAGAGCTGTAGGTTTTTAAGTTTCTTGTTCGGTTTCGGTTTCGGTTTTTCAGATTGAGTAAAACCTCGGTTCGGTTCGGTTTTCGGTTTGCTCACGAGGCCAAATAAAATTCAATAAAACTCATTCTATATGTCTGGAATCATAACCGAATGGCAGTGAAATTGAATGAAACTCAATGAATGCCCGAAATAAGCTATAGTACATGAAGAATCAGGAAGGCCAATATAATAATTACCTAAATATACAGAACTTGTATTGTGCTTGGCCATTTTTCGAGGTCTGACAACTAAGCAGAAATGTCGGGAATTCACAGAATGTAGCCATCCCAGAGTAGCGAGAGTACCCAGACACTGCCATTGGCAGTGTCTGGATACTCTCACTACTCTAGGATGGCTACATTCTGTGAATTTCTGCAGCAAGAGAGTATTTTAATAAAAACGAAAAACCTTAGATTACGGGATGTCGACGGTTTCGGTTTTGGGTTTTAAAAAAAACAAAAAACCTCTGTTCGGTTTCGGTTAACTTATGCTCTAATAAATAATCCAGCTGAAATAACACAAGAATCCAGCGACTTTTTCGCGAGCTTAAAGAAAAGTACAAATAAATCTATCCCAGAATAATTTTCTGGACTTCATGGACAGTAATGAACCAAACAGTTGTTTCATAACGCCAACAACTGAATACGAGGTACTTTCTGTTATTAATTCTCTTAAGTCTAAAAATAGAGAGGATTGCGACGGCATCACTACTAACCTCCTCAAACACTCAATTAATATAATAGCTCCTCCTCTGGTCCACATCATTAATATGTCCTTTATCCGCGGTATTGTCCCTGATAGGATGAAGATAGCAAGAGTTATTCCGATTTTTATAAGTGGAGACGAGCACGTATTTAATAACTATAGACCCATAACTATTTTACCAGTCAAACTAGACCTTCAACAGAACAAAAAAACTACTACCACAACATGTCATGAAGATGCTCCATTACTCTTCGATCCGCTGTCACTTGGTATACGGTATTCAAATATGGGGAAACTCAAGAGGAATCAATAAATTACGAAAAATACAGAAACGTTCACTTCGAATATTAAACAACAAAAAGTATAATTCATTTACAGACCCTTTATTCATAAAAGATAAAATGTTGAAGGTCACCGACTTGTACAAACTACATGCCTGTCTATTTATGTTTGATTGGAAAAATGGAAAACTTCCAGAATCTTTCGAACATTATTTTACTTCCCCAGTCCCCCATACACACATGAGTACAAGGTAATCGGGACTGGTACGCATCAACAAAACCCGAACAAAGGCTTTAGATAGACTGCCCTCAAATGCCTTTCCGAAAATCTGGAACGAACTGGACACATACTATCCTACTGTTACACTCCACAGCAGGGGTCGCCACACAGATACCCTAAATAGCCTAGGTGTCCCAAACTGTCGACACATCGATGACTTATTATGTATAATGTTGTGTCCGTTATGTTTTTCTTGACTCACGAGCACCCGAACAGTACTTGAACCATGCCATATTTGTTTTCTAAATTTAACCTCCGCTCAGTTTGGTAACCATAATAATATCAGATTAGCACTATCACATTCACCATTAGCCACCTTTTTTTGAACCTGGAAACCCGTCCATCTAAAGAAAGAGATTAATGGTGTACGTCACCGGTGTAAGTCCGTAGGAAAATTAGTCCCTCTGGACTATAATTCCGCGGAATTATAGTCCTAGGTCTAACATTTCTAGGAATAGTAGTCCGCCGGACTACTATTCCTAGAAATGTTAGACTTAGGACTATAATTCCGCGGAATAATAGTCCAGAGGGACTAACGTCCCTACGGACTTCCATTCCTTTCACACCGGGACAAAGTTGCAGATCTACTCACAACTACCCATATTAGAAGATCTTTCTACCACAGCCTAACAATCAGAGCATGTAGTCAATGTTGTTGTTGTTGTTAAATGTATTACATGTAGACAGCCAAGCTGGCTATGTCATCTCCCAATGGTATAGACTGAATATCATTTTCTAATTATCTACATGTATTTTATAGTTAAATATGTAATTGCCTGTAAAGTATATCGTAAAATAAAATATCGATCTATCATCCAGCAAACAGTGACAAGCCAATTATTCCTATCGAAATTTGTAATATACTTTACATTTGACCAGAGTCCACACCGGGCCGAAAGTGTCTGGCGTCAAATGTTTAGCCATTCTGGACATTTTAGTGCAAAACAAAGTGTGCTGGTACTTAAAATGCGAATGGGAAGGAAAGGAGTGTTTTTTCACTGTCCGATTCAAATAAATTGATCGGGTTTTGAAATGACGATAGAATTTTTAAAGATTAAAATTCAAGTAGGAATTCGTTTTGATGATCCGCGTCACAATTCACGAAGGTTGTTCTAACGGTTTCCTACTCGGTGACAGCAGCCCCCCCCCCCCCCCACCCCCCCCCCCCCCCCCACGCACACACACTTTTTCACCAATTATAGGTACCCGAACGGCATTTTCCGACATAACATACACAACTCCTATGGTCACTACACATCACATATATGACCACATTGCTTTTCAAGACTTTATTGAATAAAAAGAGAAAGCGTAATATTTCAAAGAATGGTTTCAAAGTTATAATTAGCCCTTTGAACCCGAGAGGTCGCTTTATCGGCCCATAAGCATGATACTTTATAAATTCATTAAGTATGATAGCTGGAAAGTGAATATGAGGGGAAGACCAATCAATATTTTCAACGTGCAGCCCTGAGGCTGCACGTTAAAAATATTAATTGGTCTGCCCACAAATAATGAATTCGGCCTCTTCCGATTGCTGCCATTGAATTCATATGGAAGATACACCCGAGTTTAAGGGTTAAGTAAAAACAGAACAAAATAAATACGCTGAGGTTAGTGTTTTAAATAGAGTGGGTTCAAGGGTGAGGGGTAGCGTATATAAATTTATATATTTTGCCTGAATATACCGCTACACCACCATTGACCCCCCCCCCCACCCCCCCCCCCCCCCCGAAGAAAAATTATTTTCTTTCCTACGCCTTTGCCTTTGCGGTACCCCTCCCCCCTCCCCACACACACACTTGCTTGGAGCTTCCGCCGCCACAGAGAGCCAGCAAATAAGCTTTATGAAAATTAAGTCGCGTCATCGTTTCAAATTAACAAGTATATTATTAAGAGGCTGGGTGAATTTCTTTAAATAATGAACGTTTCAAATAGTCAAGTATATTGTTAGAAACAGAATGAAGTTGTCTGTTTTGAGACCTGGTGACTAATTGTATTACATTGTCTTCAGTTAAGATAGAGCTTGCTCATTATCACTGCATTGGTAACCGGAGTAAACAGTTGTAAGCATATAAGTTATGATACATTTAAATAATAATGTTGGTGCTGCTCCCAAACTAGCGACTTGTTTGGGTTTCTTTTTCTTCTTTCTAAAGCAAACCATCAAACTTCGGTTTCTATATTACCATAAATATCCCCACATTTCTAAGTAAAACACTAGAGCAGAATTCCTGTAATTATGCACATTTCCTAGTCACATTCCATTTCGAGGTTGTAGGGTGTCTGACCCGCTACCCTGCCTCTTGAGCGTACATTCAAACAAATAAGTTTCATGGCCCCCACCTCCGTCTGTCGTAGCTTTATAAGCAAATAAAGTTATTCGGGTCCTTCATTAACTGGTAGAGCGCTAAGTTATTTTTGGTCATCAAAATTTGTTTACGTGTCTTTGCCTTGTTACAATTTATGGGAGAGTGCCAAGAGGCACTCTCCCATAAATTGTAACAAGACAAACCCATATAGACTGAGTAATTTCACTTATACGATAAGTGGTCCATTGGCTGAAACAGTGCTTGTGCACAGACCATATGTACAGAATTTGATAGCCTTACTATGGTCATAACGCGTAGATTAACGCGCAGATCGACGTGCTATTTGTGCGCATTTCATGACAGGACTTCTAGTTTTAACTGTAGTATATATTTATTTCAAAACATTTACTTAGTGGTCGGTCCCATTAGGATGAGAATAACTGATCATCGTAGATATTGTTTATGTGTAAATAACTGTTGATAAATATAAATTGTTAATATTCGATTTGTCTCGGTTTTCGTAATTCCGCCCAAAAAATGACTCATAGGCACAACTACGCCTTATCCCCATTTAACAGAAGTATTTCCCCGGCTCAGAATTCTTTCTCAGGGACAAGCGTATTCTGGTTCCATTCAGCTGAACGTTTTTGATTCGCCACGAGGTATCACGAAATGTCAACTGCCTGATCAATCGCAATCAGCTGGAGTGAACAGTAGGGGGAAACAGGGGATACGAGCGCACCAAAGCCTGTGCACAGGTCACGTCTCACCAAAAACGATCGAAAATCTATGGACTTGAACGATGCGACACGTGTGCGTTCACATCGTCACTTTCTCCTGTTTTTTACAGTGGTGGCGGTAGACGAGGTTTCGTGGGTTCGACGTTCAATTTCTCTAACGGTTAACGTGTCTCCGACTAAAATTTCGACGGAATTTATTAAAAACGCGAAAAAATTCACCGATTTAAAAATTTACTTTTAGGTGCGCTCGACAAATCTGACAACGATGTTTCTCGGGAACACACTCGTAGAGGTAACACGGACTCACCATTTTAGGTGAATTTTTTCGACTTGGATATTACGTATTTTGCAAGAATGCGACAGAGACAAGATTAGCTCTGAGGTTTCCATTGACAAAAATCCAAAAAGACATTGTCGTCGCGGATGGAAGACGCGCGATCCAACGTCGATTCCCGCGGGAAAAACAGAATCCGAATCGAGCGGTGAATGCTTTTGATGCGCCGGAACCCTCCCGCGATGATGTATGAGGTTTTTTAGCACGGAGAGAGAGATCGCTCGTCCGAGTCTAAAACGTGTGAGGTGCGCTCGGAAATCGGTCCGCAATTATGATGTGGGAACAATTGCTTGATTCCCGTAACCGTACTTAACCGTACAGAAGAGTTACCCCCCTTATTACAAAGAGGTTTTATCCGATAGAGCCGAAAAAACGTCATAATAATAGCCGTTTTTGTCATTAAAGAAAAAAACTGTAAAAAAAAGTTGTTATTTTACAGTTTTTTACATATATAATAAGAAGAAAAAAAAACAAAAAAATATTTTTTACAATTAATAATTATTATCTTTTTAAAAAAAATACACACACAGAATTTAATAACTGCTTTCGTCATTAACGAAAAAACTGTAAAAAAGTGGTTATTTTTACATATATAATAAGAAGTAAAAAAAAACAAAAACAAAAATGTTTTACAATTAATACTTATTATCATTTAAAAAAAAATCAGTCATGCAATCGACAGTACCTAAACAATCCACATTGAAATTGAAGAGAGTCGAGAGATATTCGAACTTCGATAGTAAAATTTATAGACTGCAATCGCACTACGCCATCGAATTGAAGGAGGTGGAGACGAGTGGATTGAGAGAAGAATACGACAAATATGCATTGCTTTTGAAATTGAACGAGACTGCCCTGGAATTAATGTACGAATGTCAAGACGATCTTTTTGCAATCCTCTCGAAGAAGATAAAAACTTTCGATCCAGACGATCTGTTGCTCATCTACGGGAGTAATATATATCCGAACGTCTCTAAAGAAGTGGTCGATAAATTGAATCTGATCATCGGGGAAGAACAGACGTTCGAGAGGGTGAATCTGGTTTTCCAATGGATTTATCAGCGGGGAGACGATAGCTTTAAAGTTAACATGCTCGTCACGGACGTGAAAATATGAAAAAAGAGAGAGTTAGTTCATTATAGATAGATTTTAAATCTCGACTCGAAAGTTCATTTTAAAATACTTATCATGAGTTAGTATGCGTTTTTTTCTGTTTTTTTCTGGGGGTTTTTTTGTCATTAAAGAAAAAAAAACAAAAAAATATATATTTAATAAGAAGTTTAACAATTCACACATTTTTTTTTTTAAAAACTAAAAAATATTATATATACATATTAAATAAGTTTATCACACACACAAAAAAATGCCAAACATAAAAAAGTATATTGTGGAGAAAAAATTATATTTGTCTACCAAACCCAGTTGACAAAGTATTGTAGAAATGTAGGAATTAAAAATTACAACAGTCACAGAACTAAAGAACGATTGATCGAAGCCGTGCGCGAGGAGACTTGTGACTTATCACTAGTGAAATTACAAGCCAAAGTGCGTCAGTCATTGAAATTGAAAGGTGTCAAATACATGAAAAAAGACGAATGCATAAGTCATTTGCTCGACTGAAAAGGAATGGATGAAAGATCTGCGGTAGAGATAAAAACAACTCGAATCGCAAAAAAAAGATGAGAAGACAGCGACGACAAAATAACGTCAACACACTACCGTGGAGGAAACTAAGAAGAAGAAGACGACCATTAAATGAAAAGTGGTGGAACAGCAGAAGGTTTCGAAAGAGAATAATAAAAAAATGAAAAGCGCACAGTTCGAGATGATGATTGGTTAGAAAAAAAAATGATAGATGCAATCGCGACAGCGGTGAATAAAAAAAGGGATTTGACGTGGTAAAGGAAATCGTAATCGAAGCGTTGGAGTCACCATTGATTTTGATAGAATGATACGAAGCCGTCAAAGGATGGTTTAAAACTTTTGACGTGTAGCCCGGTTTTGCAAAACTCGATCCCAAATCATTCATGGAACAGGTAAAGGGTAGAGTGTTCGACGTATTTCAAAAACATCTAGATAAGGGTTTAAAAATAAAAATGATCTTGCGTAGTCTGATGAAAAAGGTCGATGCAAACACGGTGAGAGCATGGTGCAAGATGCCTATTTCCGATCTAAAAACGAGATTGTGTTTAGAGATGACGAATTAGCCGACGTTTACAAAGAGATGAAAGACAAGATGTTGGAATCTATGGCTATTTATCAAGACAAGGGAAGTGGTTGGACGTTTGAGCAGGTATTGAATCTCGAGATTCACGTGAACAGACACGATCCTTTGAAAACCTCTTTCTATATAAAATTACCTTATTTCGTATTTAAAAAACAAGCTGTGATCAACATGAAAAATGAAGATGATAACGAGTGTTTCAAATGGGCGATCACATCAGCTCTGTACCCCATAAAAAAAGATGCGCAGAGAGTTTCCAAGTACACGGAGACTTGTAAAAATATCGATTGGACCGGAGCGTCTTCCCCGACGCGGTTGAAAGACATCGAAAAAAGCTAAATCCCACCGTGGCCATGAACGTTTTGGGATACGATGACGAAAAATGAATAGTCTATCCTCTCAGGCTGACTTCGCACAAAGAGAGAGAAAAGATGATTAATTTGTTATTAATTTCCGAGGGTGACAATTCACATTATTGCTGGATTAAAAATATGAGTCATATGCTATCGAAGCAGATTAGTAAACATAAGTGCGAGAGATTTTCTGTTTCAACTGCATGAATTCGTTCCATTGTCAAGAATAGTTGATGCGTCATAGGGAATATTGCATCAAAAAGCAAGGCGTTGCCATTGAAATGCCTAAACCTAACACGTACGTGGATTTTCGCAACTACAATAGAAGATTAGAACCACCATTCGTCGTCTATACCGATTTCGAATGTTTCACCACGAAGATGAATTCTTGCCAACCTGACGAGCGTAGGAGTTACATCGAAAAATATCATGTACCTTTTGGCTATTGTTATTACGTGAAATGTTCTTTCAATAATGGAGAATCGTCGGGTCCATTTGTCTACACAAAACGTTCAGATGCGACGACGTGGCGCAAAGATTCGTGGAAGATCTAGAATCGAAAATTCAAATATTATACGACCAATTTAAAAAAACCTAAAAAAATGATCATCACGCCAGAGCAAGAGCGAGAATATGAGGAAACCACCGAATTACACATCTGTAGACAATTATTCGATAATCAGTCTGAAAATAATAAAAAAAAAGTTAGAGATCACGATCATTACACAGGTCTGTTTCGTGGCGCAGCTCAGAACAAAATGTAATTTAAGATTTTGAGACTCTAAATTCTATCTGGTAATATTTCACAATCTCTCGGGTTACGACAGTCACCTGTTCGTGAAAAATATGGGTGTCAGCGAGGGGGAGTTGAGCTGCATCGCTCAAAAAGATGAAAAACACATTTAATTCACTAAATGGAAGGACGTCGGTGAAAAGAAAAAGGAGAATAAAAAGAAGAAGGATGGATCGAGTGAGGAAATAGAGAGTCCCAACTGTAGAAAGATACGTTTCATCGACAGTTATAAATTCATATCGGCCAGTCTGGAAAAATTAATCAACGGTTTGAGTAGGGAGAAATTTAAAATCACGAGTAAACATTTTAATGATCGACGAGAATTGGTGGACGTCATGTTCAGAAAAGGTGTCTACCCTTACGATTACATGAACGATCTCGAGAAATTCGAGAAAGTCGCTCTACCTTCTAAAGAAGATTTTTATTCGAAATTATACCAGTCTCACATTTCCGATGATGATTACGAACACGTGCAAAAAGTGTGGAGATTATTCGACATGAAATCCATGAGAGAATATCACGACCTCTGTTTGAAAACCGATGTGCTTCTCTTGGGCGACGTGTTTGAAAATTTTCAATCAGTGTGTCATCGACATTATGCACTAGATCTGGCTTGGTATTTCACGGCACCTGGACTCGCTTCAGATGCTCTCTTGAAGACGACCGAAGTTCGATTGGAATTATTATTGGACGTCGACATGTTGCTCATGTTCATAAAGAGCGTGAGGGGTGGCATCTCTATGATTTTCACCAGATATGCCAGAGCTAATAATTATCACGTGGGAAAAGATTTCGATTCGGAAAAACTGAATAAAAACATACAGTATTAAGATGCTAATAATTTGTATGGTTGGGCCATGAGTCAACCTTTACCGATTGGAGATTTTAAATGGGTCGAAACATAGGAAGAAAAACAAGAATGGAGAGACTATCCTTGCATTCTAGAAGTCGATTTGGATTATCTGGAAACGTTACACAATCCACACAACGATTATCCACTGGCTCCAGAACGAATGGAAGTGAACGGCATCGGAAAACTCATTCCCAATGTAGATCGCAAATGCAAGTATGTGGTCTGTTGTGAAAATCTGAAATGTTACATTGATCGCGGGATGAGATTGATCGACGTGCATCGAATCATTCAATTCGTCAAGGAGCCTTGGATGAAAAGATACATCATCTCTACATGAATTTAAGAATGCAGGCTGAGAGCGACTTTGAAAAAGTTTTCTTCAAACTCATGAACAATAGCATGTTTGGAAAATCTATGGAAAACATTATGAATAGAACCGATGTTCGACTCGTCACGTTCGAAGAGAGGTCTAGAGAATTAATTGCAAAACCCAATCATCAACATAGAATCATATTCGACGAAAATCTAGTGGCTGTGTACATGCAAAAGGCACATCTGAAGTTCGACAAACCCTGTTATCTCGGAGTGATCATCTTAGACGTCAGCAAGCAGTTGATGTACGTGTTTCACTACGATTACATCAAATCCAAATTCGGTTCGAAAGCCAAACTATTGTTCACCGACACAGACAGTCTGGCTTATGAGATGGTGACTAGAGACGTCTACGAGGACATAGTGCCAGACGTGAATGAATGGTTCGACATAAGTAATTATCCCGACGATCACCCATCTAAGGTTCCAATGGGTGTCAATAAAAGGGTGTTGGGTAAATTCAAGGACGAGTGCGGTGGAAGACAGATCACCGAATTCGTGGGTTTGAGACCAAAATTGTATGCTTATATCCTCAACGGTGAAAAGATCAAGAGATGTAAAGGCGTTCAAGAATGTGTGATGAATAAAAACATGGCCTTCGAAGGGTATAACGGATGTCTTTTTGAAGGTTCGATGGTGTATAAAAAGATGACTGTGATTCAAAGCGAAATGCACGAGATGTACACCACAGAAATCAATAAGATTACATTGACCGCTAATGATGATAAGAGAATTATATGTGAGGATAAAATACACACTTTTGCACTCGGACATTATTCCGTGACATTTCAACAAAATCGAGAGGATGATGAATGCAGTATAATTGAGGACATCGAAATGTGGTAAGTTTTAAAAAAAAAAGTTTAAAAAAAGAATAGAAAAAAAAATAATAAATAAAAAAAAAACGTATTTATGAATAAGAAGAAAATAAAACACATATCCGTAGAAGGTGTCGTCTTACCCATCGAACCCCTATCTAACATTAATCTGTTGAAAGCAGCAAAAGATTTAAAAATCAAACATTTTCGAGGTGTGTTTTCTAGATATGAGAAAAAAAAGATGACGATTCGGAATGTGGAATTTTTACTCTGGATGATATTGGAGGTGAGGGCACGCATTGGGTCACGCAGTTTTCGAATCAGAATAAAAATTATTATTCCAATAGCTACGGAATCTCACCACCAATAGAAATAAGGAACTATTTAATGCCAGTTATTTGCAATACCAAATGAGTGCAAGCACCGGATCTAGTGTTTTGTGGTCACCAGTGTCTCTACATTCTCAAATGATGTTCAGAAGATCACTTTCAGGATATTCTCAACGATTTGCATTAAAGGAGGCGAAAGAAAAAAAATTGATATATAAATAAAGAATAAAAAAAAAAAATAAATAAATTTATAATTAAAATAAAACCCAAAAAATATTAAATAATAATAACAAAACAAAACAAAACAAACATGACAGTCGATGAATTTGGTCACGTTGACGATAATGAAGGTCCCTCTAGAAAGAAAAGGAGAACGGTTGAAGTTGTTGGTGGTGGTAGTGACATTGCCAATTTGGACGAACGATACGTCCGGAGATACGAACCTTGAGAAGAACCTTTAAACTTTAACAATAAGAAAATCTACAATCTTCCTGAACCAATCGATCTGTCAGATGCCGCGACTAAAAAATACATTGATAGAGGAGACGAAAATTTCCGGCAGATGATGAGAGATAATTACGTGAATAAAGGCATGATGGACGACCTCAACTTAAAATCTAAATGAGTGGTGAATGTAGCAGATCCTTGAGATTCGCCCGATGTCGCTACTAAAAGATATGCAGACGACGCCCGCGGAAGATTCAGTAAACATCTGAGAGATTGCTACGTTGTTGAAGTGATGCAGTCTGAATTGAACATGCATTCTAACAAGATAACTAACATGTCCTTCCCACAAATCCTAATAATGCGGCGACCAAACAATATGTAGACTTGGAACTGAGAAAGAATAACGTCGACGAGCTAGAAATGAAATCAGATCAGGATGTGGGATTCAACAAGATATTGAATCTGTCCCAGATCGACGATACGGACAAAGACTCAACGGCGGTCAACAAAGGCTATGTGGATTGTGCCCTACATAATTCTCAATCCTATCTGAAATCTCAAGTCGAAGAATTGTATCTGAACAAAACATCTGGAGGAACCATGGAGGCCGGCATCGACATGGCCGGTCACAATCTATTCGGTCTTGACGACAAACCGGAAATCGCCTCCAGCATGGTCAGCAGACAGTACTTGGGGGAAAATACGGTTTGGAGAAAGGGCTATATCACGGAAGGCAACTGGACATGAGAGGACACGCACTCACGAATCTATCGAATCACACGCACATGTCGGATGCCTGCACTCTGATCTCCGTCATGGAAAAGATAAAATACGCCAGACAATTGATCACCATCTGGGCCGAGGAGAGCGGTGCGTTAGATGCGGAAAAAGCCGAATGGTCCTTCGGAAACGGAGATAACGGACCCCTGCACGGTCTGATAGGATATCCCATGCTGGTGGGAGGTGATATCATTCGAATGAGTCTGACCTCTACAGACTTGAGCAATAGAGAAGTTGTCAATCTCGTGGTGAACGGTGTGGAAACTGATAAGAGGTACAGAGTAGAAAAGATGAAGGAGCAACACTCGAACACTAGCGTCTTCAGCACGCCTCTCAATGTGCAGATGGGGGATAGGATCAATTTCAAGACGAAAACCAATAACCCCGAAGCCGCCACATCAGTGGTCTCTCTGTTGATCAAACTCGATCCTCTGAACAAACAGTGAAAAACAAAAAAAAAATTGAAATAATCACTATTTTTGTGATATAGGGGAGACAACTTGAAAAAAAAAAAAATAATTGGATTTTGAGAGAGAGAATAAATCAGTTATATTTTTTTTTATTTTTTACTTTTTATTTTGTTTTGGTTTGACATTCCGAACTTGCATTTATTGTTATTTGTTTTGGTTTAACATTCTTAAAACACTCATCCATGTCTAAACCGAAATCGAACATAGCAATAATAAATTCTTCAAAAGCCGTTTCTCTTCTATCTGTTAACATATCTTGTAAATGTCTCACGTAATTTTTCGTGGTTGTTCCCTGTTTTTTAATTCGTTCAACCATTTCTGAAGTCAATATTACGGGTGTTGTCATTTCCAACCACTCTAATATGTTTAATAAGTTGCTCTCATCTATGTTACAGACCAAATGCTTTCGATTTCGTCTCAAACATTCTCTAACTTGATTATTCATTTTTTTAGGATTTGGGTTTGGGGGGTATTTTTCTTTATTACTTTTTTTTGGTATTTTTCATTTTTTTTTATTATTATTTTTTTTTTCATCGAACGATGGACATTTTTTGTCCGTCCAATTCGAATTCTAACTCTCTATCCGACAGGACTAAGCGAAAGCCTCGGTTCTCTTTGGCACATTCTTGTCGAATTGCATCTTGATCTGAATGTCTAAGACGCTACTCTGGAGTCGATCACTCTGTTTACTGACGTCAAATACGAACAGGGGATACATCGATTTGTATTCAGTGGGAGTGATGTTAGGATTACCATCAATTCGTCCAGTCGATGATATTTCTTTCTGAAATCCGCGGCATCACCGTATAGTCTGCAGAAATCGTTCTTATCAAAAGAGGCATTGTAATCGATGGCCGGATATCTCGTGGCGTTTAGAAATACCTGAATGTTTCTCAAGTGATAATGATCGAACAGGGAAGGATTTTTCTCTTGAGACCCATCCCTATTGGTTTGAAATGCCACTACAATGAATTGCGGTCTTTCCAAAGCAGATTTCATGGTCAGTCTCCAATCGAAATGATTACTGGATGGTGGAATACTAGCCGAGTTGCACTGTCTCATTCTAAATCCCACCGCTAATTTACGTTTCGATTCTAGATCTTGTAGAGATCTGTTTTCTCCGCGATTGAAGGCGTGTGGAACGAACCAAGATATCTTGTTCAGATGTGTCGCAGCGGGTCTCATGATGGCTTCGTTGTTTCCTTTTCGAATCAACGTCAGATTATGTTTTAATCTGTAGAGAATCTTATTTTAATCTTCCGCAAATCTGAATATGTGTTTCAGAGGTATCCTGAATGAAAACGTTCCTCTGGGTCTCGACGTCTTGACGACGTACTCGAATCTAGCTGCGGCACCGGTATTAGCTGCACTCATGTCGGCGATAGTGTCTTTCACCCACAATTGACTGAGTCCTTTAGATTTCGAAAAATCGTCCGGATATGTCAAGAGTCCGTACATCGTGGTGGCTTGTCCGGGATGAAACACGGATTCTATCTCTTGTCCCGAGAGCATTATTTTATATTACTGAACAGATGCATCATGCCATTATTGGCTAGAGTAACTATGTCATCGTCGGCGTAATCGCTTCCGTCTTCCTTAGTGAGAAGTCCCTGTATCACTATGTAACTTTCGGTGGGATGAACGAACAGATCTTGAGTCTCGACGCTAATTCTTATTTCACCGGCATTGTTCAGACTGGTTCCAGTCACGGGTTCGTACTCATGAACTTCTTTTCTTGAATGCTTTCATCTCTCAATATACCTTCGGTTATATTTAATATATTCATCATGTTTTTTTGCGGGGGGTGGGGGTTAATCCGTTTGAGTAGGGCTCTTTTTTATTATAAATTCTTTTTTTAATTACTTTTTTTCCTTACTATATATGTATAAAAAAGATGAAAGTGAAGGGTTGTTTTTTTCAAAAATGCCGTCTTCAGCAATTCTTGTTCGTAAAATGTTCCAATGATTTTTCTGCTGTCATCTTCATCATCCTCTAATGCATCGATTTTGTAAGTCCATGTAAACTATTCTAACGATCTTAAAGATGTCCTTAGTCCATCAAGGAGTGTAACCTTTCTCGAAGAGTGACTTATAAGAAGTGATTCTCACTCGATCGCTGACTGCAAATTTCGGTGATTTGGACTTTTTTGTTGGTCTTGATCCTTTCGGAACAGAGATTTGCGAAGATGCGTTTTTCGTTTCGAGGATCGCTAGCTTCTGCAGGGATAATCTTGATCGATCTGTGTTGCGTGTTGTTGTATTCTTTGACCAGTTCATCTAGAATGTCGATATATTTCTTGGTCTTATTGGCCGTGAAATACCTGTACATGTTTTCCTTCATGGTTCTATTCCAACACTCGATCATGTTAGCTTTCCCTTCGTTTTCAATAGAATAGAGGTTGACCAACAGACGAACGTGACCGTTGTAAAATTCCTTCCCCTTGTCCACTCACAATTCATCCGGTTTTCGAGAAGACGATGCGAATATGCTCTTCAGAGCCTCGATCACGCAAGCTCCCGACTTATTCTTCAGTGGTCTCATCCATCCATATTTCGAAAACACGCCGATGACCGTCAGTATGTATTTAATGCCTTTGTTCCATTTCGAATACGATTTCATGTCGACCAGATCGGCCAACCAGCTGTGATCCAGACCCTTCACGAACGCCCTTCTTCGAAATTTACGTGTTACAGGCTTGTGTAGTTCGTTCGCCAATGCATTTGTTAATTATATGTTCTAGACATTTTTTTATGACCCCATCCGAATCGACGTTTGATACCGATCACTTTACCGACCAACAAACGTTAGAGTCTCTCTCTCCTAGTGGGATTCGGTAGATTTTTCAACATCGTCAACATGTCTTTATCGCAGATTTCATTACGAGTCTCGATGCCAGGATGTTTAGCATAGCACAGATCATGGACGTAAGTGGCCGAATCCACCCTATTGATGGGTTTGCTCCAAGATTTAGGGGTTAGATCTCGATTCAATCTCATATTTAATTTCGTGCCGGGTCCCGTGAATTGATGTCCTGGCAGATGCATTTCGACGGGTAGATTATTAATCAATTTATTCGTCAGACTTACACCGCATTTGACGAATTGCATCTTTTATTTTTCGTCAGTACTGTTTTTCACATTAACCATATCAGTAACTCGCTTGCATTTGATGCAATACATTTGTTTTGTTTTTTTTTGTTTTTCATATATATTTAATTTTTTTTTTAAATTTATATATAATTTCTTTTTCTTTTACATATATATGTGTATTTTTTTCAATCAATTCATTCCGGAATCTTTTTGGGATCTAACAATTTACGAAATGATCGTCTCGCTTCTTCTCTACTACCTATTTCCATGAGAGAATCCTTCATTTCTTCCTTGATGATCTGACGAATCTTGACTCTTATATTCGCTTTCATGACTTCGTATTTTTGTTTTTCGTTCAATATGCCGAGGAATTCGCCGTCCGAAATCCTACCATCTTTTAACACCAGGGAGATCTTATCCAACACGGTGTCAATCTTTGCATCAGCTAAGATGCTGATGTTTTCGTGCTTCCTTGCCTTTACAGATAATTTCTTAGTGATTAAATTTCCAATCGTACTGACGAATCCGACAGTCAAAGCCAATCCTTCTACGCCCAACACCACCAGAAGAGCAACGACAGTGGCCGATAATAGACTGATTCCGGCAATGTTCAAACCCATAGAGGTTGCGATGAGTGTCAAATCCACACCATTCACAAATTTCTCAAATCTCGAATATTTCTTATTGAGCGAACGACGAGAATCTCTCTCTTGCGTCAGATACGATTGAATTCTATTGATTTGTTCGATTCGATACCTCTGCCCCACAGTTGTCACTACTTTTTGATGGTAGAAGAGGTGCCGTGGGCTTGACACTTGACTTCTCTAACGATGGATAGAGGTTTTTACTTCTAAGTTGCATTTTCATTTTATTTTTGTATTTATTTATATCTATTAGTATTTTTATGTAGTTTTTTTATTTGCACCCCCTTATTATTTAACGAACACAATTTTTGTGGTTTCTTTTCTTCAACAAGGAATCCATAAAAGCGTGATTCCTGTTGGAACATTTTTTCAGTGGTGGTGGTCTCCCCTTTTCCAACAAATATTCCAAAACGCATCCCCTGCCTTTGGTAGTGAGATGTGCTAACTTCAACTCTTCTGATTTTGTAGGCTCAGGTTCTCCAACACAAGACACGAATTGCCTCCAACATTTGATCACATCATCGCGTCATACGCATTTCAATGCGAGAATGAAATACATCGTGACGATGTCTTCCCATTGCATCGTGAGACACGAATGATTGATGTGATTAAATTCTCTCTCCTCTTGGCAGACTTTGTTCAAGATGTGAGGAAGTTGTTCATTCATGCAGATTGTGAAGCTCTACACAGTGCCCTACGAAGGAACCAAGTTCTTGATTCCATGGAATCGTTCGTTTTACTTATAATTATATATATACAAAAAAAAAGTTTTTCTAAGTCCTAAAAAAAAATAATTTTTATAATTTTTTTATATTCTTAATATTTTTTTTCTATTATTTATTTTTCTTTCTATATATAAATACACATTCTATTCATCTCCTCATCAACCGAATACTTGCGCCTATTTTTATTATATTTTTTTTTAAAGAAGGATTTAATGCTTTTCGTATTTCGATAAAACCATCATTTTTTCATTGTCGTAGTCGTTAGAAAGATATGGGAAATAACGCATAATGATTTTTAACTTTTCAGCAAATTCGATCCATGATCTATTTGACACGAATGAGTGTAATCTGTGAATACATTTGACACACTGGCGAATGGATTTTTAAATATTTTCATCACCACCACGATCGAATACATTAACTACGTTTTTCGCACAACAAAACATGTAATGAATTTCCCCCGCAATTGTAACGTTCTACAAGTTCCAATTTGTATTTTAAACAATCTAGGATATCTATAATCATGTGATAATCTTGGTAAGACACATTTTTTTCGTTCGAACACTTCATAGTTTCGATATTTTCGAAATAGCTTCGATTTAGGGATATGAATAACAATATTAACGAAAACAATGTTACACACCCATTTAAACATGCATCGTATACGATTTGTTCCGATTGAATTCTTTCTAATACACACTCATGTAAATTGTTAGAGAAAAGCTAAAAGCTTTTCGTAAAACGAACGTCTTGTTAGTTTTTTTCTCTCTCCTTTTGTTTCATTTTTTTTTTAATTGTTATTTTTTTTTAATTGTTATTTTTTTTATAATAACATACCCAAAATGGGTATATTCTTAAACGGTGAATTCTGATCGAACAACAAACCTTTACTGATCAGTTCCACATTCTCTCCGGTCTTCAGATAGAGACCGTCTCTGTGGAAAGCATCACCACCTTTTCTCGCGGGTCATAGATACAATCCTTTACCTTCGACATCTACGCAACATACGGCTCCTCCCTTCTTCAAATACAGTCCATTTCCCCTCTTCTTCAAAAACAATTTTCTACCCATTAATTTGTCGCCTCCCGAACTAGCGAGTCCCGAGAGAGCTCCCACGCCCAGAGCTGGCAACACCATCTTTGCGAGAATGGGTAATGCTTTGGCGGCGAGTCCCGCCAATAGCGGTAAGAAACCGCCTTTCATTCTCAGATTGTATCTCAATTGAGCAAGACTCAGTCTCACCGTCGTTCCCATTCGATTACGAATCACTTTCTCCATCCTTTTGATTTGAGTTTTAGTCCAAGCGATCCGATCGCTACCGCCAATCACCAGATCTTTGTAACTGAATTTAAATTTAAAAGCTTTGCCTCGATGACTCAACGCTCAGCAAAGTTTAGCTTTCTGTCCTTCGGATATGTTCACTTTTTTAATGATGTATTGAGTCATATTTGTTATTTTTTCTCTGGATTATATATATTTTTCTCTGGATTATATATATATTTTTTTTCAATTAGGAATATTATAAGTTTTTTTCTTTTTTTATTATGAATATTATAAGTTTTTTTATTTTTTTTTTTTATTTCTCATATAAATATATAAAAAAATGAAAAAAAGATATTATTTTTTTTCTTATTTACTTAATATTTTTTCCCCTTATATCTCTCTGATCTGAAATCATATAGTCACTGTCTATCTGCGAAGATCTAACAGATCGCCGTTATGATCCGTCAATGTGGTTTCGATGCTATACAATGTGTTCAGGATCACGGGTAAATAGATAAGATGTTGAGGTCGTTCCACGATCTTGTAACCTGGTGAAACGTCTGGAAAGAACGAATAGATCGTAGGCTGAGCGCTACCGTCGACGTAACTTCCCACGATCACATTCACATTCACTAAAATGCTATTGACCGCGAGAATGTCGACCATATTTTCGGATGCGGCGTGACCTCGATGCATCTTTCGATCGAATCCCAACATCTTGCCGATCGAATCTTCCGCATTAAAATCCACTCGAAAATTATCTCCCAAGTCTAATGTCGTCTGTAGAGTACTCGTATTGCGAGCGAGTCTTATCATTTTGCTTCCATGACCGTCGGTCTTCAGTCTCATCTGGATGTGACGGTTCAGATCGTTTATGTCGTAACTCCCTTTGGGTATTCAAATCTCGAACCAATCCACCCCGTTGGAATACTTGAATGCATTATTCTTTTCGGTGACGTTGGGAAACAAATTATCGGAAATATAAAAAAAAAGCGTCAAATCCGCTTCGATATTTTCCGTTGTTAAATTCGCTAGTCAAATTGATCACCACGCTCTTGTGATGTCCTTTGTCCCACACCCTCTTACAGAATCTCCTGAATTCTTCCCCGCTCATGTCGTTGGCCACGTGGTCACCATAGATGTCATTGAGATTCTTGAGATCCTGACGAAAGAGACACAGAAATTAGCATTCTCCCTTATCGTCTGTCTGGGCAGTCTGAAATAATTCTGAGACAGATAGAAACAATCCATCTTGCTGTGACGTTCTCGAATGTGATACGATTCAAATCGATTCTGTCTCCCCAACAGCAGATCATCGAAGATCATGAGATTCGTATTCTGCGACTTCAACTGTCTTGGATCGGGAACATCGTTGGCATTCTCGTAAAACAGACATTCCACGTTTCAACACTTGACGTTTCTCTTAGTTAATTCTCTCGACACGTCTTACAATATATTCGAAGTCTCGCGTCCTTCGAATTCGTCTCGATTGTCGAAGATTCTCTACATGACGTCCTTGGGTAATTTACGAAGCAATCTGTATTCCGGTTGAAAGAGACTCTTGGCAAAAACAAATAGTCTGTCGTAATCCAACCAGCTGGGTTGCAACAATAGATTCATCAAGAGATTGGTCTTTCCGCAATTCGATTTTCCCACTATCATGCCACTTTTGCTCTTGGGAAAGAACTCGTCGTTCGACCTCTTGGTCATCACGTCATTCCAAGACATGTCTTTGATATCCATTTTTTTCTCCAGTTTTTTTTTTACTCTGTTTTGAATTATGTTTTTTTCTATTTTTTTTTTATTTTTAATTTCTAATTTTTATATATATTAAAAAGTTTTTTTTATTTATAAATCACTTTCAGTCCAATCATTTCGTCATTTTAGCTAAGTCTTGTATCGGTACGACATTATCATAGAAGTCTTGCCAACTTCTCGGTTCGATTCTCGATCGTTTGGCAGGTTGTGGAGTTATCAATTTATTAAATTTATTAATCAACGCGTCGGCACCTCTCTTGCTGGCTTCCGAAGCTATTCTACTGCTCGCTTCGTTTGCCGCTTTCTTACCCGCATCGATCGCCATCATCTTTCTGATTTTGAGACCGCTCGATGCGATCTGTTTCGCGGTGTCATTGGTGAATTTACGAGTTAAAAATCGCATCATCGAATCCACTATGCTCGATCCGCCGTAGACATAAGATATAGCATATCCCCTGTTATTTATCACTAACATTTTTTTAAGAATTCGGGGGTTTTTTTTAATTATTTTTCGGGAATATATATATATTTTTTATTTACTTAATATTTTTTTTCTCTTGTCTTACCATTTTATTATTTCAAACGATTTATCAACTTTTGATAATCCTTCTTAGTCAAGACCTTCTGCCTCAACAATTCGTCGCACGCGCTCACTATCTTGTTATCCAGTCTGGTGGTACCAGCCTCTCTGCTAGACATCAACAATCTCAATCTCTCCAACAAGGCACGGGGATCGCGCAGAAGAAATATCGTGTCGGTCGTTCCCTTTTGAGTCATCGATCTCAGGAATCTCTCGTTCGCCTCCCATATGCGTTTCACCACTTTATCCCACTTGTAACCTTTCCTATCCTTCGGTCTCGTCTCTCTGGGATCGTTGTTCTTCTTCATGGCGTGAGTCTGAACCAGAATGTCTCCATAATTTTGGTGATCCTTTTTGGCGTAATCACCGGGTCTCATTTGAAAGAGCAAAGTATGCAATCAGACGGTCATTTCGTACCTGTTCGGATCGACTATCAAATAGTCATCTTCAAACCATACTTGCGTGTCACCCACAAAATCTTTATTGCCTTCTTCACAAAATCCGTAAATCGTATCTTTTTCACTACCATCGTCAGACCTGATGCTGAGGATGCTCGAAGCGTCGTTATTCACGCTACTTTCATCGGTTTCGATTCTCTCCGGAGTGTATTTGAACAAAGTTCTCAGCTTAAAACTACCGACGCTACTTGGATCGGTCTCGATTCTTACTGGAGTGTAACCGACGCAAAACTACCGGGGTGCGAACCCATCCTCAGAGAACCTTCTTCTATGGGTCTCAATTCCTCGGCGATCTCTTTCCTGGCTCGTTCATGAACCTCGGTGACGGCTCTGAACAACGTGGTCGTCTCTCGTCTCAACACCGTTTCTCCCAATCGCCTGGCCCTATCCTGCGCCTGAATATTCTCCTTACTCCGTATTAATTCGCGAACCTGCTCGTCCCTTCGCTTCGAATCTCCGATGTGTAGAAACATTGTTTTATTTATTTTATTTATTTATTTTTATTTTATTTATTTATTTTTATTTTATTTATTTATTTTTATTTTATTTTATTTTATTTTTGTTTTATTTTATTTTTTTTTTAATGATAAAAACAGTTATTTTTTTGTATTCTTATTTTTTTTTGAATGTTGTTTCATATATATATTTAAAAAAAAACAATTTTTTATCATCCGTCATAGGGGAGAGAGTTCGAGCGCACCTTACACGTTTTAGATTCGGACGAACGATCTCTCTCTCCGTGCCAAAAAAACCCATACATCATCGCGGGAGGGTTCCGGCGCACCAAAAAACATTCACCGCTCGCTTCGGACTCTGTTTTTCCCGCGGGAATTGACGTTGGATTGGGCGTCTTCCATCTGTGACGACAGTGTCTTTTTGGAATTTTTGTCAATGGGAATCTCAGTGCTGATCCTGTCTCTGTCGCAATCTTGCAAAATACGTAATACCCAAGTCAAAAAAATTCACCTAAAATGGTGAGTCCGTGTTACCTCTACGAAAAGGTGAGTGTTTTCCCGAGAAACGTCGTTGTCAGATGTGTCGAGCGCATCTAAAAGTGAATTTTTAAATCGGTGAATTTTTTCGAGTTTTTAATAAATTCCGTCAAAATTTTAGTCGGACCCACGTTAACCGTTAGAGAAATTGAACGTCGAACCCACGAAACCTCGTCTACCTCCACCACTGTAAAAACCAGGAGAAAGTGACGATGTGAACGCACACGTGTCGCATCGTACAACTCCATAGATTTCGATCGCGACGAACGCAATTTGTCCGAAAAACTAAGTTTTTGGTGAGACACGATTTGTGCACAGGATTTGGTGCGCTTGTATCCCTTGTTTCCCCCTACTGTGAACTGTTGCCATTTAGCGATAATTGTCCTAGGTATAGGATCTGACCCTCCATTATAATTTACAGTAGATACCGACGGTATCTGGGTTATATAGTTATCTAATTAAATGCTGCCTTTTGTGAAATTAATAACCTACAATGATTTACTGAAGAAAAGAAACAATGACTCGTTACCATTCATTCCCTACTAACGTTGAAAGTTTTTTCCAAACACCATTTCTAACATCTTTGTGACAAAATCTTTGGGTTTGAGTGTGTTTCACGAAAATCGGCTGTTGATTCTGCTTTCATTGTCAGCTGACGATTTCCTTGTACTAGAAGTAATAAATACACAGGCCTCGAGTTTTATCTTCCCGCGATGGCACAAGTGCCACATCGATTAACCCATTCACACGCGTGTGTCGTTCTGGGTTTATTATACGTCTTCACGTGTATAAAAACAGTTATTAGAAGGACAATCAGAAATTCATTTGACAACCATCAACAAAAAGAGCACATTTTATCGACAACCAATTTTGCGAGGGGAACCCGTATTACCGTTTCGTCCCATGGGTTCCAATTTGTTGTATATGCCTACTGGCACATAGAACACATTGGAACTCAGGGGACGATTTTCAGCTATCGCTAGCGATTCAAATTGTAATTGCGTTGCACTATTTGTAGAAAATTCAAGTGAAATTTCGCTTCTATTTAAAAATAGTCCGTCAACTATTTCCATTCCGCACATATGTGCGGAACAGATTTTCATTTACCGCATGGTTTAGTGTTGCTGGAGATGGGGATTTTATAGAACAGGCGTGTAATAAATTTGTTTTTTTTTTTTGATTTCGTCATCGATAACTCTTTTCGCCGCTGTAATGTCTTTCCTTCACAAGAGAAAGTAACATTTGTGCAAAGCTTTTAACCAATGAAAATCTTCTTGTGCCAAATTAAAACTTTTTATTGAAATTGGCTAAATGGGCACACGACAACGTGAACACTGGCTGTAGTATATTTATAATCCCGATTGGTCGAAATAATGCCGCAAACATGCTCGGCAATAGCAAATAATATGTTGAAAAACTCTTAAAATTGTTTGGTTATAATTGGTTGATGAGTGTCAACAGGCACTCTCCAACAAATTGTAGCAGACAAATAATATGTGAACTAAGAGTGCAAATGCACACTCTAATAAAGTGTTCCAAATTAATTGATTGTGAATGAAAAGGGCAAATGTAGTGTCCAATAATTTTTAACCAAACCAAATCTGCAAACACATTCCATTAACGGATTAAGTTCTGCAAGACAGTACCGTGGCTCTACTGAAAAGGGTGCTTGTTATTATCGCTGAAAAGTATACTACTCAAAGTTTGCTAAGCTCCAAGTATATCCAACTACCTGTTTTACGTTTTAGTAGAAATATTGTAATAAAAGTGTATATATTTTTTATTTAATTATATCTTTAATGATTTAAGTACAGAAATTAAGATTTTATTTGTGTTTGACATTATTTTTTAGCTTTTGAATACGATAACCATGGAAAATGGATATTATTGGTAAAAGAGGAAATTTTTCAAATTTGCCAAAAAATTGACCGAGCGAACTGGCATGGATTCAATATCGAGTATGAGACCCATTACTGTTAATTACAGCTTGACAACGCCTTCTCCTGTTCCCAATCAGGTTCCTGGTGGTCCTTTGTGGGATGTTGTTCAATTCTTGGACCAGTATGGCACGAAGCTCCTGGACACTTCTTGGCTGAAATTGCAAGCTGTAACTCATTCCAGACACTTTTGATTGGATTGAGGTCAGGGGATCTTGCTGGCCAGTCCATACGCTCAATCTCTTCCCTCTGTCGTTACTCCCCGACAGCATGGGCAACATGAGGACGGGCATTATCGTCCATCAGAATGAATCTATCACCCACTGCACCTGCATACAATCTGACGTGGACATCCAGGATCTCATCAATATACCGCTGCGCAGTCAATGTACCACGTTCAAGGACGCAGAGCTTTTCAGTGTGGTCTAGGCAGTACCTTGACTCATCTGTAAAAAGGACAGGTCGCCAATCTTCTCTGGTCCATCCAACGTGGTCCATGGCCCATTCATATCGTGCCTGGCGGTGCTTCTGTAACAGCGGAATGTGAATACATGGTCTTTTCGATTGGAGACCACATTCGTGCAACCTTGCCCGGATAGTCTACGTCGAAACATTTACCCCGGATGCATTCTGAAGGTCACTGCGAAGCTGGGTTGCTGTGGCAAAGCGGTTCCTACGGGCCTGAATGATCAAAAACCGGATTTCAGCTGCAGATGTTGCCCTGTCCCTGCCACCACTATGCCGTCTTACTGGTGTGCCATACTGCCGAAATCTTGCCCAGGCTCTGGTGATCACCGTATTGTGCACACCAAGGGCTTCACCAACCTGACGATGGGTAGCCCCTTGCTCCATACCATCCATACAGCCCGCCACATTTCTGCCTCAGACAGATGTCTTCTTGCATTTGCATTTGCCATATTCAATCATTAAATCACAAGAGTTTGTGTTGAAATGAAGATTGGATACCCTACACATGTCATGTACATGTAGACGGTACACCAAAACATTATGAAAATCAAGGGGTACATGCTTTCCATGACTGTCACGAAAAGTCTGCCTGTCAAGAGAGCTAATGAAAACACTGGGGACCACCTCAATATATTCCTCAATCATATCCACCAAAAATACCGCAAATATGTCCCAAGCAAATTTCACAATGATGTGTCAAATAATTGATACTTAGCAAACTTTGAATAGTATATAAGTTGGGTGTGAAACTGCATCACACAACCGATGGCAAAGAAATCGCATGAAGGGGTTAACCTCCCCCTCCCCGCGCGAAAAAAAATTCCTAAACCATCTTGTGACTTGCAGCCTTCATCCCACCTCTGCCCACCTCTGCGATGGATGGATGCCCCAACCCAGTGCCCCTTTGTTTTCACAAATTTCACAATGACGTGTCAAATATTTGGTGCTTAGCAAACTTTGAGTAGTATAAATACGTGGAAGGCGAATAGTTTGGCCTCCATTTTGTCCCCATTTCACTCACTATTGAATTGTGACGGGTCATTCGTTTTATAGACGGTAGAAAATAACAAGAAAGGCTGGGAAACTGCATGGCTACGATTTGTTGGCTGTCAACAGGCGCTCCCCAACAAATAGTAACAAACCACTAATTTTTGAATTGAGAGTGGAATGGTACTCTCTAACAAACGAAAAAAATCAATTGTTTATGAACAGAAAGGGAAATGTACTATCCAATAATTTGTAACCAGCCCATTCCTCAATAATTTCTTAGTAACTGGTTGAGTTGTGCAAGACAGCTCCGTCGCCATGTTGACATTTAGAGTACTTGTGGGTAGGAAGGGGAAGCTTGCTGTTGTCTGACTTTCCATAACTGCGGCCGTTATTTTGATGTGTAATTTTTTTTGTATTTGTTTTTGAGGTTGTGGAGTTTCAAACTTAGGGATTTCGTGGTACATTGTTTTCTCTTGTCTGTTACTTACATGTATATATCACCTTAATGAACTGAAGCTATGAACAGTCCATTGAATAAATCTGATATGTAATTTAAATTAGAGAATGATTAATAAACAGTTTGTATGGTATAATGTGCAGTTTCTTTACAGTACGTGGAGAGTGTATTATCACTAAATCACCCGCAGAGTGGTGATTCCACCCAAGCAATAATTGCAAATTTGTTGCAAAGCATAACCAGTACCAGCAAATTTTCAGGCAATGGACCCCCTGGTTAAACCCGGAGGTCCATTGGCTGAAACATTGCTTGTGTTTTTTTGTCGATATGTACAAAATTTGAAATTATAGCTTGGGTGACAACTCCACTCCGCGGGTGATTTAGTTATAATCCACTCTCCACGTATTGTATGAACAGTCCATTGAATAAGTCTGATATGTAATTTAAATTAGCGAATGATTAATAAACAGTTTGTACGGTATAATCTGCGGTTTCTTTACTTAGAGCCGCCAGACAGAGCATGACGGCGGTACTATCATAATTGGGACATCAGTATCTGGCTTCCTGATGCTTGAATGTTGCCTTAGTTCATCTCTGCTAGACTCATCTGGGCTGAATTAGTTCAACAACGTCATTCAAATATAACAGCCGCATTAATGATAGAAATCTCTCCGTCCCGTCTCTAACGCTAGATCAGACACATTAAAATTCACAATG
The DNA here is from genome assembly GCA_031216915.1 of Pictodentalium vernedei. Classification (NCBI taxonomy): domain Eukaryota; kingdom Metazoa; phylum Mollusca; class Scaphopoda; order Dentaliida; family Dentaliidae; genus Pictodentalium; species Pictodentalium vernedei. The sequence continues at coordinate 103,405,938 of CM062295.1, read as the reverse complement.
ATCAAATCCAGCCAGTTTCAAAGACCTCGTCGATAGAATTAAATATCCATCTACTAGAAATCACGAACCACGACGATGGGTGTGGAGGAGTTGGTCTGCTCATGAAAAAATGATATCATCTTCAGCGTTTGGCGATTTGATTTGATTTTTTTTTTTTTTTTTTGATTTATTAATTTACTTTACGGTATACATAATACAACAAAAATACAGTAAACACATTGAAAATAGTGGTAAAAAAAAATAAATAACAATTGCGTTTGTAAAGAAATACAAAAAATAGTGTATACCGTAGGGAGATGGCATAGCCATATTGGCTGTCTATCTGTCATCTCCCTGTCAGCTGTACAGTTTCAGCTTGTGTCAGACCAATAGTAAGAAGTGAGAACTAACAACAGATAGTTTTTTGCATGTACTCTATATACATATATTATATCTCACGTGACCTTCTAGGCTCCTGATTGGACGAATGCTGCACCCCTATTTCGTTTAGTTTGCATCCACAGAACTGACCAGGCACTACACGTTTTCTATTTTTAGCACACTACTAATCAGTTTTCTTTTCATACTGGGCGAATAAAACTAATCAGGCTAAATTTAAATATCGATTCACAGAGGCACAACATCCACAAAACGACCCGGAAAGAAATCATTGTGGAAAAATGTATCGCTTTTCCATTGTTGAAGTCAAATTTTCCGAGGCGTTCATTTATTCCTTGAGGAGATGTTCCATATCTCCTTTCGATGAGAATGATCCATACCTGGGTACAATTTTCATGAGAACGCGTCCAGATATGAAAAATCGTTTGTTTCGCTGCTCATATTATTTCGCTATTTAATTGTATGTTTTGGGCAGTAAACGAATAAATAATGGAATTCATTTGAATCTTCGGAGTTTTGTACCCCGTATTGACCCATTCGGTAATGTATATGTGTGACAAATGTGTGGAAATTGTCAAACTGCGTTGTCAAATTTCGAAAATTTTAGCTTTCATTCGCGTGTTGCGCGATTCTAGAATACACAGTTCCGTTTGGGGGAAATGTTTTGTTTACCCTTGTCGACCGATTCAAAATTAGCTTATACTCCCTCATTGCAATGAATGGGTTATTCTCCTTCCAATGAGGTGTCATAAGCCGTGTTTTGGAAGAAGAAAATGCTTTTTGAAAACTACATGGTATTTTGTTCTACATAACGCTGGTTGGTAGGACTGCTACCTTAGTAATAGATTAACAAATCGGACAGATGTTTTTCTTGATGGGTGTTCGATATAATATAAGGATTAGTGCATGTCTTGTCGTTGACTACGCCCATATAGTGCCCAGTGAGGTGGTGTAGTTCCCTCCGCTTCGCGTCGGGAACTACACCACCTCACTGGGCACTATATGGGCGTAGTCAACTCCAAGCCATGCACTTTTCCTTAAACATATAACTAGCTATCCTGTCGACTTTTCCGTGGATGCTTCCAATGTGGGCATTGTCTTTTGCGTGATTGATAATTGTCATCTGAGGAGTAAGTAGCCGATATCGGAAGCTGATGACGAGACCCAGAGTCAGAGAGCGAAAAACTATTAGAAAAAACGAAGTCTCTTGTTATTTGATAGTATGCTATATATCAGTTGGAGAAAACTTGATGATTAACTGGTAGCGTGCTGAATTATTTCCTCTCCATAACCAGATCTCTAAATTATACGGCGTATTGTTCATAAATCTTTAATTATTTAGGTTCAATGGAGAAAAGATATTCTCCGGTGCACAGAAATATTTTTATACCTATAAAAAAAAATTTATTTTAACAACGGTAAATCAATTGTAAAACTACTACTCAGAACAAAAGCCAATATGATGGCTTCCAGCACTTAGCCAGTTCAGAATGTATGAGTAAATTAAGGTTTTGGAAAAGCCAAATTCCTAAGCTGTTAATACCATATAATTGGAAAGGATGAAGAGACAGATTAAGTCTACGCAATATGGGTTATTACAGTTTACATTAACATCATACGAGCTTAGCAAATTTTTTTTATCAACTCCTTTCTAAATGTGCCTCTAAGTGGGATATTGCGCAGTCTTTCATCCAGTGTGTTCAAAATTTTCGGGTAAGCAAATGTTGGAAGGACATCTAGAGATCTTGTTCGAGATCTTTCTTCATGAAGCATGCCAGATTGTCTGGTGAATCTTCAACTTCTATTTTCCACGGCACTGGAAAAATTATCAAAAGATACGAGAGATTATTATTTCTCCAGTCAAATAGAAACAGAGACGAATGTAGCACAAAAAAGATCGCTAACCTTTAAAATTGTGTCTTTCAGAAACAATGGATCTGTGTCAGAGTTATATCGTGTATTGTTTAAAAGTTTTATACAGTTAAAACTAGAAGTTCTGTCATGAAACGCGCACAAATAGCACGTTGATATGCGCGTTAATATACGCGTTATGGCCCAAGTAAAGCTATCAAATTCTGTACATATGGCCTGTGCACAAGCAATGTTTCAGCCAATGGACCTCCGGGTAACCCGGAGGTCCATTGGCAGAAACATTGCATGTGTTTGCTATGAGTAACCAGGAGAACCTGCCGTGCTGCGGATGCCATTCGATATGGCAATTGCGCGCAATTCCAACGCACAATTAAGCCTAAATAAGCGCACTATTCGTGACAGGACTTCTAGTTTTAACTGTAGAACGTGTTTGCATTAAAAATAACGTATTTATACCTTTCGAGTTACCCCAAACATGGGATCCATTAATCAAATGACTGTGCACTAAGGTATAATACAACGTTTTCATTGCAACATGTGGCAATATAGTTTTTACTTTGTTAAGAACATAGTTTGCACGAGCTATTTTTGCGCACAAATAAGAAATGTGAGCTTTATATGTTAGATGCTCATCAATAGGTATGCCTAGAAATTTTAATGACGATTCGTTTTGGTCAGACGCAACTCTATCTATTTACTTATTGTTTATAACAACATCATTGAGCAGTGGAGCTGCTCTTTTATTGCTGGGGTTTATAATAACAAATTTGGTTTTAGTTGTATTGAGGAGGAGGTAATTAGCAGAACACCACCGATATATCTTTTCTAGCTCAAGATTAATATGATTTACAAGAATATTTATATCTGGCCCCGATGAACACACAGTTGAGTCGTCCGCAAATAACACCAGATTTAAGACTGTAGCCTTACAGAGGTCATTAACATAGAACAGAAACAAGGTTTGCCCTAAATTGGAGCCTTGTGGCACTCTGAAAGTAACTGGGATTGTGGATGACTCATTATCTCCGAGCGCAGCGTATTGTTGCCTATTGAACAAATAACTCTTGAACCATTCTAAGCAGACTCCATAATCGAAAAACAAACAAGCAAAAAAAACAAAAAACAAAAACCAAAAAAACCCCAAAATCTCCTTTTTCTTGAGCTTTATAACATACTAAAATTTTAAAAAAATCCGATGTATTTATTTTTTGACCTTTTTATCCATCATGACGTCACATAACAGTTGGCATTTGCTAGGACCTCACAGAGTTTAAGATATGGTTTTGTGGAGATTATATTCCCAAAGATTCAACAGACTGCCGTTCAAAATGAGATTAAAAGTAAATGGTCAAGACAATGACGTAAACTTGGAATCGCCGGCATCGGGGAGGACGTTTAATTGCAAAAAAGGGTGTGCGCAACTTCAGATACCAATAACACGGTGTGTAGAGTTTCATAGCTGTGTAATATAGAAACCGGGAGATAAGGGACTCACAAAAGGAGCGTTTTAAATGGAAATAGCCTGAACTTTGAAATGACGTGAAAACGTCAAAAATGGCAATAAATCGACCCCCCCCCCCCCCTCAAAAAAAAGCAATGGCTATCCCCTATCTTTATGAGGTGTACAACATCCTAAAAGTTCATGAACATCGGCCGGCATTTAATATTTTGTGACGGTGACGTGAATTTCGTCACCCGAAAATTCGACTGAAACCTTTGATAATTTATCGGGTCGGTACCATAGTTTTTGATATGGTATTTGGTGAGGATGGCATATACAAATCGAGGAAGAGGAAGGGTTGATACAGATGACATTGAAAGATATAGAAAACAAGTTAAAGGTTACATTGTTTTGGATAAGGGTTTGGTATCAGAAAAACTAATTGCTAATTGTGAAACTAGAAATTATCCTTAATACAGTACGTGGAGAGTGGATTGTAACCAAATCACCCGCGGAGTGGAGTTGTCACCCAAGCTATAACTTTCAAATTTTGTACATATCGACAAAAAACACAAGCAATGTTTCAGCCAATGGACCTCCGGGTTTAACCCGGAGGTCCATTGGCTGAAACTTTGCTTGTGCTGGTTATTCTTTGCAACAAATTTGCAAATATTGCTTGGGTGGAATCTCCACTCTGCGGGTGATTTTGTGATAATACACTCTCCACGTACTGTACGTGTACCAAATGTAGCTGTAGTGTGACGAACAAAAAAGAAAAAATGCTAACGACCCCAACAAGTCATTTCAGCTTCGTTGAATGACTGAATAAACGAACTGAACACTGTATCTCAGCCCTATTCTTGGATTTATCAAAACTATTTGACACCATAAGCCATGAGATACTATATGAACTGAAATATTATTGTATATATAATATTCAAACACTATAATATTATGGCATAAGAGGTGACGCTGATAACTGGTTCAAAAACTACAGCTGAAACAGGTCTTTTTCACTGTAAATAATCAAACAAATATAATTATACGCAAAGTCGATTTCTTGCACAGAATTAGAACTAGACCAAAAACCTTGAAAAATCTACCCGTCTTTGCATTCCCTGAAGTATGGAACGATCTTGAAGTGGACTAATTTTTCAAAGCTCATTTCAGCGTACTGTAATACTATATATTGCTCAAAGCATTACTACCCGGATTGTGCTGGCTGGCATTCTTCCATTCCAAATCAAGACCCGTATTCCCTCCTCTTCATGTCGAGCCGTGCTGTAAAATCTAACACCACGTCATATTGTTAACCCTTTACCCAACGTAACGGCAAAAACCGGCCAGCTCTATTCTAAAAAATCACCAGTTAATTTTCATTATTTTTTCATTTTTTGTCTCAAAAACATAGGTTATGACCCCTCATTGGAACGAGCTCATCGAGCCCGTTCTAATGAGGGGTCATAACCCATGTTTCTGAGACAAAAATGAAAAAAATTTAATTGTTCAAGAATTTTTTTTTTGCAAGTATCGTCTGCTTTTCATGTTAGGAAAATGGTTAAATTAATTAATAGACTAGGTGTGCTGATAAGTCTCGCAAGGTTAGATTACCTATTTTAATCTCGTGCCTGCTGGTCTTCAGGTTCGGTGCAGCCCTTGTATTTGGTAAATTTCGTGTTCACGTCCAGTGAAGTTCTTTCTCTGGCACATTAAGGTATTAAATGCCAAGGTTAGGACCTAACCAGGAGAGTCCAGCTTAAACCGGTGTAACAGGAATGGAAGTCCGTAGGAAAATTAGTCCCTCTGGACTATTATTCCGCGGAATTATAGTCCTAGGTCTAACATTTCTGGGAATAGTAGTCCGGCGGACTACTATTCCTAGAAATGTTAGACCTAGGACTATAATTCCGCGGAATAATAGTCCAGAGGGACTAACGTTCCTACGGACTTCCATTCCTTTTACACCGGCTCCGATCACCACACGCACCATTTGCAAACGCCCTTGTCATTCAATGTTAAAGACGATAATGGAAATCCATGATCCTGCACTATAATTCTTTTCTCCTTTTCAATCTAGATAATTTTTCTCCTCTCTCTGTTCTGTATTTTCTTCATCTACAGACCAGTTCCTACTTCTCTACCTGTTCCTCTTTCTCTCCATTATTTAGGGGAAGGCTGGAAGACAGCCGATGTTTTTTTCCTTTCCCTCTTGTGAGTAAATTAGTTTGTTTCAGGCTTAATGTTTTAACATCCATGTTGTAATTTTTGTAATTCGCGTAAATTGTGTTTTATTTTTGTATACTGATGAATAAAATATACATCAATATAGCTATATCCTAGGGGATCTGTTGCTAAGCCAATAGAGTAAACAAAAATCAGAAATTACGGTAACAAATACATAAAGTTCATCTTATCAATGTTGTGTTCTCAACGTCACATGTTTTCCCTTACTCGCTCATCATCGGGACGAGTCAATAAGAGAGAAAGTGTGACAATGAAAATACGACGTATCCCCCCCCCCCCCCCCCGCCTTTCGAAGATAGACTAAGTGACGAGAGTACGTATGGGGGGGGGGGGGGGGCACTAGTCAAGTCTATCCCCACTGAGATAGTTTGAACAGCTATTTTATAATATTAGAACGTTTCTTTTCATGTTCTATCGGTGGATAGTACCTGAGTTTGTGTGATTTCTGAAATAAAACCTGAAGCAGCGAAGCTGCTTCAGGTTTTATTTCAGAAATCACACAAAATCATACAAACTCAGGTACTATCGACCGATAGAACATGAAAAGAAACGTTCTAATTATTTTATTATGCCGAACAAAATATGACTTTCATTGTTAAGCGTTAACTGCAACATGCCATCAATCTTGCAACAACAATGTAGTCGAATCCAAAAACGTGACGTCATTTTGAACGAATGACGTCTCTTCAAAAATGAAATGTCACAAGTGCCGTCGCTTTGGGAGTTTCTATATCAACAAATGCCAATGTTTACAACTGCATCATGCTGTTCATGTTATAATTCATTGTTAATGCTTGTTATGAAGCTTGTGCTGAAAATTTTCGGTTTATATCGCATAAACCGAACGAAAACAACAGTTATGTCTTAAATATAATTGATTGAAGTCATAACTGAGACTCATATTCAGGTTTCACTGAAGTGGTGAACAACACGTGAGTGAGTTTTTTTAACATTTTTGATTCTTTTGAATTCATTGTTTGCAGTTAAAATCGAAAACATACCCACTGAAGATGATATATTTATTGGTAAGTTTGTGTCTACCGATGTTGAAAAAAGTTAAACGGACACGGAGCCAGCGTTTGGTGTTGAGAAATTCCAATCGACGCTGATCAATGGAAGTGGCGCTTACATTTTCTTCGTTCTCTTGTCTCCAGGGAAAAACGTTCCGATAGTACCCGTGTTTTGCCCCAAAACTCCAGTACTATGACTTTTAGAAGGTGTCAAATTAACCAATCACGGCTGATGTTACAAACTTGAGGCATAATAAATATATTTATTGGTGTTTAACGCCACATTAGCTACATCGTGGCGTCAAACTGTTATGTAGGAAAAAATGATTCTGTCCGAAAGTGAGGGAGAGCGGTGGCTCAGTAGGTAGAGGTGCAGGCTGCAAGCCGAGAGGTCCTCGGTTCGAATTCCACCTGCGGTAACCACGTTGTGTCCTTGGGCAAGCCATTTACCCCCACTGCCCATGTAGGCGCACGGTGGAATTGTGTACTAAGGCGTACTGCACGTCGATGGTGCATTTGTCTTCAACCAATGCTAATCCTGCTCGTGTGGAGTTAGTATGTTGGGGAGCGGACAGTTCCTTGCCGTTGCTCGGTGGTTCCGGCTTCCTCCGCTCGTAAAACTATCGTGGTCATGATTAGACATGGTGCAGAAATATGTGACCTTAAACACCAATAAATAAATAAATTCGAAAGTGAAATATACGTTTAAAAACGTGTAGTATGAACATTTGTGTGACAGTGAAATAACTTGCGAAGGCGGTAGTGAATAATGATGAAAATAGTGAATAAATACTGTGCAAATCAGCCAGATAAAAACAATTCTTTTTATGAATAAAAGAATAAAAAAAAACATCTGAAACTTATTAAAGATAAAGAGGTTGATTTCTCTGGGAAATGGGAAATCTAGTGAGAAGTGATGCTGTGAAATAGTTCTCACAGAGACGGTGTCGCCGTCTGATGTCATTAAATCAGTACAATCTAATAGAATGTACTAGACTGTCAAAGGATATTGATAGGGAACACATTCTGGTCGCATTTTGCCCTCTAACAAAAAAGAATGTGTAAGTCGTGTATGGTCAATATAGCACCGTGTTATTACAATAATATTTTCTGCAAGGTACGGACGCATATTTATCATTGCCATTTGGTCGGAAGCGAATAAGATTGGTGGTAATTGTTGCCCCATTCCACTCCGTCTGCCACATAGCTTTGATGTAATTAACGATATGTGGTTTACAATCGCTGAAAGGAATTTTACAATCAGTGATTGGCTTGTTTAAAGACTGTTTCGCTGCACTATATGTCCTGGTGTTACCGTAGATACCAACTTGTCCAGGTAACCAGAAAAAAACATGATGTCATATCGGTTAGACATGAGGGTATTCATCAGAGTTGAAAAGTTAACCGATTAATCGATTAACCAATGATCAACGCCTTGATGGACCAAAAAAGTAATTGATCGATTATAGGTAACTTTTAAACTACTGTATTTTCTGAGTTAACAAAGGAACAAACTTGCTCCAAAACAGGCAAACATTGTCACACTGACTCACATCAATTATATGAGACAGAGTAAAACATGCAAATTACGTGATGACATACTTGTTCACTTGCATGATCATTATACTGTTTCAGTAGCTGGAACTGGTCATTCTTAAGTTAATCTTTACCCAATGCGGGTAGCAGACGACACTTTCAAAATAGATTTTTGAATTACTAAAAATTTTCAATTTTTGTCTCAAAAACATAGCTTATGATCCCTCATTGGAACGAGCTCAACGAGCTGGTTCCAATGAGGGATCATAAGCTATATTTTTGAGACAAACATTGAAAACGTAATAAAATCTGAATGGAGATTTTTGTATGCAGAGCTGGCCGATTTCGTCCTTTACGTTGGGTAAATGGTTAATGCTATAAATCAGCAACTGTACGGCAAGTATTCAGCTACCTATAAGGGCAAGTGATTAATCGGTTAACCAAGGTTTATCCAGGCCTGGCATTCTGAAAAATGCAGGAGGGCAAAAAATCGCTCTCCTCAATCAGCTTAGGGGAGCTACACAGCATTTTAAGTATCCAGTTGAACGAACTCATTGAAACTGAAACCAACAGACTACATCAGTGATTTTATTAACTTTACTAAGGTAAAGCGAAATCTCTTAGACATCTAGATGTCTCACTCAACAACCGAACACACACTTGACAAGACCTGTGTGTGTACCCAGACCTGTTGTCCAAGAAAGTCATATGCCTACCACTACCACCTTCAACCCCCCAAGGGGGGGTTGAAGGTGGTAGTGGTAGGCGTATGACTTTCTTGGACAACAGGTCTTCTTGAATCTACGGTCACATCCTGGTGCAAGTGCTTCAAATGACAGGATAGTAGTAATGGTAGTATATTATAGTGTCAATATTCCTTGAATAATTACCCCTCAAACTGTGATGTCAGTTGTTGAACTTGAAACTGACAGAAAAAAAATATTGCTGTGACCCATTTTGCTTCAAATGATTGCAACTGCGTTGTATGTATACAAAGTACATACCCAAACACAGTTGCAGCCATTACCTTTTACCACTAAACCACTTTCAAAATGAAATTACGTGATGTTATGTGACTTCGAAGTTAAATTACATTTTTGCTTTACAACAAAAATTTAATGTGAGCATAATACATGTAATCTCAATCATCCCAGACCAAAATATTGAGGAGGGCAATTTTTCGCTCTCCTTAATTCTTTCAGGAGGGCAGTAACGAGAGCTAAAAAATCGCTCTCCTGAAATTGCCAAGCCTGTTTATCCATGTGATTAATCGATCAAGAAAACCCTTTAACCGTTTCAGCTCTAGTATTCACTTCTCACGAAGGTCCAAAATAATAAGGTTCTTAACCCTTTACCCAACGTAACGGCCAAAACCGGCCAGCGCTATTCTCAAAAATCGCCAATTAATTTTCATTATTTTTTCATTTTTTGTCTCAAAAACATAGGTTATGACCCCTCGTTGGAACGAGCTCAACGAGCTCGTTCCAACGAGGGGTCATAACCTATGTTTTTGAGACAAAAAATGAAAAAAATTAGTTATTCAAGAATTTTTTTGGCAAGTGTCGTCTGCTTTTCATGTTGAGTAACGCTAGCAGACAGGACATATAATCGACTTTCTTTCCTGTACATTCTCGATGTGTTCAAGTGCTTGTTGCAAAGCTTTAACTTCAGCTGTAAAAAACCAAACTTTTATTTGGTGTTCTGATATGAGTGATCTGATCACCAGTAACAACAGCAGATGATACTTTGTCAGCGTCTTTTGATCCACCTGTATAGTTCCCCTTTTTACACGATGATTCTTTGACTCTTTTTCAGCATATTTTTGTTTGTACTGTAAATGATTTTTCTCGAAGTTTTTAGAAGAAGCAATGCCCAAAATAACTAGGTTTTCTAAGATGTCAAGAAGGAATATGCGGTGAACTCACGGTTCTCTTTTAGATTCTCTCAGCTTCGAGTATGGCGAATTCCACATGGGGTATTATTCCAGTTCTCAATGGAGGAATATGTTTCTGGTGTCTGTTTAAAAACCAAAATTTTGAGGATCCGAGACTCAATTATAAGCAGGGTTTGATGGGTTAGACTAGAGTTTTAGAAACGTATTTGATCAGTTTACGTGGAAACACAGAAAAAGGGAGCCACTGAAAATTAAAAAGGCTCGGAACCACTGACAATTGGAAGAGAAGAACACAAACTTATGCAGTTTTCTTAAAATATACCATCTACTCGTTTCTAGATACCTTTATAATAGAATCCTCACTAGAGTATCCGCGTCTCACGGTTATGGTCTTCGCAGAAATGCCGATTTGTCGATGCCATTCTGTCGCTCCAATGCACCTGAGATGTCGTTTCTCTCAAGTTTGATTAAACTGTAGAATTCTTTGTCCAATGAAGTTCGTAAGAATCACTCACCACCCAAGTTCAAACAGTACCTTAATCGGAATGGGTGTGTCCACTGCATCTTTGGTTCCCGCGAATTACTCCTCGCGTTAATAGTCGTACTCTGCTAGTGATTGCAGTGTATTGTGAAGCCGCGAGGATTATTTCCATTTGTCTCTCTTTCATTCTATCAATTCTCGCAGCTCTCATCCACGTCGACTTTACCGTTCAGTTTCTTTCTTTTTTAATTTTGCTTCGTCTTCTTATGCAATATAAATTATTCCAGATTTTTACAAAATAGAATCTGAAGCCTTCTAGCCATATCCATGTACTTATTTTGTAAGTTGTACATGGAAACAGCTCTCATAAGTTTCTATATTGCTGCTAAATCGTTGACTACTATTGTATATTATATTCTGGTAATGTTATAGATAGTTGATAATCATGTACAATCGGTTATGAAATATTGTTAAAACTAAACACAGTAAAATCGTTCGGCCGGTGTAAAAGGAATGGAAGTCCGTAGGAACGTTAGTCCCTCTGGACTATTATTCCGCGGAATTATAGTCCTAGGTCTAACATTTCTAGGAATAGTAGTCCGGCGGACTACTATTCCTAGAAATGTTAGACCTAGGACTATAATTCCGCGGAATAATAATCCAGAGGGACTAATTTTCCTACGGACTTCCATTCCTGTTACACCGGTTTATCGAAAAAAACTGTCACCAAACCAGAAGACCGAAAAACCGCCCAGCTCTAGCTACGAAGCAGTCAGAACGGGAATTGGCGAAAATTCTTATAAAATGTTACTCAGTAATTCAATGGCAAAATATTAATTCTCATGTGGTTGAACGCGGCCCTAATTACACTCTTTGGAGCGGTAAGATATTTACTATGCCTGGCAGAAATATCCGGTAGGAGGATGTACATTACGACCGCCGCAGATTGGTCACTTTCCACTAGTAGGCAATATTTCCACGGACGCAATAATATTAGATTCCAAACATTAATTATAGGAATAATCATCAAAAATTAATTAATTAAAATTTTGTTGATGATGATTTTTATTACCTGTTAAACGCATGCGTAGACATAACTGTCTACGCGTGGAATATGAGAAGTCCACGACGACTGTACTGTAAGGGTTCTCAGGGACCGACCAGGACTATTTAAAATACGCTCTAGCCTCGGAGCCTATTTTTTCAATTCATGCGCCAGATTTCAATTTACGGAGTCACACAGCTGTTTGTAACACACACTGCAAGTATGTAATAGCTCTCATCATTTTCATTTAGTACACTATAGCAAACATTAATCTTCACTGTGGTTTCTGATCAAGTCTTGGCTGCCTATTTAGGCAGCCAAGACTTGATCAGAAACCACAGTGAAGATTAATGCTTGGTAATTAAGACTTGAAGTATTAACTTAAGCACTCTACAACAATGATAAATGATAATCATATATATAATACATGTAAGAGTGTCTCTCTCGATTATCCATCGAAAGAATATCAAAATATGATCTGAGAAGTTACGCGCCAACTGAGAAGCCTATTTCTGAGATTTAAGAGCCAGGTCCTGATGTTTCAGAACCAAATACGCACTGGCGCATGCCCAGGTCGGTCCCTGGGTTCTCTCTTAATTAATGCACAAAAGAGGGATGTTTACTCGAGTCATGAAAGCCGTTACTCTTTCCTTTATACCCGCTTTCACCAACGCAATGGTTGATAAAAACGAGTCTTTACTCGACATGACGCAACGACAGGGAAGTCAAGTACTCATGTGGCGATACTTATTTACAGCTGTTGGTTAACTACAACGATTGATATAAATTATTATGCCAGCCAGATAGATTAAAAAAGGAATGGTCATCACTAGTGGGCGAGTACTGAGGAATAACCGACAATAATGGTCAACAGTCACCCCATATTAATTCAATATATCGACACTGGGGGTATACGAATTGCCACTGTCCGTCATTTTGTTTTTATCGCAAAAAGCGCTGTCTGAATTCGGCTAATTTGCACTTTTGAAAGTTTGTTTTCAGTTCCAAACATCGGAAAGCAGGCAGAATCATCGTAAATGCGCCCAAGAATGTCACAGCTAATAAATCAATAATTTTGTTGGCGATCATTCAAAAATTGTATTACTCTCCTTGTATTGCGTCTGATTTTGTAAATAAATGAATGTCGATTGGAAAATTTAACAAGTCGATGAAACGGTTTGCGAAAACTCGTAGGCTGGCTTAATTAATACGTTACGGGATGTTTTGTTGGCGATTACGTGGTCAGCTGAGGCTCAACGAGAACAATATTGGACTCGGCTAAAGCCTTGCCCAGTATGTTTATCACTTAGCCTCATATTTACACAGTATCCGCCAACAAAACGGCTCGTAACTTATAATATCTTGTTCAAAATACAACGCTATAGCAACCAAGTTTTAATTTGGGGATTATAGAGTTAGATAAACTAATTGAAACAGTTTCAGTGCTAAGTTTTAATTTATGACAAGTGGGTTCGTTTGTGATACTCAATATTGTTAAGCGACGATTTAATGATTACGTTCTAATAATAATAATAATAATAATAATAATAATAATAACAATATAATAATAATAATAATAATAATAATAATAATAATAATAATAATAATAATAATACAAATAATGTAGTTTAAAGAGGGAGTATCTACAAATATGTTCTCACAGGCTTTACATGAAAGCGAAAATTGAAAGATAGTGGTAGGCGGAAACAAACAACCGTTTGGTGTCAACATAACTGCGAGAGTTTGTAATTATGATAGCAACATTTCACATGCTGGAGAATTTATACACCTCTGTATGGTCCCTGACGTTTTTGCTTCCTGCTGATGTACTCCTGATCGATGAGGGAAATGCCAGTTGAAAGAGGTGGGTATTCAGGCCCCTTTGGAAGCAAAACAGCCTTCTGGAATCCTTAGTTGGTCAGGTAGATTGTCCCACAAGGCCAGCCCTGCGACAGAAAATGCTCATTCGCGCGCATTAACCATGTTTCCCGAACTTCGAGCAAGGTAGTTAGATTTGGATGACCTTAACCCGCCATGCCTTAGCACATAATGCTTATCAAGATCAGAGAGGTATTTAGGTGTAAGTCCGTTGAGGGTTTTGAACGTAAACATGCGGATCTTGAAAACGATTCTGTGCTCAACTGGAAGCTAGTGGAGTTGAAATAAGATTGGACTGATATGACAGCATTTTTAGACGTCGTTACTACTCTGGCAGCACAGTTCTGAAATTTGATCAACGAATATTGATTGCAACCGTACAAAAATGAGTTAAAATAGCCTAATCTGCCGGTGACGAAGGCATGGACGAGTTGCTTTGCGGTCTACTAACTGATCACCGATCGCACCCTGGATATAGTCGTAGGTGGTGGTACGCTGAGCTGCAGACCTGCATGATATGGTTATCTGTATTTAGGTTCCCGTCCTTGAACCGCAACCGATGGTTGGATCATACTAACCTCAACGTTGGGATGTAATTTGTCACATTTTGCTAACTGGCTCGGCATATCAAAATATATGATCTTAGTTTTATCAGAATTAATTTTAAGAACGTTTGTTGTCATCCACTGTTTGATATCGGAAAACATATCTCTCCAGCCGCGCCATTGCAGCCAGATTGGACGCAGCCTCGAGATGCACGTAAAGCTGGGTGTCATTAGCATAGAAATGAAAAGATCTACCATGCTTTCGAATTCTATCTCCCAACGGCAGGACATATATAGTGTAGAGCAGGGGTCCCAACACAGATCCACGGGGGACTCCAACTCGTAGTGAAACTTTATCCGAGACATCACCCTTGACAGTAACCGTCACCAGAGATCTATTTGTCAAATATGACTCGAACTATTTTAGTGACACACCATGGAGCCTTTGACGATGTTCAATTGTATTCAGAAATACGGCGTGGTCGATGGCATCAAACGCCACGCGTAGGTATAAAAGACCTAAACATGAGACATGGTATTTATCCATGGCTAGAAGAATGTCACTCTGCACTCGAAGGAGAGCCGACTCTGACCTACAAAATGGTCTGTACAAGATTGAAGCTCCTCTTATAGACCACGCAGTGTTAAGTAGTCTCGTATTTGAGATGGCGCAACACATTCAATGGGCTTGGAAATGAAAGTCCAATTTCGGACGACAGTTCGTATTATCTCCTTGTCGAGACCGGGTTTTTAAACGAGAGGTGTAACAAAGGCGTTCTTCATGCAGGATGGGAACACGCCGGCTGAGAGAGATATCTTGGTGATTTCAACAAGCCATGGTAAGAATTCAGATAGACATGATTTCAAAAGCGCAATTGGAATAGTATCCAGACGACACTGTTTAAACGGTGACTCGGAGATAATATCACTTATACGTTTTGTATTGACAAAGAGGGAAGCCCTGAAACATGACCTCAGGCACAGGTACATTCCCGAAGATAGCGGTAGGGCGGGACAGGGCATGTCCCCATCGTTAGTGAGGCTGAATCTTATGCTATACAGCTTAGATATAAAATGTATATATTTGACAGACCAAGGGGGCATTCATGCTGAGGGAGACTCGCACTACGCCTGCGATGAAAAAAATAACTTGTCACAAACATCTGACAACACACTTGGCCGCCGATGTTTTCAGCAACTATTCCTGAAAAATATTGCTTTTTGGAACATAAGTGCATTCACGAGGTTCCGTTGAGCTACAAACATTTCGCGGTGAACTGAAAGTTTAGATTCATGCCTTGGAGCCCTAGCTCCCTGCGACGTCTCTTGTCTCCCCTGATTTCACCAGAATATCAGTGAGAGCTTCCACGCCTGATTAGACTTATCGTGCGAAGTGGAGCAAGGTCATCCATGAGATCCGCCGTCATGATGATAAATTCCTCCGTAATATCACTCATGGTTTTGTAAACAACCCGGTCTTGAATTACAGAGGTTTTATTGCGTTAGAAAAATTCATTCATGTTGATATCCCTACACTTTAGATAGTTGATGGTTCCACTAGACGTCCACTGTCGTGGTAAGTTAATGGTAAAGTTAACCAGAAAATGGTCTAATAGGGCTAAGTTGAACACTTCAATGTCGCAGACAAGATGAATATCAGATTCACAAATTATAAGTAAATCCAAGTATGTGATTCATTTTATGCGTCACGCCAACGACTAGCTGAGTTTACTTCATTGAATTTAAGAGGCTAAGAAAAGCACTAGGGTGGGGGTCTTTGTCGTCATCGATGTGCAAGTTGAAGTGGTCGGCAACTATAATCGGACTATTACCAGCAGCTAACTCACTTAGAAACTCCGCGCTTTCAAAGAAGAACGTAGTTGTTGATGCATTTAAACTCGCTTGATCTTTGAGAGTTAGCTTTTTACTGGATGTAAAAGGAGGCCGGTAGATTACAATTGCTCGACTTGATTGCGGCCCGTGTCGCCAGACGATGTCAGTTTCAGGAAACAGGCACAGTGACAGTTGGTTATCATCCATCATATCACGAATCGCGTCAGTCTTGTTCACGACAGATCTAGCATTGAAGTGTCCAGCGCTTCGGCTTGGAGTTGGTTGAGGTGGTACTACCAGAATACTCAGGTCGGTGTATTTCGGCTCCCAATTCACATAACATCTCTGTCCACCCCTGCAGATCCTACGTTTATGGAGTATGTCAAGCGAGTTTAAGGAATCGACGAAAGTGGAGTGCTGTGAAAATCTTGCGTTTGAATTGCTTGTTGACAAGCCATCGGTCAATCGTACCTTCATTGTTCGTTACAGATGAACTGCCCTGCCCCGCCCTGCTAAGGGGGTGGGGAATGGGGCAGACTACCCGTATTCCTATATCTACAGAGCTGCATGATTACTCCCCCCCCCCCCCCCGAGACTCAACGGCGATGCTCCATGAATCCTATGCAAACCACCACCACCACCCTCCCACACCTTCGCATCATATGAGAGAGAGAGAGAGAGAGAGAGAGAGAGAGACACACACACACACACACACACATTAATTTGTAGTAAGCACCCGCCACGGACATGTATTATAATTCTATGTACATTGCATGTATCATTGCTTTACTTTACTCCATGTAAATGGAATAAGTACTGAATAAAATCAAATCAATCAAGGGTTTCCGATCGATAAATCAATCGCTGATTAGAAATACAACAGTGCTCTTGTCCATTAAGGTCTTTGTGAAAAGCTGTTGACATGACCGACCAACGGTGATTAGCTGTCACTGTCACTGCACATACAGTACGTGGAGAGTGTATTACCACTAAATCACCCGCAGAGTGGAGATTCCACCCGAGCGATAATTGAAAATTTGTTGCAAAACATAACAAGCACAAGCAAAGTTTCAGCCAATGGACCTCCGGGTTAAACCCGGAGGTCCATTGGCTGAAACATTGCTTGTGTTTATTTACGATATGCAAAAAATTTAAAAGTTATAGTTTGGGTGATAACTCCACTCCGCGAGTGATTTAGTTACAATCCACCTTCCACGTACTGTACACACAGAAAAGTCCATAAACAGAAAATGTCGAAACAATTCCAGAAAATCATATCTGATATGTGATCTACGAAAACAATATAAATGTTCTTGCCAATTTTCTCAGTCGTTGAGCACCAATAATGTGCTGAAAAAAAAACTGAGCTAAAACTACAGAACAAAAACAGTGCTGCCCACATACAGGCGCACTGTAATATATGTTGTTAACGTTTCCTTTCCAATTTCCCTGATTTGTGCAGTGTTAGCAAATTTTGCATCTTTCTTGATCATGGATAACCTTGGAGACAAATAAACACAGCTTGATAACTTGTCTGGATATGGCAAACCAGTCTCTACTTTCAGTTTAAAAATATTTACAAGAAACTTCGACTTCCTAAAAATATGTTTTTGAATTTCTAATTTAAATTTCATCAGAGGACCACTGGTTTACTGTTGATGTCTACAGATCGGAATTAAGGGAGGAGGATAAAGAAAGGGCATTAAAAAACAGAATTTAGAATTTGGAATTAAGAATTTAGGACTAGAGAAAAAAGAATTTTGAACTTACCTTAAATGCATAACTTCTGCTGTGTCTTGTCTCAGTTGTTGTTTGATTACCTTTGATAGGACTGTCATGCATATAGCACATTCTATTCCGTATATCAAATGTTACGGCCGCGCATTTTCCCTGTTTCTCACACAGCTTCCCGCATCTCAGAACATTTTTGGTAGAGATATTGAAATACGATGGTGGAACTGTTTTAAAAGACCTACCCCATACCCAATCCGTGGCACATAAACAGACACAGTTAATTGCAACGCATGTCACTACTGAAAGGATTAGTTCCTCCATTCTAACAAAATGCATTTCCAAGAAGCAGAAAAACAATACACGTCTACAAACAAGGAGAGTGTGGAAATAAAATGATAATTTGGTTTCTGGTATCACAGAATCTAACACTCCCGATTCACGGGTGCTGCTCACTTACAATAAACAACTTGACAACTCATTTCGAAGAACGTTTCCTCATCGAATCAATGTCAATAATGTTGTTGAAACTGATGAGCAAAACAGGAGAAAGGGAATTGTTCATTGCGCAGACAAGCACTTTGACGATCAATGTACCTTATACATTATTTAGACTTTAGCCATTAACCCTTTACCTAACATGAAAAGCAGACGACACTTGCAAAAGAAATTCTTGTATAACTAATTTTTTTCATTTTTTGTCTCAAAAACATAGGTTATGACCCCTCGTTGGAACGAGCTCGTCGAGCTCGTTCCAACGAGGGGTCATAACCTATGTGTTTGAGACAAAAAATGAAAAAAATAATGAAAATTAATTGACGATTTTTGAAAATAGCGCTGGCCGGTTTTGGCCGTTACGTTGGGTAAAGGGTTAACTTAGAAAGGTGAACATTTTCACTCGTCAATCAATAGAAAACAGCCTTCGATGGGCATCGATCGTGGAAGTAAAATGTAATATGTAAAATAAAAAACATAGTTGTCGGGTGATAAGAATGCATTGTAGGATAACTGACATTCAAGTCGGTTTTAAACCAACAAGTTCATGTCCAGTAACGTATCTAAGGTGTGAAGATTGACGCAATTTCCAGATCTCTGACGTGGAGATGTTACGTCATGTGAGTGCTTGGTTTCAGAAGGGGGTAATTAAATACCATTTTCCGTTGTCAAAGATTGATTTGGACTCAAATTGCGATTTATTCTCATAATTATCATAAAGTTCCTCTCATACACATTGATTTTTATCCATAGAAAAGTCAAATGGTTTCCCTTATCAGCATGATGATATGATTACTGATCTATGGACAACTGGATCGCCGAAACGCTCATTGGTTACACGTAGAAACGTTTCTCCTGCCATGTTGGGGGTGGGCGGAAGTTGCTTTAAATAAACATTCTTGAAAGTTTCCAAGGTTTCCACGCCTCGTAATAGCCGATCACATTTTACAGAGTATACTTTTATGTCTTTGAAACATGAATACGTTTATGTTGTCCATATTTTTAGCGACAATGCAAATTGAATATCTACTTCATATTTCAGAACATCCCTGTTGCGGTCAGGATTACCCATTGTGCAACACAATGTGACCTCAAACACCAATAAATAAATAAATAAATAACATAATTTAGTTATTATTACAAAATCAAGTGCCGAGATGTGGGGCACCTCAGCTCTCTGTACTAGGGCGTACTACACGCTGATGGTGCACCTGTCTTCAACCAATGCTAACCCTCCTTGCATGGAGTTAGTACGTTGAGGAGTCTGACAGTTGCTCGCCGTTGCTTGGTGGTTCTCTCTGGGTACTCCGGCTTCCTTCCCCCACAAAAACTGTTCAACTCCAGGAGACCCTGGTTGTCGAAAGTTTTGTTAAACTCCAATAAATAAATAAATAAATAAGTGCCACGCCGATCGCCAGCGATCAGACAATCGTCCCCACGGTAGGTGGATTACTGTGAAATATATTGATATTTCCTCAATAAAACCCAACCCAAATATGGATATCAAAGGAACAACTCAACAAACTAGTCCCAATATTACCCATATTTCTGTGGTTTTACTGGAAGCATCCAAAAAAGTTAAGTAAGGCTAACTTGCATAATTTCTGCACAAGAAGAAAACCTGTATAATATGTTATTTATCTTATGTCCCTTCCCTTCAAATCTGAAAATTTGAAACAAAAGCATGAAAGCATCTCTGAGATGCAGGTGGTAACAGTACACAACATAATACGCACAAAAATATTACCCGAGAAAAAGATTAATTTATGCACGAGAAAAAAGCCGTATGATATGTTATTTATCTTATGCTGCTAGACCTCCATACCAAAAATTATTGAAATCGGAAATGTCGTTCAGGAGTTCTGAGCGTAAAACGAATTACACGCAATTTCCAACAAATTGGCCGCCGGTCGGCCATCTTGAATATTTTTCGGAAAAAATTTACGTGCATCAAGTTTTCCTAATGCCCCATCAAATCTGAAAATTGGAAACAAAAGCGCCAAAGCATATTTGAGATACAGGTGGCAACAGGACGGACGGACGGACGGACGGACGGACGGACGGACGGACGGACGGACGGACGGACGGACGGACGGACGGACGGAGCGCAATCCAATAGTCCCCTTCACGGTGAAACCGTGGGGGACTAATAAATAAATAAGTGCCGAGATAGGAAAGTCGATGCAGTCTTATTAATTTTCATGCTATCTGAACACCCTGGAATTAATGACGAAGTGAATGCTGTTACACTATGACTACAGTCATAGCGTAACAGCTTTCACGTCATCAAATGTCGTGGATTGGGAGTAGTTACCTCGTTTATAAACAGGCGGCTGTCTTGTGGGGGTGGGTGGGGCAGTTTGTGTGGCGATATTCGCTGACGTTCCAGAAATTCACTTGTTTTGAAATCGGGGATAAGATAGAATCTTGCTTTTGTTTGTTTCCCATTTACTTTCTCGTAAAGTTGCTAACTGTTCACGCTGGAAATAATTTTTGAAATATATATTTCATGAGACTTTCCTCCAGTCTGATTGGCTAAGATGAACTATTTTCGATAGTTTTGCATGCCGATGGTTCTAATGGTCGTTCACAATACACTTTCTAAAAGAGTCGTGAAATATTCTAGGTTGTTGGACTGAAAGAACACAACGCGTCTTTTTAAGTGATTTTCCGGAATTCTGTCCCGCTATTTCCATGTTCAAGAATGTAAATGTCTTTATTACGCTCCTGTTCTATGTGAGTGTACTTTTGTTATTTAATCATAACTAAAAAAGAGTGTTTCAGCAGACGATTGATCTCCCGAAACTGAACCGATTTCGAAATAACTAAACAAAATGTCTAAAATTAAAGAATATGACGAGTTTAATACGTAGGGAAATAGCGAAGAAGAAATAGAGCCGATATATGAAGGGGATAATGAATATCCAGAAGAAGAAAAAGATTATGAGTGCGCAAATTTGGTTGGCGATAAAATGTGTTATTTTTATTGATAGTTGTCAAATGAATTGCTGAGTGCCCTTCTCATAATTGTTTTTAAAGACGTGAAGACGTGTAATAAACGTGCCATATCGAGTAACCCATCCACACGCGCGTGTCGTTCTGTGTATTTCTTGGGCAAGATCCTTGAAAATAGGCGGTGCATTTACGACCGGAATTGTGATGCGTGGCAAGATTTTTCCTCAGTTTTTTTGATATAATATAAATTATTGCACGGCATGTGGCTGGTCGTCGAGGAAGAAAATATTCCATCAATCTGAGGCATTGTGGAATTGAAGCCGTGTAATATTTATAATATAAAACCCAAGTGATAACTGTTTCTGTTTTAACCAATTCATTTACAGTACGTGGAGAGTGGATTGGAACTAAATCACCCGCGGAGTGGAGTTATCACCCAATCTATAACTTTCAAATTTTGTACACATCGACAAAAAACACAAGCAATGTTTCAGCCAATGGACCTCCGGGTTTAACCCGGAGGTCCATTGGCTGAAACTTTGCTGGTGCTGGTTATGCTTTGCAACAAATTTGCAATTATTTTTCGGGTGGAATCTCCACTCTGCGGGTGATTTGTTGATAATACTCTCTCCACGTACTGTACTTGCAGTAGACAATTTTGAGGATCAAGCCTTTTATTCCCCGTTGGAACGATATTAGTCCGGCCGCCGAGGCACTGAACCTGGTTTTGTTGTATTAAGTTTTTTTCTCGACGCATTATTATTCTTTGGGGTCTCCTTGATGAAATTTTTCTTACTGGACAGCTGACAGTGTTGAGCAATTTTTTTTATTCGACAAAATCCAAGATGGCCGCCAAGGTGGCCGCTATGAAAAAATACAATATCACCATATAACTTGGATCGGAATTTTTGGTAAGATAATATGGAATTTTGAAGATTTTTCTTCATGATTCATCGTACACATATATAATTGTTACTTATTGGCCAAAATAAGATTACCAAAATCCAATATAGCGGCCAAGATGGCCGTCAATGTGTCACACTTTTCTCATTTTTTTAAGATTTCACCACGTATCCTTCATATTGTTGCTAAGATGATGACAAATATGCATGCTTATATAATTCTGTTTACCAGAGGGGCCATTTCTGCACACACCGGTACTCTAATATTCACCAGAAGTGGATTGTTGCTCACTGTATCACGTTATTTATAAACGCCGGTATAACCTAGTCAATCCGAAAAAAGTTGCGAATTATGTTATGTCCGTCGGAATTAACCGATATTATATGTATAAACAATGTAAGGTATATACACATATCGGCACATTTTCATGAACCTACTGTTACTCTCATGTGTTATATGAAATATATTCTCTCAAAACCCAAGATGGCGTCCAAAATGGCCGCAAATATGGCAAACAATCATCAATTCTTACAAATATAGGCGGCTATCAGGCGCTATTATTTTGAAATGTCCAACCATGATTACCGATGTGAATTAGCCACATGGGGTGATGCTCTTTTGTTATATATGATCAAAGGAATTGTTTGAGAAACCCAATATGACGTCCAAAATGCTCCCAAAATTGTAAAAGTAACAAAGCAATTACAGTCTACACACATCTGCCCATAGTCCAGTCGCCAATACTCTTAACCTGGTTTTTTCTCGGTGTATTATCGTATCACTATATCGTATAACTATATGGTCTCCTTGTGCTATTCCTTTTACTGGGCAGCTGACAGGGTTGATCAATTTCCTTATAACCGACAAAACCTAAGATGGCCCCAAATTCAACTTTCCGCCGATACCACTGAAAATATTGAAATTGAAAGTCAAAAATCTTTACTAAATAATTCAGTACAGCACGCCATTTCCAACTGATTGTGTTGGTCACAAAGCGGGTCAGCTTATCCCCAGATTTTCCAGAAAAAATCAAAATGGCTACCAAAATTAGTAACATTTTGCTTTTTTCAGCAGTAGTGTTAAAGACTCCAAAACGGAGGTGGGAACTGAAATGTACGAGAAATTGTAACAAGAGAGATGTTTGCAAATATCATTGGTGAAGTACTTTATAAGGACCACACAAGATGCAGTGAATATCAAGTTGAATGACTGTGTAGTTCCTTAGATCGACTCATCACTACGCATTACTGCCAGCGATGTCTGTTCATTGCAGCAGTCCTCTGAAACACTGCACGCACAGAAAATGGTACACGCCATGTTTGCTGCATTACACTTACACCTCGAATATTTGCATGGCGTTTTACTCGAACATGTGCACCTAATCATCTTCAGTATTTCATCAGGTGCTAGCTTGACGTTGGACGCGACTGTCACAGGGTTCAAAGATTTTGTATTCACGTCTTTCTCGAATCCAAATACAGTTGGGTCCATCTGTGGTGGGTTAGGTTGAAGGGCATGCTTCCATATACAAGTTTGCAAGTGGGCCCGTTTGACAGTAAAAGCCTCTGTTGTGGGTGGTAGGCTGCACAATTTAGGAGCAGATGTTGCAGTCGGATTCCCAGTTCGTGTTCTCCATATGCACAAACGAGCATCGGACATTGATGTTGATTTAGGAGATCTATGGTATAATGCTATGAACTTGGTGGCTTGTTCTAGAACATCCGATATCTCCACGTTATTCTCCCCAAGTGATTCCAGTGTCCCACCAGTTTGCAGAACCTTCAGTACACGCCCTTTGCCGATACCAAAGCATCCCCCTACAGTATCGCACCCGGAAAGTGCGTGAGCAGCGAGCAATTGAGGAACAATTTTCTTGTGTGTATCAACTGCGGCAGGTATATCTATCACCATCCGTCCATGGATTGGTGACTCCATAGTCATTGCAACCGTCAAGTGTTGTTCAAGGTAGCGATGCAGCAACAACAAATAGACGTCAGTGTCGTCAGCAACAACCACAACGTCATTACATTCAGCTGCAGCAAACAATATTGCCTGTTGACCTATAATGTTGTCAGCTTCCTCGTGACTAGTTGCCATAGCTACTCTATCTGTCACCGATCCACAACTAACCCCAACCGGAACATCATGTTGGCCAGTAATTACAAGTTTGTGAGTACGTGTGTTTTGCTCAGCAAAACTTTTGTCCGTGGTGAGTTGATCACATTTAATGAAGATCAGTTGCTTTTTGTTCTCCACTACGGTCAGCACATGTTTTTGTGGTGGTAGCGGGGAGGTGGGTACAAGTTGAAACACCCGGCAGCTATCGGACTTTCTATGTGCCCTTGTCACGCACTTGGTGCTGTAGTCAACATATCTGTCAAATACCAAATACACATCACACGGTCGCAACTTCTGTTTGATGTTGTCTTTAAACGCTGTAATGAAGTCTAGAACAGTTGCCGGTCTGGTTTTGGTAGACACGGGCCAATGAGGTATCCAGAGCAGTGCACAGCCATCGATAACAATTGCAGATTTCTTATCCACACCAGACATTCTTTTTGGTTTCTCAACAACTGTTTTATTTTTCAATACTGATTTTGATGTGCACACGCGCATATCCCCGGATTCATCAAATATGGCGGTTGGTAGTGGAGACAGTTCAAAGGAAAGGATATGTTTGATATCTAATTCACGTGAACTACATAAAAGTCCTATAACTCTAGAATAAATGAGATTAGTGTCATATATTTTGACCTCCCCAGCCTTCAGCGACTTTTTCAAGATTGCCATAGTTTGCACTGGTTTCGAAATTGACTCATAAAATCCACTCGGGAAGGCCTCTTCAAATTCCGTCATTTTCTGAACTCCGAGGCTGACAATCTTATCGACATTGACAGACGTTGGACCTATCCTACCAGTTGCGATGTTAATTATGGTCTCGGGGTGTCCGTTTGGATCCAATGGGTCGATACACATTCCTAGTTTAGTTCTCAGACCCATGCGGTCGACAGAATCACTTGCAATTCTAGACTTGGCCTCTTCCTTATGTGCGATCTGTAATTTGTCACTATCTCGATCTTCTCGCAAATTTGATATACCGGTAGCTAACTTCCCACATGCAAGCAAACTCAATGCCCCGGTTTTTAGTGTTTCTGGCTTTAATGTGATCCCTATTATACCGGATTTGCCATGGCCATATCGCATGAAGGTAGTTTCGATATACATATCGCTCCATATTCCATTACATAGACCAGTTATGTGTCTCATCACATGTTCACCCTTCAAGAAATGAGATAAAATATCCGGTGGCATATTTTGCATCTGCCGCAGATAGTAAAGCCCATATCTTGCGTAATTTGCACGACAGAAGCAAAGAAATAAGGAAGCATGCTTTTCACAGCTTCGATGTGCAAAAGCCAGTCACCTTCTCTCTCCGCTCGTGCGTACATCATCATGAGGAAGCATGATTTCAAAAAAGCATCAACTCACATTTTTGTCGTGCGACTTTTGCACGCGTTCTCTTCTAGCAATGCAAATATTCTGCACATTGCAAATCATTATTCTCGAAAGCTGTTCGCAAAAGTTCTTCTGATAACAAACGCATGGCTCTCATGTTCATTGGAAACGTTTTCCCAGTCAAAATCTTTTCAACCCCACCGAATACTGACTCAAGTATATCTGAAAGTCCAGTATTGGCCATGGGCGTTCCAACTGAACCAATAAAACTCATGAGCAAATGCATACCACCCAATCGAGGAACAAATGCCGCGAATTTGTCTGGATAAGACCATAACACCTGAACTGCTATCTTGTATAACTGCTGATCGGCAGTAAATATAGTGAACGGCTGTCCTGCATCTGACGATAGTTGCTCTGCCTTTTCCAGAGCTGTCATGATAGTGTCTGAATCAGCAGGTGTCATGTCTATTAGAGGGAGGTATGCTGCGTTCGTTTTTGGGTTCGTTGCTTGACCCGAGTCTCTCGTCATGCGGGTATTATACTCATTGAACTCCAGACAGTTCTGGTCACTGACCATATCTTTCAAAAATGCGAAGTCAAGTTCTATCGCTCTGCGTAATGACATTGCACTGCGACACAATGTTGAAAGAACAGTGTTTCGTACATGTGATGCGGGCATGTCGGGTCGTTTGGGTCCATTGAAACGCACAACATCCCATTCGTACTCTGTTGGTTTTGTCATATCTGACTTTTTCAATCTTGGGATCGTCTGAGACTCAACGGAATCATTATTTTCCTTTTGAGCCATCACGATTGCCAATGAATGGGTGCTTAGCTTCCCATTTTGAGAAGCACTTTCAACATCAAAGTTGTCAACAACCACTTGTATGAGGCCAGTGTTGGCATCCGAAATCAGTGTATCATTTGCATTCTTTGCAGCCAGAGTTGCCGCAGATTTTTTGAATCTCAATAGCTCGTCATATGAGCATGTAACTATAAAATCATGCATGTTTTTTATCAACTCTTTAGAATCTCTTAACAGCGTTGTCAACGAAATTTGAAGCGGTGTGTATTTTCCACACAACGCTGATGTCACTATGTTTCCTATCATCAGAGCGGGTAATGGGTGGTCCAACTGTGGAGCTAAACGACTTAGTAATGTGAGAAGTGTACCACTTACAAACGAGGATACGCTCTCGCTGTTAACATCAGTGGCGTAGTTATCTTTGTCATGATCAATATCTTTGATTTCTTTGCCAATTGCTTTACTGAGAATCTTTATGGAACTGTCAATATTGTCATCATCCGAGTCTTTAACGTGCCTAAGTGAGGTGCCAGCTCTGGATTTGTCTGCCAAAACGATGGCGACAACCGGGGAAGACAACACCAAAATGTCATCTCCGCAGCTATCGACTAGATCAGACACAAATGATCGACGGGAATTGTAAGTCCCACCAGATTGCAGATAAAGATCAAATAATTCGACAGAACTCCACGTGGGGGATGTGTCATTTTTCATGTAAGATATGACAGATTGTATGGCCTGACTATGTGGTGACGAAAGATCAATTTTCTGTTTTGCAGCTGATTCTACCGATTTTGGATTCGTAAATTTCGACCTACAGTCAACATGGTACCGAGCATCGGCAGCATGTAAGTTGCTAACAGCACCACACACTCTAAGCTTTACTTCTTCGGACCATTTATCGTTCCTACGACAGCAAATGCCAATCATTTAATCACTAACTGACATATGCGGTGTATGTGTGCCTATTTGGTGAAACAGGTAGGCGGGCCTCCACCTTGAAGGATTCTTCGTATCCCGGTCAACTATGCAGTCATCACCACAAAATAGGCAAATGACGCCTGAAAGTAAATTCGTCATGTGAACGTTTGGGCCGTTTTTCGGGCGGAGCATCATAATCTAGGGGTGTGCTATGAGCAATGCTTGCTTGCTTCACATTCTTCGGGTGCAAATACTTCTCAACACAGTATTTTTGGCAACTCAGAGTCAAATCTGGGTCTTCATCGTACCCATGTTGCAAAGCTATATGTAAGTCATCGTTATACATCCTACTACACCTGAGTATATTCTCAATTCGCTTTGCTTTCACGTTCATTAGAGGATCTTTGCTCCTCGATTCAGCACAACCGAACGTGGTTGAGAAAAAACAAGCATCTGACATGACGGAGTTAGTCTATGTCGTTTCAAAGCAAAGGTCGCCCGAACCTGATGCTATATTGAGTGAAGTTGAAGAAATAGAAACGCTAGTGATAAAAGGCGAGACAAAATTGTAAGTTTGTGAGGTGTGTAGTGAGACACATTTGCGCAGTTGAAATAATGCGTCCTCGCTCTGAGAAATCAAAGAGAAAGAACAGTTATGTGACGTAACCTCCAAACGCGTTCGCATATAAAGAGCGTTGTTAGATATAAATAGCGTTGATAGATTTAAATAGCGGTGTAATATCCGTTCAATTTCTACCAAATACCCAATGCGGATATAGTTACTATATCGAAACACAATTACATCACGTTTTGTGATTATATAGTGAGTTAAGATGAAATAATCATTCGGATCTGTAATTTCCACATTAATTTTCGACCCCTTCAACAGTACCTCACTTTAAGGCCCATTTAAAAAATGCTCAATGTTGTCAGCTGTCCAGTAAGAAAAAATTGTAAGAGGGGTGTCTGAACTAATAAAAACCGTTGAGAAAAAAAATTAATACAACAAAACATGGTTTGGCGGCCGGACTATATCGACAGTGGACTTTTTAGTCTTCGTATTTGTATTTGCGATTCTCAGACATAAACGGCGTGTGTGTGTGAAAGAATTGAAACCAGCGGAGTGGCCACGGTGGAGGATGATTGAGAGGGGACGCGCCCCCGTACTTTTTCTGAAAAATGTCAACCTTTTATATATTCCTGACTGAAATTCTTAAAACAGATTCAAATACTCTACACCGATATTTCTTCACTTTGAATTAGTTACACCAGCCATGACTTCCCTTCAATGGCACTCAAGTTCACAGGGTGCTCCAATTGGAATAAATAGTAAGCTTTCTCCCACGGGGAAGGCTCCTAACCTGGAGCTTATGGGAAAAACTGGAAAAGACAATGAAAAGGAGCGCCAAATGTGTGGTTTTGGCGTAGTGGATACCCTGGGACACTTTCTATTAGAATGTCCAAAATACCAGTCTAACAAAATAAGATTCACCGGGAGTGTGATGGGTATGTGGGATGGGCGAATGAAGAACTAGTGGGTGACACAAAGGAGATGTTTAGTATGCTTATCGGAGAGATTGGGTAGAATGGGGTACGGGATGGTATCAAGCTCTTCGTCTTAGAGTGTC
Organism: Pictodentalium vernedei; assembly: GCA_031216915.1. NCBI lineage: Eukaryota > Metazoa > Mollusca > Scaphopoda > Dentaliida > Dentaliidae > Pictodentalium > Pictodentalium vernedei. The sequence goes on along the minus strand of CM062295.1, from coordinate 103,376,884 downwards.
GAGAGGTGAGAAGAGGGGTGGGGAAAAGGAGGCATTTGAGAGCACAGGGCTAATGAAGGTATTTTCACATGAGAACCGCGATAAATCAGCGGTGGGCCAAAGTGCTATTATTATTATTATATGGCTTCCACTGGGTCACCGTTTTGGTAAAAAACGTACACTCAACCGATTCAAGTCCTTCCATTTTAGTTTCAAACAGAAACTCCAAGTTTTCCACATATTTTGTTCACAAAGATGACATGTAACTTGCAAATCTGACGATCTCACTTTTATTTGAAATAATCACTGACCAGGTGAGACAAAGGTGGAAAATCCTCTTGGATTTGTGCCGGAAAGACATAAAGGCGTGATGTGCACACTGTTCATATGAGATATTTTTGAACCAACCAATGTCTGAGAAAAAGTTTATGATTGACGATTGAGCATTTGGAACACACCAGAGAGCAAACAAAAAGTGGAGGAAAATTTATCGACCTTCTTTGCAGCGACGTAAAAGTAGAGGAGGTACAGTACGTGGAGAGTGTATTATCACTAAATCACCAGCAGAGTGGAGATTCCACCCAAGCAATAATTGGAAATCTGTTGCAAAGCATAACCAGCACAAGCAAAGTTTCAACCAATGGACCTCCGGGTTAAACCCGGAGGTCCATTGGCTGAGACATTGCTTGTGTTTTTTGTCGATATGAACACAATTTGAAAGTTATAGCTCGGGTGATAACTCCACTCCGCGGGTGATTTAGTTGCAATCCACTCTCTACGTACTGTATGCAACAACTAGTAGTATAATAATGAATCAAGAGTGTAATTATTTACCTAACATGAAAAGCAGACCACACTTGCAAAAAAAAAAAAAATTGAATAACTAATTTTTATACGCCCGTTTTGAAAAAACGGGTCGTATTATGGTATACCCTTTCCGTCTGTCCGTCCGTCTGTCCGCCCGTCCGGTCACATGTCGTACGATAACTCAAGAACGCTTTGAGAGATTTTCGTGATTTTTGGGTAGGTGGTGTATATCGATGGAGGGAAGCTCCCTTTCGTTTAGAGTCGCCGTTCGATTAGTCATTCCAGAGTTATGGGACTTTATAACTTAGAAAATTGTTGATTTTTTACACGTCGTACGATAACTCGAGAACGCTTTGAGAGACTTTCGTGATTTTTGGGTAGGTGGTGTATATCGATGGAGGGAAGCTCCCTTTCGTTTAGTGTCGCCATTCGATTAGTCATTCCAGAGTTATGGGACTTTATTACTTAGAAAATTGTTGATTTTTTACACGTCGTACGATAACTCGAGAACGCTTCGAGAGATTTTCACGATTTTTTGGTAGGTGGTTTATGTTGATGGCAGGAAGCTCCTTTGTGGTTGGTGTCGCCGTTCGATTAGTCATTCCAGAGTTATGGGACTTTATTTTTCACATGTCGAACAATGACTTGAAAATGCTTAGAGCAAAAATTCATGATTTTTTGGTTGCAAGTATATGTTGATAGAAGGTATCTCCCTTTCGATTTGTGTCGCTGTCCGATTTGTCATTCCAGAGTTATGGGACTTTATTCATCAAAATATAGGCAATTTTCCACATGTTGGACTTTGAGCAATTTTCATGATTTTTTGGTGGCAAGTATATGTAACCTGACAAGTACACATGTGCACTCATATTGTGTGGTTCCCTCTTGTAATTAATAACGGGCGTATCATGCACTCATGGCGCAGCTGTTTATTTCATTTTGTGTCTTCAAAACATAGGTTATGACCCCTCGTTGGAACGAGCTCGACGAGCTCGTTCCAACGATGGGTCATAACCTATGTTTTTGAGATAAAAAATGAAAAAATAATGCAAATTAATTGGCGATTTTTAAGAATAGCGCTGGCCGGTGTTGGCCGTTACGTTTGGTGAAGGGTTATTGTGGTAATTTCTACTCCGGCATAAAAACCTATAAAATCAAAAAAATTACACAATGCAGGATTTTCGAAAAAGTGCACTTTTGCGTTTTCTTATATTTCGTATAGAGAACCCTACAGTAAATGTTGAAATCGCGTTATTTTATTAGCTCGGAAATCGTAATGGAAAATTCTATTGTACGATCTTGTTGTGTTTTAAAATTACAGTTTTGTCTTGACTATTGGATTCCATACAAAATTTCTAATTCTCGCGAAAACACAAGGCGTCGATTTTCGGATTTGAAGTAGAAAGTTGTAATAGGAATTTCCGTAGTAAATTTCTGTTTCATGTAATTTTCGTATTTTTGTCAGCCTCTCGGATTCAAAAATTGTATGGAATAGCAAGATTTTGTAATCGGAAGCTATCGAAATCTTGTCATTTTTGCACCAAAACAACGTCATCGGCGGTTGCGAAACGTTCCTATGCAGATATAAATAGTCGATTGTTGCATTTTTCTTTTTCTAAATAGTGTTCAGAAATAAAAAATAATAATCTGAATTTATAAAAACACATAACTTTAATGAATTCTTTGACATTTATCTCGATTTTTCGAGTCATGTCATTTCGATTTTTACATTTTTGACCGAAATATTTCAAAAGTGACAGCATTAAAAAAAAACCGAGAAAAGTCTATCACATCTCGATTCACTTTGAGATCATTTTTTTCCTATCCGAGCGAAATGTTTCATCAGGTCAAGACATCCAAATAGTCGAGGTATATCTATCTAAATCTCGACTTCGCTAAGGGAAAACAATTCCCAAGCTGACTAAAATTGTTTAACATCGTTCAATGTTTAAAAAATTTGAACGGTATTAGAAAATTTTAAAAAATGAATGATATTAACAAAATTTCACAAAATACTCTGAACGACGATAATAAAAACTATTTCACAAAAAATGAACAATATTAAAAAACAATTTCACAAAACATTTGACTTTTCAAAAAAAGGAAAAAGAACCCCAAAATTTGAACGATATTAAAAGAAAATCACAAAAACGTGAATGATATTAAAAGCAATTTCCAAAAAAAATATTTTTTTTTACCAAATTAACCCTTTACCCAACGTAACGGCCAACACCGGCCAGCGCTATTCTCAAAAATCGCCAATTAATTTTCGTTATATTTTCATTTTTTGTCTTAAAAACATAGGTTATGACCCCTCATTGGAACGAGCTCGTCGAGCTCGTTCCAATGAGGGGTCCTAACCTATGTTTTTGAGACAAAAAATGAAAAAAAATTAGTTATTCAAGAATTTTTTTGCAAGTATCGTCTGCTTTTCATGTTAGGTAAAGAGTTAAAGACTATCCTCGAGCACCCTTACCGTTATAAAGCTTCTCCCCTGCTTCAGTCCCCTTTCTAGATCTTCAGTCTCTATAGAGTAATTCTCCATTAACTTGCTCGCCTGCCTTATCCATCCTGTCTGAATGTTATAGTTTCATCAATGGTTAAACGTCGTTTTACACCATCTACTGTTTTGGATGTTTACCAGGTAATTTATCTACCATAATTTTCCCACCTCTTCTCCTAAATCATTTATGTACAATGCAAACAGAATCCGTGACAAGATGCACCCCCAGCTTAAGGTCTATCTCCATTGGGACTCTCTTTGATGTTTCCCAGGTTAAGTACACTCTGCACATCTTTGTTCAGTGCTTTCATGATTCCACCCAAACTTCCGGCGAATCAAAAGCCCCCAAGTTTCTGTCACATTCCTCCCCTCCATACTCTGTCGTATGTTTTTTCACATCAAGAAAGGCTATAAACATAATTTTTTATGGCCTTTTGTTGATTCTGACAGTTGTGATCGTTTAATCAAGAGATCAGTGACTCGTCTCCCTTTTCGGAACCCATTCTGGATTCCCCCCAGGAATCCTCTTTCTTCGACAAATTCCACAAGCCTGCCATAGACAACCTTGCAGTATACTTCACAATACTGCTGCTAACAGCTATCCCTCTGTAATTATCTAAATCTTCCATTTCTCCTTTTTGTGTATGAATGTTATCCTGCTTTTCTTTCTGTCGGGACATCTTGCTTATGAAATAGTAACTTGGTGACTGCATTTCGTACTTCCCCACCTCAGTTTCCCTGCATACTAAGTCAGATAAAATTTCTGCACTATCCATCATGCATTTTTTGGAGGGGCGGGGGAGGCCTTCGACAGTCGACGCTCAGCAGATGACTTAAGTTCCGCAACCATTTTACTCGAATATTCGGCTTTCATCATACCGAAGCGGTGTTTTATTCCATGAGTCACTGGGGCAGCCAAAAGCACTGACGCTGTTGTCTTGTTGAAAAAGCTTTGTTGCATACTGAAATGGATCTAGAATGTCACAAAGTTCTTTGGGTACCTTGTGCTCATAACTGGAGAGGTGAGGTGTGCTGTCCAACTTGCTCAACTTATCCTCTTAAATTGACAAAACGGACCGCATGATCGTTAGCTGTGTGAGTTCCACCGGTTGAATTTACTGCTTGGGGTCTCTTCTCATTTTCTAATATTTCGTTGGAGTGAGTACACCTTCTGACGTGAGACACAAACTTGGAAGCTTTCGAAACCACATTTGACACATGTTTACCAGCATGAGCGAATCCATCTTTAACAACAAGCTGCAGTGTATGGACATAGCAAGAGCCATGTTCCGGAACAGTATTAAATACATCGTCATCAATGTTCTCATCATCACTATCACACTTGGAATCGAAATCAGAACTGTTTACTGCATCATCGAAACCTGACAGTTGTGTGGCGGATGCTGTTTTCATGTTGCTAGCGTTATCGGTGATGATGTGGGAGCTCCTTTAAGGGATATCGTAGAGCGCAATCAATTATTCATACTCTTGGCGACCCTTGAAACGCTTGCATACATCCATCACAGTCTTTAATGTCCAGCCAAGAATAATGGCCTGTAATTCCAAGAAAACCTCAATGTGATACGTGATCTTAGTGCGCATGCGCAGCGCGTGTTGTTAGGGTGACACGTGCTTCCGTCGTTCTTTTTGTATACTGAAGGCTGCCATCATGGTTTCTATGGTTGAATGTGGTTGCTATGTAACACAAAGTCCTACAATAGGACTGGAGAATGTTCCGAGGGTGCGTTCGAATAAATGGGAGTAAATCTAATTCCCCATATAGACCCGGCAATCCCCCCAATTTCCCCAAAACACCCAAAATCAGCGAAACGGACTTGGCGAAGTAACCATCTATGGCTTATAATAGAAACACATTGTGCTATAAGGCGCGTTCCTTTGTATAAGAGCAATTTTATTGGTTCAGATTCCTCAGATACCCAAATAATATAAAGTTACCCAAATAGACCCGACAATCCCTCCAAACCACCCAAAACTACTGAAACGAACTCCCCAGAATCCTACTTTTTCCAATAAGAGGCGCGTTCGTACTTTAACCTCTTTTGTTTTTATCCAGGGACTAGTGGAGGGACTATGTCCCTACGGGAGAACCATGTAGTCATTCTTGTTCTCACCCAGGCTTTCATGCTTTGGGTATGGTAAAAGAATAAATAACAACACGTTTTTTAACAATCTGATTTTTTTATTCACAAAATAATGACAGTTTGTTCGTGGTACATTTTTCTTTGTGGAAACACTCTTCTAAGGTATGTAGATTGTCAGATAATCAGAAACAGCCTTTCTGCAGATTGGACATCTTCTCAATTGTTTCCAACAGTCTCTGCACAGGTAAAAAGGTGACATGGTCGCGGAGCGACATTGGCTTCACATCATTTCATCTTCTTCTTGAACTTCTTCGACATTCATGAATCCTGGTGGTAAATTATGAATGTAATAACAGTCTGGAGCATATTTTCTATGTTCTTGGGTGGCATCATTGTCATTATCCCAGAAACGCACAATAACGCCACAGTGAAAACATTTTGTTCTATCTTCACTACCAAGATAAAAGAATCTGGCTCTTGCTAGTTCTTTCGGTGTTTTGGTACATTCACTTGGAAACATGAAGTCGAAAATCGTGAGACGATACATACTTGATGTGTTTCGGTGGTCTCTGCGCTGAACCGGTTTCCTTTGAGCTTCTATTAACTTAGGCCCATTCTCTCCACACAGAAGCTGCTTCAGTACTCGTGGTTAAAATAACGCATCGAATAAAACACTCTCTGGATAGTCTCTCGGATTCCTTGATTCTCTTTCGTTCAACGCCATCTGTAACAAACATGAAATTGTGAACATTCTTTAATCATTCTTTTTTATTTCATTCCTCTCTTCGGGTTGGGGTCTTCTATTTCAATGCTCCTCTTTCCTGTATCCACTACTTTGGTCACTTGTTCCCAATCTCTCGTTGTAAACTGGAACCCAACGTGTCCTAGAACAGATGAATATGTAAATCGTTGTTGATTTTTAAGACGGTCACATTCGTAGACATCTTTCTTCTTTGGTGGTCGAAGCACAAATGAGCTGAAAACTGCCCCTTATTATAGTATTTAATACAGCGACATCTAACAGCATCAACCAATACATCATTATCCATTAGATTGGCTGTGAACATGTTGGCTATGGTTTCCATCAGTACACCACGGCAGCTATATTTCAGACAAAATAAACAGTACTGTCCACACATTGATAAGGAATGAATGTGTTTCCATTAAACCAATATCTCGAATTTTTCTTCAGAAAATTCTCGAATAGTCTGTGTTGCGGTTGTAATCCATAAGAATCAAAGAAATCTGCGCTGTCATCACTCATAAAATAAAGAGAGCCACCCAATATTCTTCTTTTCTGTGGTCTGGATCTGTGTTGGCTGCCAAAGCCTCTGGTCTGTGATCTACTATTAATGTGTTTCTTGCAAACACGCCCAAACACATTTTCTTCAAATAAATATCCCATTGAAATGCGTTCTCCAACTCCAAAGTATTCAGGTCGAGTAACCCAAAATCACCTGGCTGTTCTTATCCACTTCTATTATATTCTGGAATTCAGCATAACCAGTACGTTGATCGTGGTCGGTAACGGGTTTTCGAAATGGACTTCCAGTCTCGAGTTTCCTCTCTTCGCCAGATGGAAGTGTTGTCCATGCGATAGGTCTAGGGTTAGGTCGAAGACAAACTGCGTGAAGCCCTCTGTGTACTCATACTGGATTCCTCCCAGGAAACATATCGTCTAAAAATCAACCATATGGGACCGAAGTGGACTCTTCAGAACTTCTCTTTTAAATTTTGAATAACCAGGATACATCTGTGCTGCTAAATTACTGGTCTGGGAACGATCCCCAGGATTTTTAAAGAAGATCGTGTAATGTGTGTTGAGAGCTACCGCCCTGTGGACCTTATTTTTATTGAATAAATTTTGAACTATATACATGACACTAATCTTACGGTGATGACTACCCTTTGTAAGCAATCTAGACTCTTTTTCAGATTGTCTTCATTTTCTTTTAGAAATGACATTTTTTGTTTTTGTTTTTTTTTTATTTTTCGAAGTTTTTTAAATTTGTTTTCCTTTTATTTTATTATATTTTAGTTTAGTTTTTTTAATTTCGGCCGTCACATTTTTTTCTGGCACACCCCAACAGACACGGCATTTCCCCTCTTCAATCATTCATTGGATTTGCATGGGTAAAATGAAGAGATATGTAAAAAATGTCAACGCTAGCTTTGCAACATTTTTAAGCCACCGACGATTTTTTTCAAAAAATCCCCATTGGCTTTTATTGGAAAAAATCAACCTCGTGGAAATAAAATCGACGTTGCAAAGAAATGCATTTTTTTATCAAACAGACCCCCGTGCTAAAATTCCTCGACGAATCTCCTCTTTTCTCCCCATAAAAACCCAATGTTTAGACTGAGGGTTTTTTAACCCTTTACCTAACATGAAAAGCAGACGACACTTGCCAAAAAAATTCTTGAATAACTATTTTTTTTTCATTTTTTGTCTCAAAACCATAGGTTATGACCCCTCATTGGAACGAGCTCGACGAGCTCGTTCCAATGAGGGGTCATAACCTATGTTTTTGAGACAAAAAATGAAAAAATAATTAAAATTAATAGGCGATTTTTGAGAATAGCGCTGGCCGGTTTTGGCCGTTACGTTGGGTAAAGGGTTAACAGAGCCAGAACACGCGTTAAAAATACCTACATGTGTGTGCCAGAAATTAACAGCAACGTCTCGGCATATTAGTGCAATTTATTGAGACACCATTTTTTTTTATTTTCCTCAATTTTCTTGACACATTGTCGTCTCGGCATTGTAGTGTATTTTATTGCGAAGTATCTAACTATCTAGTATGCCAGAAAATGCCGGTGGATTTTGAAAATATCTTCGATTTTCTTTAACACTTCGATCACGATTGATTTGTGGCTAAGATTTCTGGCACTTGAGATGGTGTGCCAGTACTCTGCTTTCATAACTACTAAGCTGAATTGAAATATATCAGTACGATACCATTAGGAATAGTACACAAACTAAAAACGCTAATCGAATTATATATTAGTCAGCTAATATGTCACACTCTTGCACATTTGCAGCATCATTATTTCATTCTTCGGCTTTTTATAACAGATAATGTTCAGCCAAATCTATGAGACGATGCTTCAAGCATCCAGGCCCCCATTCCAGATCTGTTAGGAATTCGATGCTGTTATAGACTGTTTGTTTACATTCTGTTTGTAGAGTTTGCGTGCAGCCTATCGTTGATGGAATGTGATGTCCGTTTACTCACAAACATTTTCAGATATTCTTTTCTTCTACAGATAAAGATATTCCATTCAATAAGTGTGTAGTGGACCTGTCAAACATCGAAATATTAACAGAAGTAGTGGAACTCGCGGCGTAATCATAAAACTACAGTTGTGATGAGTCTTTATTCACAATTATTTGACAAACAAACACGTGTTATTGCATTGATACTGTCGTTAAAGTTTCGGTCAAAATGAAGTCTCGATTGAGAAACTGTCCTTGCATTGATTTAAAGAAAATTAATGTTTATATTTTTTAGATTCAATCGGATGGAATATTTCATTTGGTCGCAAAAGCGAACTTATGGTTCGCTTTTCCGACCAACTGAAATATTCCACACGATTGAATATAAACATAGCCGATGGACTATTTAATGGCTAGCCTTCTCCAAAGCCATAACAACGCCTAATTCCTTACAGAATTTGACTAGTTGCTTCAGAGCTTGGCGATACCCAAGTTATATACCAAAAGATGGGCACCCAAACTATCAAAAACATCAAACTCGTTAAATTTAGTTATCGCTTTTCAATTTTTACCTCAAATCCACAGCTCTTGATCCTTCGAGCATCTTTAAGCCTTAATGAGCACGATTAGGAGACAACACATACAAAAACATTTATTAAATAACTAACATTTTTCATCACATGCCTCCAAGACAAAACGAGTTTATGTATTTGGGTAAAAAATCGGAGAAATAATAAAATTGTATGAGGAGTGTTGGTCTGTATATTCGTTAAATTAGATAAACGGTTTATATGAGGTATCATAAGATATAACTAGAAGGCAAAAAAATCTAACCATTTACAAAAATGCGTTGATTATGCAGATGGTATTAAAGAATAAATTAACCATTGATGTTTCTGGCTTCATTTGTTGCAGGTTGATAGTAATTAAAGAAGCAGAATTAAAAATGTGAAATCGCAGCAAAATATGTAGTAGACATGTACTCCTTTATGTATCACCTTGTGGATCCCGCTCGCGGACCTCGGATGTAACGTCATACCGCATTGCATTATGGGTATCACGTGATTGCCTCGGTAACCCTAGTACACGGTCATGAAGTGACGTAATTGTTATGGTGATGCGAGTGCGCCTGCGCAGCTTGTGTTGTTAGGGAAACACGTGTTTCCGTCGTCCATTTTGTTTGAATGAAGCCGTAATCTTTGTTTCTATGGTGGCATGTGGCTGCTACGTGACCCAATGGGCTGACAACAGAGCCAAGGAGCATCTCCAATGGTCTCCATTTGTCCCCAATGGTTTCGAATAGTTCCCAAAGCCTGGTCCCCATTAGTCCCCACCAGTCCGCAAGCGTTGGTCCTCATTATACCAAACAGTGGCCTCTGCCGATCCCCTAATACCCTTTATGTGCTGCATGTGTTGTGCACACATTGTGCACGTGCACGCAGACACATATTGGTACTTTTTGCATGTGCTGGTGTGTTGAATGTGCTATTCGCACATTGTGTACAAGCTAGATAAATAGTTTTCGGGTCGTTTATGGAAATTAGATTGACTCAAATATAAAGAACGCGCCTATTATTGGAAAAAAATAGGCTTCTGAGAACTCGAGTCCGTTTCGGTAGTTTTGGGAACCTTCCGGGCCTATTTGGGTAATTTGTATAGTTTCATGTCTATTTGGGTAATCAGATTTGCCCCTATTCAGTCGAGAGGTCTCTTGATCCTGTTGTGGGCCACCGGGTCACATAGCAACCACATGCGGCCATAGAAACAAAGATGGCGGTCTCTTTCATACAAAATTGACGACGGAAACAAGTGTCACCCTAACCTAACAAGAAGAGATGCGCCTGTGCACTCACATCACCCATCACCGTGGCAAAGACGTCACAACATGGCCGCACCCATGTCTTGCCATAACAACCACATGATACCCATAATGCAGTGCGGTATGTCGTCATATCCGGAGACAAGCAGGTGGTCAGAAGATGGAGCATAAAGGGGTACATGTCCTACTACTACCGATCGTCAAAGAATTTAATATGAAAAAAATATATCCTGCACCGAGAAGAGATTGTTATAATTTTCGCATGCTTCCATTTTTTCTCTAAATTAATCAAATTAATAGATTATCCAAACTGGTATTTAGTCTGTTTCTAGAGCATCTGTTCTATTCCAGAATACCACCCAATTATATATTTGTACAAAAGTACCCTGGGTGATCTACAGATCAAGAAGCATTTCGTTCGTTGGCAACTGTCTAAACATGCTCATATGTGGTAACAGTTTTAGGAAAATAGTGCTACACCCCTGGAGCCAAGACTATAAATCTTTTACAATTGTTTTTGTTTTGCCAGAATTGTATCTATCTTCCTGGGAATATGATATGATATGATATGATATTTTATTTGCTTTTTTATTAGTACACAAGAGTATAATAAATTATGTATAAAGTACATGCAATTACAATAACAATATATCAATAACAGTAAAAGGATATTGCTTTTAGTACATGTGAATAGAGTAATTACATTTAGCGTTTTTACAGATGTGATAGTTCAATGGATAAATTGGTGGTAATTTGCCACAACTGTTAAAATGATAATGATTCAATTCAACTACTTATATTCACATAAAAAATCAATTTTGGAAAATACAGTTTTTGTAGTTTAGTTTTATACTAGTTGCTCCTGATAGCTCATTTCAGAGCTAATATAGTAATCTGGGGTATCGCCATTCTTACTGAACTCAAAAGACATATACACAGTTCTGACTATTATGGTAATACTATTTGTATTCTAAACAGTGCCGATACTGGTAGACACTATCACTACAGCCCCTTACATGTGAGAAAATGGAATTAAAGCCATGTACCTAATCTGAAAATAACGCCTTCACGAGTTGTGTGAACCAAAATGTTTTTTCTGTAACACAATGCTTCACAGAACAAGTTTAGTTTCTTGTTTGCAGGAGAATTGTTTGGAAAACTTTCCAAAGAATAATTTTAGGTTCTGGTACATTTGAAAGGATGACTGCAATATTTATTTCCCATCCCATTACGTCCAATTACATCGTAGGATATTTAACAGGGTTTATATCCCCCGTGGGAGCCCGTTGAAGTTGGCCAATGCTTGTTTACTGTGGTAAACAAGTTCTGCTTTACAAGAAAAGTGGGATTCGGGAATTGGCGCCTGTGGTGGAATTCCTCTAACGTTGGCAACACGTGTTTAAACGATTGGCTGCACTTGACTTCATACCCATGCTGTGGTCATCAGATAGCCATAGATGCTGAACGTTACCCTGAAAACCAATAAGTAAAGGAATGAATAGTAGGGATTATAGGAATGCTAAGTATATGTGAATGTACTTTTGTTATTTAATCATAACTAAAAAAGAATGTTTCTGTTTGGGAAGGGGGTAAGTGGTTAAGGATTCAAAATATTCTCGAACGCAGATAACATATTTTCGAGGCAGTATTACTTGCATACGATAATATACTTTTATCTTATGGAGTATTTTGAAGAACTTTACATTGAATATTTCAGTAAAGTGAAGCACAGTTGCCCGGCACAACGCCAAAAGCTCAGATAGGGGTCCTTCGGGCGATAACGCTGGAGATAAATTCACAACGAAACATACTTTGTTTTCATATCCACCACGAAGATAATTAGACACACAGATGGGACATGATACCAAGTGAGTTAGGTGTGTGGACGGTAGTGATGCACAGTCCTATTTTTAATGAAGGAATCTTTTGGCTTCGGGGCTCTGGAGTGGGGGGTTGCACGTGACTCAGGTACTCCCTCACACGAGTGTGATGGGATAGTAGTGGGGTAAGGATAGTGTTGTTGGAACTGAAACCACTTTTCGACATGTTTGGGAGGATTTGGAAGCTTATGCTTTTATATATTTGTTGAATGTTGTAAAGGGGTTTTGCTGCTAGAGTGTTTTAATAATGCATATTTTCGCTGGTCATAGACACTTCGTGAAGCCAATTCCTCTTTAAAACGAGGTCTCGAAAGACATTTTTTCTATCAGCTGTCTGCGACTCCTTTGACTGACAAAACGAACATGTTTTGATATTTCTTTCATGGTCCCCACGGTGAGGACTAAGATAAAATCTATCAGCTGTTTCCTCTTCTCTCTCGAAAAACATGACTGTAAGACTTGAACAATTTTTCATTTGTTTGAAATTAAGGGCGCATTAACCATTTAACATAGAGCATATAACAATATGAGATAGTACTGGGAATAACAAAAATAAATATAATTATAAACGACTATACAGATCAATGCGTCAACGTCATGCTTAAGGCATTAAACGACAAAGGCACAGTTTGTACAATTAATGAGAATGGGGAAATGTTCCTTGTTTTTGTTACCTCTGCTTCAGTTCCCACACACAATAGTGTGGCGTAGAAAATGAGAAATGTCTTCATCTAACCACACCAAATCTCCAATGTATAGCCTAATAATTTTTTATTAGGGTTTGGTGGGGTGAAACTTATCCCACCTCGTTTTAAGATGGCAGATTGGTTTATGCGGCGGTGGCATGCGAAGAAACGTTTATCATGATTGAGTCCCAGGCTTGGCAATTTCAGGAGAGCGATTTTTTAGCTCTCCTTAATGTCCTCCTGAAAGAATTAAACAGAGCGAAAAATTGCCCTCCTAAATATTTTGGTCTGGGTTGATTGAGATTACATGTATTATGCTCACATTAAATTTTTGTTGTAAAGCAAAAATGTAATTTAACTTCGAAGTCACATAACATCACGTAATTTCATTTTGAAAGTGGTTTAGTGGTAAAAGGTAATGGCTGCAACCATACCCAAACACAGTTGCAATCATTTGAAGCAAAATGGGTCACAGAATTTTTTTTTTCTGTCAGTTTCAAGTTCAACAAATGACATCACAGTTTGAGGGGTAATTATTCAGGGAATATTGACACTATAATATACTGCCATTACTACTATCCTGTCACTTGAAGCATTTGCACCAGGATGTGACTGTAGATTCAAGCAGACCTGTTGTCCAAGAAAGTCATACGCCTACCACTGCCACCTTCAACCCCCCTTAGTGGTAGGCATATGACTTTCTTGGGCAACAGGTCTGGATACACACACAGATCTTGTCAAGTGTGTTTTCGGTTGTTGAGTGAGACATCTAGATGTCTAAGAGATTTCGCTTTACCTTAGTAAAGTTAATAAAATCACTGATGTAGTCTGTTGGTTTCAGTTTCAATGAGTTCGTTCAACTGAATACTTAAAATGCTGTGTAAAGCTAATTGCTCTCCTTAGCTGATTGAGGAGAGCGATTTTTTGCCCTCCTGCATTTTTCAGAATGCCAGGCCTGGAGTCCGATGTATATTTTCAAATCACGAATCCACCGCGGTTCTCCTCACTTTTATCACCCGAAGTAATTATTTATACAATCAGAAGTGACAGCCTAATACCCTGTCTTTTTTTCCTTTTTAGGCGATTTTCAAACTGGATTATTTCGGCCTTTCACTCTGGAGCTCTGTGATCTACAGAATTGGTGGCCGGACTAACCCCATAGAAAACCGCATATTGGCTGTTCCATAATCATACAACTGCCACAGGGACAATTCACACAGTAGTCGTTAAACCTTAATACGCTGAAAGTTTCGGGATGGGCGAGTTCATCCTTCAGCTCTGCGGCTGTGGGGTGTGAGAGTGGACTGGTGCACGCGTGAAAATTCAGATCGGTTGTTCTCTTTTGTACTTTTTTTGACAGAAAGTGTCCTCATTAATCACTGAATTTTGTATTTTGTAGGTTTTGGATGGAACTAACTCATCGTATCACTCTGACTCTGGCGATCCGTGGAGTGTATGGTGAGGGGATTCGTGGTTCATGTTGAAAACGGCATATTACTTGCATGAATTACATCTTTTTTATACAGGGAAAATTTACTCCGCGTGTAAGAATGCAAGTATTTTTTATTATGAGAGATTCATCTTGTAATTTTAAAGCAATGTTTCATTTATAATATTGGACTCGTGTAGAGAGCCCATCACCCCTCCTGATGCGCAATTTATCGGCCATATCAGTTTCTTTCAGGTGACAAGGTCCATTGGACCGAGCGCTAGTTAACATTTAATTATAAAAACGTTGCTAATGGATCGCACGTGCCAAAACAAGAAAGATATTGCTGCTGCTAGTACTACGATTACTACCTCTCCCACTACTACTGCTTACTTCATTACTATAAAATATTTGGACAGGGCACGATCAGGCCTGAAAATAAGCAGACTGACATTTGTAGAATGAGGTCCACAGAGGGTGAGTTTAATGGTGCTATCCCATACTGTTGGCCAATTTATCCTCTGGGTACCTCTTTCTGTTTAGTTTTGAGACTCTGATTCAGATTGATGCAGTGCAGGGTAGCATCACTAAAGTCACCCCCTGGGGACCTCATTTTGCAGATGACAGTCTGCTTATTTTCTGGCTTGGGCACGATCATCTGTTGTGGTGCGGCCAGAACTCAGCGAGCTCTCTCCGGAAATATCTAGTACAGACAAAATGCTTGAAGAGCAGTTTACTATATGAATGTAGTTCACCCTCAGTGTACTACGGCTGAGTCACCGACCGATCAGTGTCCTTTCTGTAGTAACTTTGTCGAACGCACAGTTTGTGTGAAAGCATTGAATTGACATTTTATAGTTGCTACTTCTTGAATACTAAGCATGTAGTATATACTGTGAATTGTTTGATTGTTTTTTATAGATAACTTCCATAAAATGACATCGTTGTAGACATTATTTTCAGCTGTGTCAGAAACATTTGAAACCTGAAATCATTAGAGTTGCATCTTTGGAGTTTCTGCATATCGTTGAACAGAACATTCACTGGTCAACTTATTTAAGGACCATTTCACAGACAAAACAATAACCTCTTTTACAGCCATGGTCACGCATTTTTCTGTTTGTTTTGTAAAGACCAATGCAGAAGGGTTCGGCTGTGAAGTTGCCATCCGGTTGTAATGTATTCCAGTTGAAATATGCATTCGGTATATTCTCTGTCGTTTTGAATGAAGTGCTGCCATCGCCGATTTTTCCGTTCACCCAAAACGAATTTTTTTCTGGCCATTCTGAAAAAAAACGATTCATTATTTTCAACACAAGGTATGCACATATTCAAGCAGAAGAGAGCAGCCATGTATTGATTAACCCTATCAACTTTAGTGGTATCTTCCATGCCAGTTCAATGGCAGCAATTAGAAGAATCTATATTCATTATTTGGGATAGACCAAACAATATTTTCAACGTGCAGCCTTGGGACTGCACGTTGAAAATATTGACTTGGTCTACCCCATACATGTACTGAACAGCCATCCTATTTAATGACGCTATGACGTATCATGTTGCTGGCCGGAAAAACGACCGCTAGGGTTCAAAGGATTAAGTCGTAAAACGCCTGAAGTACACAAGATTGATGAGTGATATATTTAAGAAATAACTGTTGTTTTCCTTCGGTTTATGCGATATAAACCGAAAATTTGCAGCACAAGCTTCAATAAGCTTGTGCTGAAAAATTTCGGTTTATATCGCATAAACCGAAGGAAAACAACAGTTATTTCTTATAATTTAATCCGGCTGTAATATTAAAATAGAAAATCTATGTGTACGTGAACGAAAAACGTTTAGTTTTCGCAAAAGACAACAGTCAAACTCAGGAAAGTGTGTCACAACCAGGTCACGTCAATCATTGTCAAATTGTTTGTTGTTTTGATTTTCGATCGCAGACGACAGATATTTAGCAAGTCACGTAACAATAGCATTAAAAACATTTTTTTTAAGTTCCCCAAAATCACGTTTGGATGTATGATTTTTTTATTCGTCTCCCACTTCGGTATATTTTATTAAATTCAATTGTTCCCGAGAAATTATCATTATATTCTCGCTGAATGGAGGCGATGAAAACTCGATCATTGATCTTTGTTTACAAGCTTGTTATCCATCTATCAGTCCGCCGTCACGCCCTCACGGTGACAATTTGAGTTGAGTGGGCAGGGCTTCCAGAGTCTTCAAAGTTGGATTGGATGTGTGCGATCGTGTATACATTCCAAATCATGACGTGATTTGGTTTATACGATTTTGACAATTTTCACGCTGTATGCTTTCAACCAATCAAACGCAGAGGCGGGGCAAATGATTAAATTATATGTCTCTGTGCCAAAATTGTAAATTATTGATTAGATACGATTTTCATTCCCAGAATTATCCATTGTCAAACTCGGCTGATATAGCACCAAATTCGGCCGATATGACGCCGATCTTGGCCGATAAGAACCAAGCTAGAGTTGTACCTCATGATGGGTTACTTGGCGCAACCCATTTCTTTATATGAAAATGTTCACATTTATTTGTCGAACACAACAAGCTTGGCAATTTCAGGAGAGCGATGTTTTAGCTCTTCTTAATGGCCTCCTGAAAGAATTAAGGAGAGCGAAAAATTGCCCTCCTAAATATTTTGGTCTGGGATGATTGAGATTACATGTATTATGCTCACATTAAATTTTTGTTGCAAAGCAAAAATGTAATTTAACTTCGAAGTCACATAACATCACGTAATTTCATTTTGAAAGTGGTTTAGTGGTAAAAGGTAATGGCTGCAACCATACCCAAACACAGTTGCAATCATTTGAAGCAAAATGGGTCACAGAATTTTTTTTTTTTTTCTGTCAGTTTCAAGTTCAACAAATGGCATCACAGTTTGAGGGGTAATTTATTCAAGGAATATTGACACTATAATATACTACCATTACTACTATCCTGTCACTTGAAGCACTTGCACCAGGATGTGACTGTAGATTCAAGTAGACATGTTGTCCAAGAAAGTCATACGCCTACCACTACCACCTTCAACCCCCAAGGGGGGTTGAAGGTGGTAGTGGTAGGCGTAGGGTTGAAGGTGGTAGTGGTAGGCGTATGACTTTCTTGGACAACAGGTCTGGGTACACACACAGGTCTTGTCAAGTGTGTGTTCGGTTGTTGAGTGAGACATCTAGATGTCTAAGAGATTTCGCTTTACCTTAGTAAAGTTAATAAAATCACTGATGTAGTCTGTTGGTTTCAGTTTCAATGAGTTCGTTCAACTGGATACTTAAAATGCTGTGTAAAGCTAATTGCTCTCCTAAGCTGATTGGGGAGAGTGATTTTTTGCCCTCCTGCATTTTTCAGAATGCCAGGCCTGATACATCAAGGAAAATTGGCGTAACCGGGCATGGTGGAGTCTTTGAGTTTTGTATGACGAGGAACTAATGATGACAGTAAGTAATGGTTGGATGGATGAGAGAAGAAAGAAGAGAGGTGTACAGAAAATTAATCGCAAAGTATGTTCCAGAGTCGTGAGTAGAGAGAGATTCGTCGAAGTAGAAGAAGAGAGTTCAGTTATCCGAAAGCCGAGTCGTACGGATAGCTGAGCTAGGAGAAGATGAAACATCAGAGTGTGTGATAAACAACAAGAAAGCCAGAACCAAGAAAGTTTTGTAATTATTTGTTTTGGTTTAGTAAATAAAGTGGTTATTACTTGGTTATTTTCATATCGGTCGAGATTCTAGTCCTCGGTAACTTCACATCAGCCTTCGACCTGCGGTCTCAGGCTAATATGAAGTTACTTCGGGCTGATAGCTGGACCGATATGAAACTAACCAAGTAATAAACTCTAAATACAGGATTATCAAATCCTTTCTTTTGATCGATCTTCTAACCAGAAAGGTAACTAATCCTGTCCAACAATAACTGAGAAAGAGAGTTTATTATGCCTCAAGTTGTAACATCAGCCGTGATTGGTTAATTTGACACCTTCTAAAAGTCATTGTACTGGAGTTTTGGGGCAAAACACGGGTATTATCGGAACGTTTTTCCCTGGAGACAAGAGAACGAAGAAAATGTAAGCGCCACTTCCATTGATCAGCGTCGATTGGAATTTCTCAACACCAAACGCTGGCTCCGTGTCCGTTTAACTTTTTTCAACAGCGGTAGACACAAACTTACCAACAAATATATCATCTTCAGTGGTTGTGTTTTCAATTTTAACTGCAAACAATGAATTTAAAAGAATCAGAAAGATTAAAAAACTCACTCACGATGTGTTTGTTCACCACTTCAGTGAATCCTGAATATGAGTCTCAGTTATGACTTGTGTTTCACTCCGCTTAATTCTGTCAACTATTGTCGTCCGAGTAACATGAATTTATATTCCATTCATTTAAATCACTTTTCACATAAGCATTAACAATGAATTATAACATGAACAGCATGATGCAGTTGTTAACATTGGCATTAATTTTATTGATATAGAAGCTCCCAAAGCGATGGCACTTGTGACAAGTCATTTTCGAAGAGACGTCATTCGTTCGAAATGACGTCTGTTTTTGGATTCGACTATATTGTTGTTACAAGATTGATGGCATGCTACAGTTAACGCTTAACAATAAAAGTCATATTTTGTTCGGCATAATAAAATAATTAGAACGTTTCTTTTCATCTTCTATCGGTCGATAGTATCTGAGTTTGTGTGATTTCTGAAATAAAACCTTCAGCAGCTTCGCTGCTTCAGGTTTTATTTCAGAAATCACACAAACTCAGGTACTATCGACCGATAGAACATGAAAAGGAACGTTCTAATATTATAATATATTTTTATGTCTAAATTAGTAAATGAAGCAAATATCGTTGCTTTTATATGCACCCTATCTTAGACAGAAGGTAAGAATCGTCATAAAAGAGTTTTCCCCGAGAAATCGTTTATATCGAGGTGGAAAGAGTGGAAACCAGAAAGGGCAGGAGGAACGATTGTTCATGTTGAATATCAATACTAGTCAAAAGATCTTTCGGTCCCTTCACAAGAGGCGAATCCAGGATTTGTGATTTGGGGTCGAAATGTGAAAGTCCAGCACAAATTGTACAAGGCATCTAAAATTTCAAACTCTCAGGCCTCCGTTCCAACTCCGGAACGAGTCCGATGCTATTATGGGTTGTTTATTTACACACATTTCGGGAAAACACACGTTTCGGGAAAACGTTAGTTTAATGTGGTGACCCTTTATTGACAAAGATATACAGATAGTCTTTCGTGCTATAGATATAGATATTCCAATCAGTAAATATTTATTTCACCCTGAAAAACATCAACCTATTAACATAATTGATGGAACTACGCAGCGTAATCATAGAATCAGTGCCGAGATGAGTTTTCATTCATAAGTATATAGTTTAGAAACATGTTTAACAGTATTATAAAATCGATGATTCGGTCAAATCAGTTCTCAATTGAGAAACATTTCTTGCTTTAATTAAAAAAATGAATGTTAATAGTTATGGTCGGAAAGGCGAATCTTGACTTCGCCTTTCTGACTAATTGAATTATTCCATAGGACTGAATCTGAAACAAAAGCCATGAACAATTTGGGGGCAAGACTGGTGCCAGGTCATGACAGCGTTGAATTCCTTACAAAATTTGACTGGTGGTTCGAGAGCTTGCTAAAAGCCCCAAACGCAAGAATATCCGACCCCTTTTCAAAAACGTAGAATGATACACTCACTGCGCTATTTTCTACTATACCCTGGTATTAACCTGGTATACGAGTGTGCTTTGAGCATATAACACGGGGTACTAAGAAACTGTTTTATACAGGTTGTCTTGTGCACACACGGTCCTTTCACATGAGGTATTTGGCAATGGAATTCATTAAGACTAAACGCGTGTTTCGTGGGAGCACGGTGGAGCTGTGTTCTAAGGCGTACTGCACGTCTATGGTGCACTTGCTCCAACCAATGTTAACCCTGCTTGTGTGTAGTTAGTACGTTGGGGAGTCTGGTAGTTGCTCGAAGTTGCTTGATAGTTCTCTTCGGGCACTTCGGCTTCCTCCACCCGTAAAAGTATCCGACACGAGACGACCCCGGCTGTCGAAAATGTCGTTAAACCCCAATGGAATAAAAGGTTTGTTTGTTATAATCCATGTCAAGTCTATAATGTTATAACGCAGTTTATCGAAACAAGCAAAACATTTGGTTGTGCCTACCTGTATGCACTTGAAAATTGGGAAGACTTTTCACGCAAGAAAATAAACAGGCTGGTGATATTTTTTTTAAAAAAATAATGCGTCATTCATTTAATTCAAGATAATTCGTGGTAAAAATTAGTCCTGGCTGACGAGGAGTTCTGTAAAAAAGACATCATAATATCAACCAGTATCATAAATGTGACAAGAATCGCAAGAGTGGACATCTAACCTGTGGTAGCAGTGGTGGCCATTGTCCAAGATGACCGCCATGAAAACAGACAATACTCCCTAATGACATATACAAGGCAAAGGGTCATTTTTGTCACACAATTTAAAAGACTGATGCTATACTTTCTCACTAGGAGCTGTCTGTTGTTTTCGTTTATTAAAGGTAATAAAAGGAAAGTTGTTTTTCTTTTCTACCAATGCCGTAACACATAGAAACCCACTCAACAATTACTTGCTTCTTAATGAGATCTAACGAATCGGCCGCATCTACAAATTGAGCAGTTGAAAAGAACGATTATTACAAAAATGACAAGAAAACGATATCATGTTACCCCTCGTTGGAATGAGCTTGTCGAGTACATTGCAATGATGGGTCACATGATAATGCTTTGTTGAAATTATTTGAACAATTTGAAAAAGATAATTAAAATAATATTTTAAGATCGTGTACGCTGGATAAAGTGTTAATAGAAAGTCTCCCTATTGAATTCTGTGGTTGTATGCAGGGAGATAGCCAGCTAAAACTTCACCTCACCAAGTTGATTTATGCATAAAACTGCGTTCTGAATGAATGGAAAAATCGTTGTTTATAGCGTTAGAATGACCATCAATAAGCAGGAAATTTAAAGTACAACTAATGTGGGGAGTGTAAACTTTACTGAACAAGCCAGGCCTTCAGGCTACTTTTTAAAACGCTTGATATCCAAGGCATCTCGCAAAACTGGGCTTTCCATGTGGCTATCTTGAACTGTGTTTATATTAATTTTAATTAATATTTGTATTCATTTATGTATTAATGTGTATTAATTTCAGATATGTTAATACAGTGATATACATTACATATGAAATGGTACTTGCTTTTCAAGAAAGAAGGATGCAGATCCCCAAAATGCCACCAGAAAGCCTCCATTTGATACTAAATATGAAAAGTTTACCAAGGGAGCATGCTCCCAGACGCCCAACATGCAAGTGCCTTTGATACTCGACAAGTCGAGTATAAAAGACACCTGCATGCTACACATCTTCCGCCACCAATTCAAATTCGGCGACATTCGGAACAATAATATTCGAGATCCGCCCAAGTAGTAGCTAAACAACTAGTGAGTTTTGTTGCCTCGAAACTTGGGATATTTTCTACAGACATTGACATGGGTTCAGAAGAAACCATACCAAGTTCATGCAACTAATAAAAATCGTAGTTGAGAAAAACGTTAAATCAACAAAGGATTCAAAACAATCAATATCCATTGATCTGACAACAGCTTTGACTGGATCATGAATGATATCATTCTGACAAAAATTGAATTCTGTGGAATTCGAGGACAAGGCCTTGACTGATTTGCAAGATGGGGAGTTTGATAGTGGTCGCCGTTGCTCGGGCGTTCTCTCCGGGTACTCCGGCTTCCACCACCAGTAAAACTGTCCGACACGAGGTGACCCTAGCTGTGGAAAGTGCTGTTAAGCCCCAATAAATAAATAAATAAATAAATAAATAAATAAATAAATAAATAAATAAATTAAATAAAATCGCGACCCAATCAGCGATCCTCTATGTATAAATAAATGAAAAAGAATGTTGACTCCAAGTACCGCAACGTCTCTCTAGTGTACTCTTATGCACTCACAGTCCATCAATTCATGGATTAGAGATATAAGAAAAGTACCCAACATCCTACACCCATACGCGCCTTTAATGGGGGAAGTTTATGTCTCGTAATCGAAAGTTAGTACAGTGGAACACTGTGAAATGAATATCCACTTTGCCAGTGTAAATTATCCAATTAACAGCAGTATTCAATTAACGGGAATTTGGTGGTTTTACTGCAATTCGGTGATACACTAAGCATTTTTTCTATTATATCATGTTTGACAGAGCTGGGGGAGCTCTGTAAAACACGATATAATAGATCATATGCTTAAATTTGATGTACTGACTTCTGATATTAGGTGTATAAACATACAAAAAATCAAGATTTTTATTCAGTTACCAGGAGTTTACTCTTTATATATGCAATTAACAGATCAAAGTTCTAATGAAATGAGGATACGGTAAATGATTTTGTTTTTAAAAATTACACAAAGTTTACAGGGTTATTTAGTTAAGAGATATCCAATTACTGGGCTAGCCTGAACATCAAATGGTCAACATTTATGAGTATCTTTCCATTGATTTTGATAATCCGGACACAATTGAACCTTTACCTAGTGCGAAAAGAAGAACAAATCTACAATGTTTATTTTTTGTCACCTCAAGACATGGCCTATGCCCCCCTCATTGAAAAAATCTCGTTCCAATAAGCCATGTTTTTTTACACAAAAAAATAAAATAATAAAATTTTGAAGGTGGTAATTGTGAATAGCACAGACCGATCATTTTGTACCCAGTGCTTCATTAATTAAATTGTTGATGATTATTCCTATAATTAGTGTTTGGAATATAATATTATTGCGACCATGGAAATATTGCTCACCCGTAGAAAGTGACCAGCCCACGACGGCCGTACTGTGGAGTCAAACGAATGAGGGTCGCTGTGACATTTTTTTTTTTGTAAAACAATACAGTCTCACACAGCATACAATTTAAAACCATTTTACTATGCATTAGACTACATATTTCAAGTGATTTTGGCATCTGACATGTCGGATCGAATCGTATCAGAAACATGATTTCAAAGAGAATCGAATTTTGAATCTAGATATATGGCTTCTCAAATAGTCAAGCATTTGGTCATCGATGTTGATTTTTTTTTCTTTCCATTTTTTTATTTCAGATATAAAGAATAACTACAGATTTTTTCAGAATATATTGATACAAAGATACATGTTTGCTGACATTTTTCAGCTTTACAGAATTAGATATTACTTTTTTATAATATGCCAGCCTGTGAATTATCGCAAATTATCTAAAAGATATTTCTTAATATCCATCGACTCGATGGATATCGAGAAATATCCCTCAGTAGCGTCCTAAATGACGTCATGCTTCGGCGAATGACGTCGCCTTAAAGAAACGATCAGCAGATCTTTGTTATTGTCATGAAACTGCAGTCGAATTGGGCTTAATATTGCGCAGTAGAATGTCGCGTAGCATATAATAAAAAGAAACTCCACCCTAATTTAGTGAATATCGGGAATTATCTCGTGAGTGTGGACCTGAAAGTTTTATTTTTCACGAGCGCTTGAGCGAGTGAAAAAAAATACCTTCAGGTCCACACTAAAACAGCGTAGATATCCTCTATAATATATTCTTCAGAAAAAATAGATAAAAAGACCAGCAGCCATAAAGTTAAAAGGGAAAAAAATAAATAAACAGAATTTTGATAAGTGACATGTCATGGTTTAAAAAAGTACCTAATAGATTCTACCTCGTTCGAATAGAAGTTACCTTTTTTGAGAGTAGCTATGAAGTGACATTAACCCTTTACCCAACGCAGGCGATTTCAAAATTTATTATTTTAAATATTATTTTTCAAAGTTTTCAAAAACTTTCAACAAAACCATATCATGTGACCCCTCTTTAGAACGAGCTCAACGAGCTCGTTCCAAAGAGGGGTCACATGATATGGTTTTGTTGAAATTTTTCGAAAAATAAATTTTTTTCAGCTGCTGAATTTGCATATTACGAGGGCGGTTTGCGGGCGATTCGTTGGGTAAATGGTTAATTCCATACTGCAACACTGTTTGAGTTGATCGACCAATATCTCTCAAACCTTGGTTGGCATTTTCTCACCTTGCAAGAATAAATAAACTTCCTACAGAGAAGTGCACATAGTTCGGCTGTATCTGAGGATATGCTTTGATCTTTGCGATTTCTGAGACTGAAGACAACATATTCGGGGTGATTGCAAAAGAAATGTTGCACCTTTTTTTCCAATTTCTTTGATAAATTTAGAAGAACTGTTTTTGAATGAGAGTATTCGAAAAATAAGTGCAACACGGGTTCTTTTGTTTCATTACAGAACGTGCACAGTTCTGGTTCTGATAGTTTACATATATAAAGTTTTGAATTTGTGGATAATATTCTTTGTAGAATTTTGTAGTGTGAATTTTGTCGGTATGAGTCATCTATAATCTGGAAAAAGCTTTTGTATATCCGTGCCCAGTCATCGGGATATATATCGATATTCAGAACCTCTTTCCACTTCATCTGATTTTTTTTTTTTTTTTTTTTTTGGGGGGGGGGGGGGGTAATTTTGCAAACAGTTCTAGAGAAATATTGTATAGAAGGACTTATATAGTTTGTGGTTCACGTTAAAATTTTCAATATCCTCATTTTTAATGTCCGCTAGACTGTGGTGATTTTTTTAACAATTTCTTCCACTGTTTGGAAATTGCGTCAATCACCCCCGATATATTGTAAAGGGTGTTTTTTATGTGATATTTCGAGGAAAAGATATCATAGCTCAAGAAAGTTCTGTTCTCACTCAGTAAATCGTTAAGAAAGAAAATTTGTGAAACAATATTTGAATTTTCTTCAACACCTCTTCGTCAGGGTACGGAAATTCCGTTGAACAGTCAATCCGTTGTGGTAGAGCCAGCATTTTAATAACAATTGTTATTCACGATAGAGTTAAATTTCTAGGTGATAGTCGTTCAACAGTTGCTCTATATTTTTTTTTCTTATTTTGTTCAGGTTTTTGTTTATTATGTAATTCTAGCTGAATAGATTAAATTCCATGCAATGAGACCAGGGAGTTTTACAAACAGATCGATTATATCAACGGCGATATCCAAAATGACCCCTGAAAACGCGTGTATACTTAATATTACCTCAAATCCATAGTAACGCAACTTATCATGCCATCCCTATAGATTAAGCAATGAACGGTCATAACCAGTGGTCGAGGACTGAGGAACATACCGACAATAATGGTCAACACTGACTATATATTAATTCAGTGCACCAACACTGGCAGTATGGTAAATGTTAGTGTCCGCCATTTTGTTTTTATCGCAAAAACTTACTGTCTGAATTCGGCTAATTGGCACTTGAGGGAGTTCCTTTTTCAGTTCAAAAGTATCGAAACGTGGGCAGAATTGAAAGTGAGACCAAACATAATAATAATAATAATTTATTTTCTAGAGCGTAAAACCACAAATACTGCTCTAAAACGCTTGACAGAAATAAATACACTTTTCTGAAATAAAGAGGCACATCTGTTTTTGGATGCCTCTTTCAGAGGTTCAGAAGAATGCTTCAGTGAATAGGAAAGTTTTAAGATTTCTTTTGAAGACATCGAGAGTTTCTGAAAATTCTGACACTAATTGGCAGGGAATTCCACAATCTGGGACCCACGATGGAGAACACACGATCATGAGCCTGATTAGATCTGCTAAAAGGTACAACAAGTTGAATTTGGTTTTTAGATCTAAGACTGTGTGATGGTTTATATACAGTGAGGAGCTCTTGCAGGTAAACTGGAGTCAGTTTTGGATACATTTGAATACTAAGATCAATATTTTGAAATCAATTCTCTGTTTAACTGGAAGCCATTGTAGTTGTCTTAAAACAGGTGTTATGTGTTCAGAGCGTTTGGTACCAGTAATTATCCTAGCATCAGTATTCTGAACTTTTTGAAGCTTCTGAATCAGGCACTGGAACAGCCCCACTAACACTGAATTACAATAGTGAGGTGATGAAGGAGTGCACAAATTTTTCAAGTGCTGACTGGTTAAGATAAGGTCACAGTCTTCCAACATCACGAAGCTGCCAGTAGCATTTTTGACATATTTTATTGATATGGATGTCTAGTTTTAAATTTGAGTCCAGAGAAAATAAATTAATAATTTACTTGGCGAACAGTGAGATTTGGGATTACTCCCCTCGCATTGCATCAGTACGTGTCTGCTATTGTAAACAAAAGAATGTCGACAGGAAAATTTACGAAAACACGAACCGCTTTGCAAAACATAACTGATGATAGAAATCCGGAGAAAAAAGGCTGACACAATAAACTTAACGAAAATATGAAACGCTTTGCAAACACAACGATGATGAATTTTCAGAGAAAACAAGGCTGGCATAATAAATACGTTACATGAGGCTCTGCGAGAACGATATTAGGCTCGGCTATATCATCATGGTCATGACGTAACAACAGAGACGACAATGTGGGTATTCCGACAACACCCTTGACACCCATCCTCACTGCGGTATAACGTCACTTTCTTTATCAATCTTCAGTTCTTATAAATTCGGACAAGAGTTTATATAAAAGTCAACAACTTTTTCTTTGGATTGAACTTAATTTTGAAAGTTTTCGAATGAGAACAGGGAGCACGGTGGCTAAATGGATAGAGCATTGAACTTTACACCGACAGGACGACGGTTCGATCTTGACCAGCGGCAACTTCTTTACGTAATTGGGCAAGACACTAAATTTTATGGGGTGACACGGTGGCACTCTTACGCGTTCTGTACTGGTGCACTTGCCTTCAACCGCTGCTAACTGTGTTTGTGCTGAGTTAACCCTTTACCTAACCCGAAAAGCAGACGACACTTGCAAAAATAATTCTTGAATAACTAATTTTTTTCATTTTTTGTCTCAAAAGCATAGGTTATGATCCCTCGTTGGAACGAGCTCAACGAGCTCGTTCCAACGAGGTGTCATAACCTATGTTTTTGAGACAAAAAATGAAAAAAATAATGAAAATTAATTGGCGATTTTTGAGAATAGCGCTGGCCGGTTTTGGCCGTTACGTTAGGTAAAGGGTTTAAAAGTTGTAGAGTGTGCCAGTTGCTCGCCACTGCTATGTGGTTCTCTTCGAGAACTCAGGCTTACTCTACCCGCCAAATGGTCCGACACTATGTGTCCCTGGCTGGCGAAAGTGTCGTTGCACACCAATAAAGCAAAGAAGCATGAGAACTAATAATTTTATGATAATTTGTTTAAATATTTACAATCTAAGTTGCATCTTCAACAGAACACTAGAAGTGGGCTTCACGTGTAATCTGAAAAATCTAACATTTGCTTTGTTGAATTCACTCCTTCCAATATAAGACCAAACAAAGAGATAAAATGTATATACTTGCCAGCATTCAAAACATCACGTATTAATTTCCATTGTATCTCGTTCTGTAGAAGGAGGAGTCGACCACCCTGCATATTACAGTTTTTACTCGACCCGTAGTAGCTTTTCGTCTCAACCATCGGTTTGAAACAAAGATTCGCCATTGTATTGAACCTAAAACCCCTCTGCTCGGGACATCTGCCTGCAATATACAATTACATCAAAGCTGAAAGTAAACTT
Source organism: Pictodentalium vernedei (assembly GCA_031216915.1). Lineage (NCBI taxonomy): Eukaryota > Metazoa > Mollusca > Scaphopoda > Dentaliida > Dentaliidae > Pictodentalium > Pictodentalium vernedei. The sequence goes on along the minus strand of CM062295.1, from coordinate 103,348,777 downwards.
TCCCAGAGAGGTTTTCGAAGCTGTTCTCGCTGAGAAAATAATCCAATAATTCAATTTGTCCACATGTTGAGGTTTCTTTGTGTTTGGTTATTAAACGTTAACACGATTTTCAAAGACATTGCGCCCCAATATCGGACCTGATTAGCAGTCCAACATCCATTAGGGGCCTGAGGCTGTAGCCGGGACCACTGATGGCTACGGGCTACTTATCACTGATGGAGGTCCAATAATGGTGCGAATCGCTCGAGAAAAGTGTGTTGGTGACTTTTCGCTATCGTCAGCCTTTTTTTCTCCTTCCGCCAGGGTTTAGGGTGCTTTCTGTGAAGTAATCCTGATCCAATTTGGCACACTTATTCACCTTTATTTCTAGTTCTCATCTGAGACTGATAGTTCTGATTTCGCCTCTTAAAACAACACAATTCCCAATTTAGGCTTTTTTCTCCATCTTTTAATATCGAGGCCGGTATCAAGACCCCCTATTTCAACTTTTGTAAATCTCATCTTTCATCTCTCACAAAAAAAAACATATCTAAAAATGTGGTACCGACCTCGGAAATTCTCAACGGTTGTGGTCGAATTTTCGGGTGGTGTTTTTGACATCTCCGTCACCAAATATTAAATGTTAGCCGATTTTCAAGAAATTTTAGAATGTTATAGAGCTCAAAAATAAGAGGTAGCTGATATTTTTGTTTTCCGATTATGGCCATTTTCTACGTTTTGATGTCACTTCAATTTTTAAAAAATATTTCTCAGTAGAAAAGTCTATTTTCTAACACGCATGAATCTATTAATATTGCACACAGCTATGAAATTTCACACACTATAATGTTTATAGTGTTTATATTCAATACAGTTCTTCTAATTTCAAATTTCAGTCTTTACCAAAAATAACGTCATATTGACGTTATTTTCATGAACGTTTAAAAAAAGTATATTGAACATGCTGTGTAATCACTTTTAACCGTGAAAAGATTCGTCTGGACTGCCGTCGTGGTGAAATGTCAGAAAAATTTAAGTTCGTCCAATTTCCATGAAATTTTAGAATTTTTGATTTAATGTCATTTTCGGCGTTTTTACATCAAATGGCGTTTTTTGCCCACAGTCATTACCTTATCACTAACAGACACCAAACATCACACGTTGACCTGGCAATAATTCATCTTGAGAATTGCCAAGTTTCTTTGTCATTGATGCAAAACTTTTTTGTGTTACAACGCAAAAAAACGCAAAACTGCACCTTTCCGTATTTCACGCGCACATCTATTACCATATCACTTACGGAGACCAAACTTCGCACGTTCGATCCCCGCCAGGGGTAACTGCGTTGTGTCCTTGGGCAAGGCACTTAATTCCGATTGCCCACCAGGGGGTACAGTGGCGTTGTGTACTAAGGTGTACTGTACGTCCGTGGTGCACCTGTCCTCAACCAATGCTAACCCTGCTTGTGTGGAGTTAGTACGTTGGGGAGTCTGACGTTGCTCGCCGTTGGCCGGTGGTTCTCTCCGGGTACACAGGCTTCCTCCATCCGTAAAAATGTTCGACACGAGGTGACCCTGGCTGTCAAAATGTTGTTAAACTCAATAATAAATAAATAAATAAATAAATAAATAAATAAATAAATAAATAAATAAATAAATAAATAAATAAACTGCGTATGTCGATGAAGCCGTAATGTCAAGTATATTGTACATTGACGCAAAACTTTAGAAGTTACAACGTCAATAACGTCAACAAATACAAAAATACATCTATTCTCTTGTATCACGCCTATCGGCGTAGCCATAACCATAGCACTAACGGGGACCAAACTTCGCACGCTAACGCGACAGTAACAGTTCTAAACCTGTGCCAAGGTTTGGGGAAATCAACATCAAATGTTTGAAGTTAAATTGCGAATCACGTCAAAAAGAAACAACAATGCCGCTTTTAGTTTGTGTCAAGCCTATACATAACTATAGCACTTATGGATACCGAAGTTCGTACGGGGACGCGGCAGTGCCACGTCTGAAGCACTGCTAATTTTGTTTGCGATCAGCCCAAACACCTTTTAAGTTACAACGCAAACAACGTCAAAAGTGATGCAATACCCCTGTGTCAAGCATACAGCCAGCCACCACCGTTGGCCGCCCTCTAGGCGTTGGCCGTGCTTCGCTTGATGACGTCTGGAAATTGGCTTGCTATTTCAAAATAATCTAGTTATTTTTACGTCTTTTGTGTCCACAAGTTTAGACTAAGGATACATATTACTGGCCAATATGTGGTAACGGAAATTACCCCATGTATATTTACATCAAATTATTAAAACTGTAGTCTGCAACAGATAAACAAAGTTTCCGAAAGTTTGCGACGTCATGTGTTACAGCTAACTGTAGAAATTTTCAACCGGTTGGAAATTTAAAAATTCCTTTATCATTTGTTGGGCTTTCCTGTTGTCTCTGTAAATTAATGTTAATGTGTATGTAACGCACTATGAAATGACAATATTTCTAATTATGCCAATAAAGGTTACTGGCCATAACTCTTGGGGTTTCAGGTGAGTGTGCTGAAGTGAGGATCTCATCTCTGATGCCATATATCGGCGAGTATTTCTTAGGACTCATCTATATATGATCCCTTGACGAGATGGCGACTTCGGTATACCATCGCAACCACTCCACACCCCTCCACCATGGTGGTTATAATCTATATTTATATCTAAAACAACACCCAAAAATATAACCCTGTACAAGAATAACGATATGTGCAATAACAATATTGGCTAATATGTAATGGGTTTTACGTAATGTCAGTCTTAGCATCTACACATTATGTAATAAAATTGGCTAAAGCATCATGTACAGAAAACAACGCTTTATGCAACAACCTATGGCCATTAAAAATCATTTATTTAAAATAAAAAACGCGTAACGTTCCATTTGAATAGCAGGCCATTACACACAGTCTGGCGCCGCTTTGCGTGATAAGTCTTTCTGTTAATCAACCCTTATTGTGTACCGGTACTCTATCTACAAACTGGTATAGCATACCAACGTCGGGAAACACCGTGGGGTTCAGTTGTTGGAAACTGATGATGACGATCTGTCCTCATTTTTCGTTCAGTGTAACATTTGTTCACTACAACAAATACTGTCCTCTCTTACAATTTGATTTATAAAATCTCTTCTTTCTTTCGCAATCTTCAGTAAACCTGGTGATTTCTTGATTCTTTAATGGCAAGATCTTGCGAGGAATGGTCCATATGTGCTTCAAATGAAATTAGTTGAAAAAGCTATCTTCATCATTGGATGTCATCGGACCATTCGATCGAAAGTTTATGGACGGTGGTATTTGATCCCCAATTGCCGTAAGTTTGCTTCTACATAAATGGCTTAAGCAAATATTACTTGTGTTCCTGGATGACACTGCGTTCTTAGTAGTGTTTATCTTTGTTGGCGTCACACTATTTTCAAGGCTTAGACAAGCGTTGTGGTAGTAGAAGTGGCAGTAGTGAGGTAAGTATGGTACTGTGAATACAAAAGAACTTTTCTCTCGATCGGATCCTGGTGTTATCACGATGTGATGATTTCATAAATAAAATTCTCAGCGACGTCGTTGGGGGTGGGGGAGGCGAGTTTTTGTGAACACCTCCAAATAATCTTTCCATTCGGAGCATTTTCATCTGGATTGGAGTCTCATATATAGGTTCGCCCTTACGAGGCTGAATTTGATACTTGGACTTACGTTACACACACAGTCGGTCATACAAATGAAGGTGTGTGGACCGATTAGGGCCGTTGTGGTTCCAGCACGACCAATTTACAGGAACCGAAAAGCACGTGTTAAATTAAATAAGAAGTTGCGTCACGATTACTACATGCATATATTATTCATTCGCTAATAAATTTCCAAGAAATCTCGAGTATTTAACTATAATCCAAACTAATATTTTTATTTATTGGTGTTTAGGGTCACATGCTGATGCACAATGGTTAATCGTGACCGTAGCACTTTTACGGATGGGGGAAGACGTAGTACCCTGAGTGAACCACCGAGCATCTGTCAGCTCCTCAACAGTCTAACTCTGTTCAAGCTCCGCTCAAGCAGGGTTACAGCTGTTGAAGACATGCGCACCATCGACGTGCAGTACGCCTTAGTACACGGTGGTTCACCCCCCCCCCCCCCCCCACACACACACACATGTAGGCAACCGGGATAAAGTGGCTTGCACAAGGACACAACGCGGGCCGTACCGGACGGGGATCGAACTCGGGACCTCTAGCATACAAGTCTACCACTGAGCCATCGCCTTCCCATAATCCCAACTAACTAACATTGCAACTACATCATCAAGGCATGCCTTCGATGATGTAGTTGGAAGATTAATCAGTCGGAACGTGAGCCATCATAGTTGGGGCAAATCATTTTTTCCGACAGGTAAGATTCAATAGTGTTATTCGAAGGAGAGCAGACGAACAATTTCGACACAGTCGACATCAGGTCGAAATTCCTTGTCCGTTTCAAGGTATGTGTGTGGAGGCCGGGGGGGGGGGGGGGCGCAAGAGAATGCCAGGGTACTAGGTCCGGGTGGGTGGTTTCTGTGTGGAGAAGCAAGTCTTTACCACAGTATACGTGTTTCCGTCGTTCATTTTGTATAGTGGTGTCCGCCATCTTGGTTTCTATGGTAGCATGTGGTTTCTAGGTGACCCAATGTCTTCTTATAGGACGGGGATATATTCTGGGGGTATGTTCGATTGAATCGGAGTATCATGAATTACCCAAATGAGCCCGAGAATGACCGGAAATCACCGACATGATTACCGAAATCACCGAAACGGACTTATGCTAACTGGAATCTTTGATGTAAATAATAGCAAGTAGCGCTATAAGGCAATTATAGGGTGTGTTCCGTTGTACTGGTGTATTTTTTTACCAAGAAGTACCCACATGAGTCTGAGAATGACAGAAAATTACCGAAATGTACACCGAAACGGACTTTGATCTAAATAGTGCCGCGTAGTGGTATAAGGCCCCTATAGGGTGTGTTCGACTCAATGGGAGTATAACGAACTAATCACATGAAACTATTTTAGTAAGATCCGTAACTGACCCCCTAACTAACTTTACTTTCCTTTAACTCCAATGTGGAACTGTATTTTCCCTACACTGCATGATCCATATTTAGTAACATCCACAACCAACCCCCTAACTAACTACTTTCCAATATGGAACTATATTTTTAAGAATGCATACTGATCTATATTTAGTAACATCCATAATCGACCCATTTACTAACTACTTTAGGTCATTTAAAACCATAAGGGAATACCTTAACTCCAATATGGAACTACATTGTTAGTAAATTCGCACACTCATTGATCTATTTTTAGTAACATCCATAACTGATCCCCTAACCACTTTATAATAGACCCTTTAACTGCATGATCCCACAACTGAGGATCAAGACATTTCCTAACTGGCCAATCAGATTAGTGTATTTCCTGTTGTGTTTCTTTCCCATTACTTTCTATGTTAAATTCCTAATTTTTCCAAGTTTAACCCGTATTCCTATGGGGAACAAACACAACGCCCACTCGAGGATCGAAAAGTGGATCAAAATTTGCCAAAACTACATGGTGTTTTCAATAACGGCCGTCACGAATAGATAAATGCCCGAGTGTCGTGACGACGCTCTCATTCTGTTTTCATCGCTCGATTGGAAAACATAAACTCTGTGTTAATTGAAAGTATAATATTTTTCTGTGTGTTCATTCAAAAGGATTCTATTCAAGGATTTCAAGGACACTTGTACATTTATTCACGGATACACAGACACTTGTGCATTCACCGATTCAAGGAATCAAGGCCATTTGTGTGTTTAATCACGGATATTATTATTCAAGGATTCAAGGAACCATGTCTATCAACACTGGAGTTATGTGCGAGGATTGTGGAAAAGTTTTTTCGGCAAGGACAAACCGGGACCACCACAGGAGGACAGCACACCAAGGTAAGTCATTTATTTGTAACAATTGTTTTAAAACATATTCCCTGCAGGAGGATCTGACCCACCATTTAAAAACCTGTCTGTCTTTATACACCTGCCTCGAATGTGGGGAAGAGTTCACTAACTTATTACAGTTTAACCGCCATAAGAATTATGCTCATCGCCAGTCCAACTGCCTACCAAGAGGAAGACTTACCCGCCGACGGGGAGAGTAGCGAAACAACCTAGGACCACAACTACCAATTTTGAAAATGACGAAGTTTTGATTGACGAAGATGATGATGACCTGACCAGTATATTTAAAGATAATTGGGATGGAATTAGAACCCGCCATGTTACAAATAGGAAAGTCCAAGATGTTTATAATTATCGCCTCAATATTATCAATATGTCCTGCATATATTCACTGGTACGATATTTAGGCAACAGAGAATGAAATTTAAAATTAATTTAAGTTATGGTTTTGTATTGAAATGTAATGAAACCGGTGAGTACTGGTACTTTCACCCGTCTCAAAATAATGCTAGGGTCAAGGATGTACCAAACCTCGTGGATAACGAGTCTGATTTTGAAATTTCCCTCGACCACATTCAAGAAGATATACTAGAATGGGCCAGACAACAGCGACCAACATCCAAGTGAATTGTACACCGACTCACAAATGTGACTTTCTACATCAATAAAATTCAGAACCATCCCATTGGTGGAGCACCGGAAGATTTACCTGAATATATAACGAATCATCGAAATACCACCATTGCCTTAGTAAAAGATGAAGCACGTCATTTTTATTATGATGACAACCTTTGCTTATTTCGTTGTTTGGCATTATGGAGTGAAAACGACCGCCACAAATGGAATACGACTACGGACGCCTTGTTCAAAAGATATACCATAGAAGATCCCGAAGAATTTTGTGGAGTGACATTGGACCAACTACCTGATATTGACAAGATATTTGAAGTGAGCATAGAGGTTTACCAACTGATTAAAATAGGAGATGATACCATTGTAGCAGATATTGTACAGAGATCATAACGCCGTTATAATGAGACCACGAATGTTAACCTTTACAAACAGCATTTCAGTTACATTACGGATCTGGATCAATACAGCCATTCATATTCTTGCCGCAAATGCGGAAAGCTTTGGAAATCTGGATTTATGCTCAACCGACACAAATTTACTTGTACTGAAGATGTAATTTACAACTATGCTGGTGGTGTTTACCACATACCTCCATCCATTTTCGAAAAATTAAATGACGAAGGGATCAACGTACCGGAAAAACAGAGATATTTTCATCATAGAGCCATACTTTGAGTAATACTTTGAAAAGAAGAACCTACCTACTGATACTGATGAACTTTCAGGGGAAGCTCAACACAATCCTCAAGTGTCAGCGTGTGTAGTAATGTCCAGGGCTATGAAGATCCAGTCTGCTTTATTACGGAAAGTGATCCCAAAACTTAGTGGAACAAATGATGACATACCTCACCGATGTTGCAAATGAAATCTACTGCCAAATGAGAAGTCTCCACAGTAATACCTTATTTTCTTTAAGACAGAAGATTGATGATACACTGCACCGCGAATCGGTTACCACTCACGCTGATAATAGCAAACCTTATCCATTGGAAAAACTTGAACAAGAATTTGATGCCTACATCAAAGAAATGCCAGTCATAGTATTTAATTCTGGAATATACGATATCATTGTTGTAAAAAGAGAACTGATAGAATACCTGAAGCTGAAAAACCCGATGAAATTTGTTGTCAAAAGATTTAACAATTTTATGTGCATGAAGACAGACCAATTCAAATTTCTTGACATCATGAATTACCTAACACCTGGCTTCTCATATGAGAAATTTCTGACAGCATTTGAATGCTCTGTACCCAAAGGTTACCTCCTATATGAGTGGATCACCTCCTTGGAGAAACTGGATGAAGACCATTTACCGGACCATGAAGATTTTTACAGCTCGCTCAAAAAGGAAAATATCACCGATGAAGAATACACGTACAGCCAGCAAATTTGGAAAGACAACAACATGACAACATTCCGCGAATGTTTAATATGGTACAACAACAGTGACGTCAAATCATTTTTGGAAGCAATGGAAAAACAATTTGCCTTTCATGAAGCTCGAACGATAGATATGTTTAAGGACGGTATAGGTGTGCCTGGAATTACCCTGAAATATCTTTTTGGTACCATTGACGACTCCAGCTATTTTTCACTGTTTGACTCCAAGAGCAACGACCTTCACCACCTCGTCAAGAACAAGATCGTTGGAGGTCCATAGATCATTTTTAATAGATACCAAGAGAAGGGTGTGACCAGTATAAGAGAACAGAACTACGAATCTGAATCAAGAACATGTGGTGGTTTGGTGGTCTATAATGCCAATGCTTTGTACCTGTGGTCACTTATGCAGGATATGCCCACTGGATTGTTTGTTAGACGGCGTGAAGAAAATAAATTTAAACCAGAGTACGTCCATAAATTTGGAAGAATAGCAGAACAATGGTTAGATTTCACAGGGGCAAGAGATGGCATCGAGTTACGTCACCACCTGAATGGCAACGAGACGAGAATCGGAAGGAGGCAGTTACCCGTCGATGGATGGTGCCAAAAAACCCAAGCCTATAACCAATTTCACGGTTGTTTTTGGCATGGGCACTCATGCCACTTGAATGATGAGAAAGATGGATTCAGCGTACTCTACAATACAGTGAGACAAAAACCAATGAGAGAATTATATAAAGAGACATTAAAAAATTCACAGTACATCATAGACCTCAGATATGATCTAATTGAAATATGGGAATGTGAATGACGAGACTTGAAGAAGAGAGACCACACCCTGTAAGACTTTTTAGAGAACTTCCACTCCAACAAAATCAACTATGCTATGAAAGAGAATGAAATCAAAGAGAAAAATTTATCCATTGAATTATTCGACCTCATTGAATGTGACATCAAAGTTCCAGATCATCTGAAGAAAAATGTTGAAGAGTTCACTCGAATTTTTAAAAATGTTAACATCATAAGGGAAGATATTGGTGACCACATGAAAACTTATGCCATGGAGAATAATATAATGAGCCATCCGAGAAGATCGTTAATTGGGAGCTTTTTCGGAGATAGAATTTTATTGACAACAGCACTTTTCAAGTGGTACATTGATCTTGGCTTGGAAGTAACCCACATATATCAGATGATACAGTATCAGCCAAAAGCATGTTTTCGGAATTTTGGAGAGAAAGTATCTGCAGCAAGATGTGAGGGAGATCGAGATCCAGATAAAACCATCGTCGCAGAAACAACGAAGTTACTGGGAAATTCGGGTTATGGTAAGACTGTAACAAACAAAGACACATTTAGAAATACCTGTTATTGTAATGAGGATGAAGGCAATCAAGCAATTAATAATTTATCTTTCAGAACCTCGAACCAACTTAGTGACACCTTATATGAAATGCAAATGAATAAACACAAGATAAAACTGGATTTACCATTTCACATAGGCTTTTTTGCTTATCAGTATGCCAAAATGAAAATGTTACAATTATATCATGGTTTTCTAGATGTTTTTGTAGAGAGAAGGGATTTGGAACTCTGCTAAACGGATATAGACAGCTTGAACATAGCATTATCACAACCAACTATTGAAGACGTTGTTAGACCAGAGAGGAAAATAGATTTCTACAGAGAGTGGCATCAATGGTTCCCAGCCGAATCGTGTGACTTACACCGAGAAGAATACGTGATGGCGAAAGTAAAAGGAGAAGGTTGGACACCCGAATCTTGCTGTGTGGATTGAAGAAAATTTGATAAGAGAACGCCTGGTCTTTTTAAGGTTGAATGGTCTGGTGATGGAATCATTGGCTTATGTAGCAAGACGTATTATTGTTTTGGTGGAACCAACAAGGCGAGCTGCAAAGGTATTAGCAAGCGTCACAACGAGCTGAATAAGGAGAAGTATTTACAAGTATTGACAAGCAAGCAGAATGGTACTGGTATCAACAAAGGATTTGTAATCAATAACAACGACATCTGCACATACTCACAGACCAGAGATGGACTTTCATATTTCTACCCCAAGAGGAAGGTACAGGCAGATGGCATTTCGACCAAACCACTGGACATCTGAGGAAACATCGATTCGGTAGGTGACGTGTCAGTCGCTAACCGTCTACATCAACTTCAACAACAAGAATATAGTTTAGGTAAGTACAATTTTTTTCTGAAGTCCTAGAGTGAAATTCTAGGCAGCAATTCATTCAAATCGTAGAGTGAAACTCTGGGCAGTCTCTAAAGTCCTAGAGTGAAACTACAGGTATTCTCTAAAGTCCTTCGTGACAGTCTCTAAGTCCTATATGGCAGCATTCTCTAAAGTCCTATATTGCAGCATTCACTAAAGTACTATATGGCAGTCTCTAAGAGTGGAAACTTTAGGCAGTCCTAAAATCCTAGAATAAAATTCTAGGTGGAATTAAGTCCTTTATTGCATTCACTAAAGTCCTTTATGCAGTCTGTAGAGTAAAACTCTAGGTGGAATTTTAGGGTAGTTGAAGAAAATTCTTTGTTTGTTTCTCTCAAAATCTTTTAATCTATAGTCAAATCAATTTCTAACATCATTATCATCATCATCATTCATGTTGTATTGATAGGCTGTTGGAACCAGATGACAAACTTTTTTATTTTTATCTCAAAATATGGTATCCTGGTATCATTTAGGTCACCCCTATTTGAACCGGCTGATGTTCTGAGATCATTATGTTTTATTTCATAGAAACAAAACTTTATTTTTTTATTTCTATCTCAAACTATGGTATCCTGGTATCATTTAGGTCACCCCTAATTGAACCAGAATATACTCTGAGATCTTTAGATTTTATTTCATAGAAACAAAACTTTACTTTTTTATTTCTATCTGAAACTATGGTATCCTGGTATCATTTAGGTTACCCCTATTTGAACCGGCAGATGCTCTGAGATCTTTAGTCCATTTTTATGTTTAGTTCATTGATTCCTGGTATCTTTTAGGTTACCCCTATTTGAACCAGATGATCTTTATTTTTTAGTTCTGTACCACAATGAAAACTGGCTGGTATCCTTTAAGCCGTACCTAACAAAACCATCATTCGTGCAGTCATTCATTGTATCTTTTAGGTTACCCCTATTAGAACCGGAGTTAAAGAAAATTCTCTGTTGTAAATATTTTGTAGATTATACTTCTGGTTATTTACCAGAAATAATGAGAAATGAACAAAGAATTTCCCAATTACTTTCACTGAACTTTTTAAGAAAATTAAAAAATATAAAAAAAAAATTTTTTTAAATTTAAAAAACCTCAAAAAATTTTTAAAAAAAATTAATAAAAACAAAAAAAAATCCTGTTGGTGGATGGTAATGCTCTCAAGTTGTTTGATATTTATCTGCTGGACGGCTATCAATAAACTTGACCTGTTCCCAGTCAGCACAAAATGCAGAGGAGCAGCACCGTATACAGAATCGCAATTTAATTTATATGACATGCAAAAATTATTTGAACAAAAAAAAAACTGTAGTGGATGGTAATGCTCTTGAGTGATTTAAAATTAAAAAGGATCACTTGACCTGTTCCAAGTCAGTACAAAATGCAGTGGGACACTTTCTACAGTTTTTGAGGATCAAGATTGCAGTTTGATCGCCAAACTGACCAATCAGATCCCTGAATATTTGACTAATCAGATTATATCATTGAAGTAACTCAACCAATCAGATTTGGGTATTTCCTGTTGTGTTTCTTTCCCACTACTTTCTATGTTAAATTCCTCCAGTACATGGTGTTTTAAATCACGTCCGTCAAAAATGTTTAAATACAGATGTCCAATCATGTTTTCATAATTGTGTTCACAATTCATAATTGTGTTTTGAACCTTTGCATTGAACAGATCAAGAAGATGTTTCGACTCGGAACCTGACACACCCACGTCAACGTGAATACCTTCCAAGGTGAGGTGAAGATCCACATAAGAAGATATCTCAACGACAATGTACCAACCACGACTGGAATTACACTGTCCACATGAGAATGGAACGAACTCAAGAACAGCCTTCAAGAGGTTGATGCTGAAGTTAACAAACTACTGCTTCCTAAAGAGGGACCAAGTCAAGTAAATCGCCTGTTTCCTATCTTCAAGAAACCTTTACGTGTTCCTGCTCGAAAGAGACCAAGAACGTTGTTTGTCGATGAAGTGGACAACTGGACGAATAGTAGAAGAAAATATATTTCTACAGGGAGTGGCAATAATGATTTCAAGTGAGAGAGAAGATAAGAAGATACTGGAGAGAATAAAGAAGCCGATCGTTGACGAAGTGGAATCTGAAATCAGGATAGTTCATATACAACATGAATTTTGTATTGCTTAAGCTCAACGTGTTGAAGAACTCATCGACTCTGTTGTTAAAGAAGAATGTTATGGCTGCACGGTAGATCAACCAAGTCAACTACAGCATAATGTATGCCTCATGGTGTCTCAAGAAGAAAAGATTATAACATGTTTTAATGAAGCACTTGAAAGAGTTAACAAAGACACTGTACATTTAATGTGGCACAAGAGCCTTTCATCTATGCACTCACCAACCCTACTAAAGTCAGAGGGCCACCAACGGTAAGTACTATGTGTATTTTCCCACCATCTTCCCGTTAGAGGACTGTAAGTACCCCACATTCGTCGTGGTAGCCCATAAGCCACCTGATGAGTTCCCTTGGACAAGGACGAAACGTATAAAAGGGTGAGTAGATCATTTTCTTAGGTAAACATGGATCCTCGTTGGAAGCATCCATTTACTTGTTTACTGTGCGGTCCTACTGGTAGTGGTAAATCATCCTTTGTGAATCGTGTTATTCAACACATTAAAGGAATTATCACACCCACTCCTAATCTCATTACTTGGTGTTATAGTGAATGGCAATCATTATACGATACCTTGCCCCAAGTAGAATTTGTTGAGGGTCTTCCCCAAGAATTCAAATCTGATTCTTTAATCATCTTCGATGATCTGATGCTCGATGCTGATGTTCGAGTGTCTAAATTGTTTACCAAAGGTAGTCATCGTCGTAATATTAGTGTAATGTACATCGTTCAAAATTTATTCGACAAGAACAAATTCCACAGAACCTTGGCTGTCAATAGTCATTACATGATCTTGTTTAAAAATCCTAGGGATCGTTCCCAGATCACACACTTGGCAGCCTAGATGTACCCTGGTCATTCCAAGTTTCTAAGAGAGGTTTTCGAAGAGGCCACGTCGGGTCCGTATGGTTACCTTTTAATCGATCTCAAACAGGACACTTCTGAACATATGGGATTGAGATCTCACAGTTTTCCCGGGGAAACCCAATATGTGTACCTCCGAAAGGTATAAAAGGGTCAGCAAGTCTGCCCTCGAGTCAGAACCATGTCTGACCGTCTCAAGCGTGACATCGCGATTCTCAATCTCCTGGTAAAATCGAACCCAGTAATAGCCAAATCCATTCTCCGATACGCCGATAAAGATTTGATAATGTGTCTGTGTGACGATGCCTCCAATATCGTGAAGGGTGCAGTACCACTTACCAAAGCTCAGAAATCCAAACTAGTTCGTCAGAAACGTTTAGTGAGAGCCTTTGCAAAGAAGGGTATCTCTAACAAAAGGAAGAAGCATATCTTGCAGAAAGGGGGATTCTTGGGTGCTCTATTACCCCCTGTGTTACTGAGTGTGGCCAAGAGTATTTTTGGATGATGGTTTATGCAAAGAGAAAGGCTTTGATAGAACCAAAATTATTGGAACGCCTACAAGACACTCCAATGATTAGGCAACCCAATGAAATGGCTGTCTCGTCTTTGGATCGAGAAATGAGAGATATTCTCGATGCCCCTTTCCTCCCCACAGAAGAAAAGATGACTCGATATAATAAAATCTTGCAACGATATCTAACATTTCAGGAGCAGGTGGTGGCCCCTCGACCCATCAAAGTAGAAATCGAAAGGGGAAGTTCAGACCAAGACATTTTGGATCCAGTTCCAATGACGATGAGGAAGAAAGCAAAGTTATTATTGAGTCGTATTAAGAACGACCCAAACTTTTTTGGAATGAGAAGGGCGAACTGACCCACAAGGATCAAACGGTGCAATGGTCTAATGTGACGGATCTTCTAAACGATTTACTTAGAAGACGGAAGACATTCCAGCTCAAGGGATGGGAAGTGTTGGCCTAAGCCTTAAAATATAGTAAAATCCCACAAGAGTTGATTGGTCATAATGAACGTTGGGATTTCATGAGACAGGGACCTGTAAAGATGGAGACGAAGCCTTCTAAACGAAAGAAACTTAAGAAGATCCCATGGTCTGAGGTATAAATAGGACTGGTTTTCATTGATGAATTGGTTGGGTCATGGATGAGTTGTACTATGATACGGAAGCTCCTGGTAGTTTTGGTGGTGTGGACGCTCTGCGTAGAGCGTCTAAGAAACTGACTAAACAAGTCGTGAAATGGTTAGAGACTCAAGGCACTTACACTCTTCGCAAACCTGTCCGTCGTAAATTTCCAAGAAATAGAGTGATCGTTAGTGGTATAGATGCACAATGGCAGCTGACTTGGTGGATTTAACAAACATAAGTAAATTCAATAAAAACATAAATTTTTGTTGACGTGTTTTGATGTATTCAGTAAATATGCTTGAGTGATTCCATTACAAAATAAATTCTGTGATTCAATAGTAAAAGCTTTCGCTAAAATTTTCAAAGAAGGTCGTAAACCAGAAAAATTACAAACTGATCAAGGAAAAGAATTTCTGAACAGAAATTTTCAAAATTTTCTTAAAGAACAAAGTCGATTTTTTCATTACACACAACGTGGAAACAAAATATTCCATCGTAGAAAGATTCAACAGAACTTTGAAAACTAAGATGTGAAAATATTTTACCAAGAACGACAGACTGATTTTTCCACTTTCAAAGTTGGTCAAATCATATAATCACACTCATCATCGAAGCATTGGTATGGCCCCCATAAATGTTAACTTTGAAAATCAAGAAGTTTGGCAAAGGTTGTATGGACAACCTAGCAATAACAAGTCTCCAAATTGCGAAGTGGGAGGTAGAGTGAGAATCAGTAAAGTCAAGAAAACTTTTGAAAAATGTTATTTACCCAACTGGACCGAGGAGTTATTCACGGTGGCATCTGTCAAAAAGGTCATCTAGTCAAATACGTCCTAAAGGACGATGGTGGGGAAGTACAGAAAGGATCCTTCTACACTGAAGAACTTCAACGAGTGGCACACAAAACTATTTACAAAATCGAACGCGTACTTAAGAAACGTGGTCGAGGTAAGGAGATGGAAGTATTCGTGAAGTGGTTAGGATACCCTTCGTCCTTCAACTCGTGGATCCACGAGCATCAGCTCGCCCATAAAAGGAGGTGAGCCAGCTCGAGTTCCCTTGAGATTGAAGATACGAACGGATCTTGGCCTCTATTTGGAAAGAGTGTTCCTAGGAGCGAAATCACTTATTTTTCCCAAATAATCATACTGTAAATCATCATCATCACAAACATTGTTAACCTCACCCTCGATAATACAGATAGAAAGCTGTGGGCGGCTCTTCTAAGTAGTAGTAGTAGTATAGGATATTTATTACCTAATCCGATCATCTAAAAAAGTGATGTTTTATTTGATCCTACAAAATAACAGTTCAATGAACGTGTCCCCATGGAACACGCTGACTACGTACACCACACAGATATCACAACCGGAGAATCTCACTGGGGAATGGGAAGTGGGTTTGGCAGAGATTCAGTATCCAAACTCTTGGATTAACATTCGTGGGAAGAAGCTTTCGTCACAGTGTATTGGAATTCGAAAAAAACATCAGCTCAGTCTGAACGAAGGTCGATATTCGGAACCTTCCGATGTAATACGGGGCATCAATGGTGTTAAAGAAGTACTGCTATCGCGTCACCACAAGATAGATTTTGAATTGGATGAGGTCACTGGTAAAGTTCGAATCAAGGTACGAGATGGGGTCGTAGTCACATTAAATCCGACTCTCCAAAAGATCTTTGGTTTTGACGCATGTGTGTTCAGGGCTGGCTCTTACGAATCTTCTCGGTTGGCCGTTGTCAACCAAGGTTTCTATTCACTGTATATCTTCTATGACTTGGTTCGTGACCAAGTCGTGGGAGATACGAGGGCGCCTCTACTTCGCATCGTACCCGTGAGAGGCAAATATGGAAGTATTATCTCAAAGACGTTTGAGAACGTGTAGTACGTACCCGTGGAACGAAAGAATTTTGGCACCGTCAGGGTGTATATAAGGGCCGACACAGGAGCCAATGTACCATTCGAGTTTGGGAACCTGACAGTGACACTTCATTTCCGAAATCGAAGATCTCTTCATTTCACATAGACATGACTTACTGTTGTAATGCCAAGTTGTACGAGAAGTATTACACGAAACAAGCTGGGAACGGGTTACCAGCTTTTTCTGGAACGCAGATACAGAGAGGTTATGGTTTGGGTAGTATATTGGGAGGAATGAAGAATATGGTGTTACCCTTATTGAAATCTACGGCCAAAACAGTGGGAAGACAACTAGTTAAAAAGGAGCAGCATTCGCTGGAGATGTCATCAAAGGGAAAAATGTGAACAGGCAGCGATAAACAGACTCAAAGAAGCTGGTGCGGGAGTTTGGAATGAAGTGGTGGGTGGCTCGAAGCCACCCGGCCGCAAAGGTATAAAAAGGCACCACGCACTGCCAGTAAATCGAAAAAAAGAAAGAGAGCAGTACAGTCGCAAAACTTTCTCGGTGCGTGATGTCTCTCATCAACGACAAATCCTGTGAGTGTGTAAATAGTGAACTCGACTTATTTTTAATACCACCAACACAGACTAGTGTGGAACATAGAAATGGGTGGAACACAGACGATTGGCTACTATAGGAAACAGTGGACCGATAGAATTCAATATCGCGGGGTTAGATGATTATTTGAATCTGGCACAGGCATATCTGTATGTTAAAGCAAAGATTATAGATTCCAATGGAGCTGCAATCACAAATGATGCCAATGTGGGACCGGTTAATTTATGGATGCATTCCCCATTCAGTCAAATCGACATCAGTTTGAACGAGAAACTGGTGCCTCCTTCCAACAACACTTATCACTACATAGCCTACATAGAGACTTTGTTAAGTTATGAACCAGCAGCCAAAAAGTCACAATTGACTAATGCCTTATGGTACAAGGGCACGGCTGGCCACATGGAAGATCTCACAGAAGATAACAATGGATTTGCCATGAGAAAAAAGTTTACGGCTGAAAATAAAGTTTTGGACATGGCAGGAACATTGCACTTGGATATGTTTTTTCCAAACACGTTACCTACTGAAGGGGTTATCGATCACAAAAAATGAACATAGGCAAGGATGCATTTGCCTTGATGGCAGATGCAGAAACTTACAAGATAATTCCATGTTTGTACGTAAAGAGAGACTTCATTTATTCGTAAGAATGGCTCACGAAAAAGCATTGGCTAAAGCAATGGCAAAATATTCCATCGACCGCGTGGAAACCACAGTGTTCTCAGTCCTAAAGGACAATCTCAGCATCACACAAGAAAATATATTTCTTGGCCAACTTCCGAAACGCATCGTAGTGGGATGCGTGGACAACGACGCCTTCAATGGAAATTTTTCAAAGAATCCATACAATTTTAAAAACTACAACATCAGTTACTTTGCTCTGTATGCAGACGGACAAGATTTCTGCAAAACCCCTACAACCTCGATTCGATCAACAAGAAGTGGCGAGATGTTATGCAACCCTGTTCCAAGGAATTGGGCAGATGTACGAGAATAAAGGAAACCACATTAGCCGAGAGGATAATATAAAAGGATTCACGCTGTTCGTGTTTGACCTGACTCCAGACCTATCACATGGAAAACGCTTCGATTTGGTGAAGAGAAGAAATTTGAGACTGGAAGTCCATTTCGAAGATCCGTGGTATGCGGAATTCCAAAACCTCATAGAAGTGGACAAGAACAGACATGTCATTTTCGACTACTCGACATGAACACGTTGCAGTTGGAGAACGCTCTCCGATCAGATGATTGTTTGAAGAGAATTTGTTAGCGCGTATTTGCAAGAAACAGATTACCAAGAAGATTACCAGATCACAGAGCAGTGGCTTTGATAGTCAACACAGATCCAGAACACAGAAAGGGAGAACATTGGTGGCTCTCTTCGTGAGCCACAAAGACGCTGAATACTTTGACTCCTATGGATTACCTCTAAGACACAGACCATTCCACAATTTTCTCCAGAAGAATTCCAAATATTGGAAATGCAACAAAAAACTTCCTCAAGGATCGTTACCAGTGTGTGGACAGTATTGCTTGTTTTATCTCAAACATCGCTGTCAAGGTGCATCAATGGACAAAATAGTCGGTATGTTTACAACCGATCTAATAGACAATGACTTGTTGTTGGTTGATGACGCCATAATGAAATCTGCCACTAGATGTCGCTGCTATGAAGAAAAACTATCAAAGGAACGTTTCCAGCCAAAATCGTCATTTCTGTGCCGACAGCGGAAGGAGAAGGATGTCTACTAGCATAACCGTCTTCAAAACCAACAGCAAATTACAGATTCAACTGTTCAAGAACAACGTTGGATTCAAGTTTTCTACAGAAGATTGAGATCGGGTCACCAAAGTAGTGACCATAGCAAAGAAGAGAAACATTGAACAGAATCAAGAAGACACCACTAAACCAAAGAGAGGCAGAAAACCGAAGAAGAATGATGAGTAGATAGAATGTTCACGATTCCTTGTTTGATCACGATGGCTCTGAATAAATTCAAGAAACGAGAAACCAAGATTCCAGAAATCCATTTCCACGAGACTACGCAGACAGAATCAAGGTTGAAACGTTTTATCAGGATGTTCCACAACAAGTACTGGAGCAGATGCTACGTGGAGACTCCCGTTCACTGATTGCTCTAGAGAAATTCGAGCCAGTACAGAGACCACCGGCCCACATGAAGTATGCATTGGAAGAACACCGCCTTAAGACTTTTAAAAATATGTTACAAAGAGAAAGTGCAAAATCCCTGACAGAACTAGGGAGAGCTGGCTTCTTTTATTTGGGGACAAGAGACAGAACTCAATGTTTTCATTGTGGAATAGTTGTGCGATTCTGGGATAAAGAAGATGATGTTATAGAAGAGCATAGACAATATGCTCCAAAATGTTATTATATTCACAACCTACCCGAATTGATGGTGGAGGAAGAAGAATCCAATGAAGAACAAGAAGAAGAGGCCATCAATATAGAAGATTTGCGGAGGTGTTGCGTGTGGTTATTAACTGAAGCCAATGTCGCTCCGCGACCATGTAATCACTTGTGCCTGTGTACGGACTGTTGTAAATCAATGAGAAGATTCCAGTCTGCAGAAAGACAGTTTATGAATACTTGACAATCTACATACAATAAAAAGTTGTATTATGATTTGTTATTCAATAAAAGAAATTCAGAAGTAAAGAATGTGTTGTTATTTTTTCTTTTTAGTATAGCATTCCCATACCGTAAAGATCTGACTGAGAACACGAGGAGCTTGAGGGTCGATCAAGAGAAATGTTTTCACGGGCCTCTCATAGGGGTTATCAAAACATCCCCAGATGGACATTCACCGACAGGTATCCCCAAATAGGTATCCCAAAAAGGTATCCTGGCTGTAAACATAAGGGGCTTGAGGATAGATCAAGAGAAATAGCTTCATGGCCCTTATGTACACATACGGGAGAGTCAGTATACTAGATAGAAGTCATTACATATCAAAGAATGATGAGTACAAATGGTCTAAGTAGACGGGGATTCTTGGGGAATCTGAACCCCTTTGGGTGATTTCGGTGATTTCCGGTCATTCTCAGGCTGATTTGGGTAATTCTTGGTAAAAGATACTCTAGCACAATGGAACACACCCTATAGTTGCCTTATAGCACTACGTGCTACTATTTACATCAAAGATTTTATTTAAGATAAGTCCGTTTTTGGTGATTTCGGTAATCATTACGGTGATTGATTTCCGGTGATTCTCAGGCTCATTGGGTAATTCTTGGTAAAAATACTCTAGTACAATGGAACACACCCTATAGTTGCCTTATAGCACTGCATGCTACTATTTACATCAAAGATTCTAGTTAGGATAAGTTCGTTTCGGTGATTTCTGTTATCATTTCGGTGATTTCCGGTGATTCTCAGGCTCATTTGGGTAATTCTTGGTACAAAATACTCTACTACAATGGAACACACCCTATAGTTGCCTTATAGCACTGCGTGCTACTATTTACATCAAGGATTCTAGTTAGGATAATTCCGTTTCGGTGATTTCGTTAATCATTTCGGTGATTTCCTGTCATTCTCGGGCTCATTTGGGTAATTCGTGATACTCCGATTCAATCGAACATACCCCGAGAACACACCCCCGTCCTATAAGAAGACATTGGGTCACCTAGCAACCACGTGCTACCGTGGAAACGAAGATGGCGGACTCCACTATACAAAATGGACGGCGGAAACGCATATTACCACAACACGCGCTGCGAATGCGCACTAACACCACTCATCACTATGGGGATGATGTCACAAGATGTCCGCTCACGCGGGTTACCATGACAACAAAAATGGCGGCCCCGGTCACGTGACTATGACGTCACATGAGATCCGGCATGAGATCCGGGTGAATTGGGTTTAACCATGCGAGCTATACTTTTCACAGTTATGGTAATTTTGCCACAAAACACCAAAAAAAAAAAAAAATCAGATACCAAAGTTAATTTTAAGTATCGCAATCAGAAACTCAGACATATTAGAGGAATATTTCACAGATGAGTTGGGTACGTTTCCAACTTTACTCCCCCCCCCCCCCCCCACCCCCGTCCGCTCTTGTAATAATAATACTATCTATAGAAGTGGAAGCATTGTGGGTGACACGTAGGAGCATAATAGAATTTATACAAGTGTTTGTAGAATAGGTCTGTGGTTATCCTAAACCCGAAAATCTACCCTTTCTGGAATTCCGTGAAGCACACAGTTGTATTAGTAGCATTACTTTTTGTTGCCTCGACTTCAGCCACTGTTTCACCAACTACAAGCAGTTATTTATTGTGATGTTACCACTACTACTACCTCCATACTGTTGTTACTTCATCAAAACACTGCTGTCACTACAAATAGGAGGGATAATCATTCTACCAATCCTGTCGTCATATTAGCCAATGTGACCACTACGGTTAATACTAACAATCTCAATACTACCTGTCCGGCTGTTATTATACTACTCAAAGTTTGTTAAGCACCAAGTATATCCAACTACCTGTTTTACGTTTTAGTTGAAATATTGTTATAAAAAGTGTATATATTTTATATTTAATTATGTCTTTAATGATTTAAGCACAGAAATTGAGATTTTGTTTGTGTTTGACATTATTTTTTAGCTTTTCAATACGATAACCATGGGAAATGAATATGATTGGTAAAAGAGGACATTTTTCAAATTTGCCAAAAAGTTGACGAAGCGATCCGATATGGGTTCAATATCGAGTATGAGACCCATTATAGTTAATTACAGCTTGACAACGCCTTATCATGCTCCCAATCAGGTTGCAGATGGTCCTTTGTGGGATGTTGTTCCATTCTTGGACCAGCATGGCACCAAGTTCCTGAACACTTCTTAGTTGGACTGGACGGACTGAAATTGCAAGCTGCAACTCATTCAAGACATGTCCGATTGGATTAAGGTCACGGTATCTTGCTGGCCAGTCCATACGCTTAATCCCCCCCCCCCCCCCCCATCCTGTCGGTACTCCCGGACAGCATGGGCAACATGAGGACGGGCATTATCGTCCATCAGAATGAATATATCACCCACTGCACCATACAATCTGACGTGGGCATCCAGGATCTCATCAATATACCGCTGTACAGTCAATATACCACAGTCAAGGACACAGAGCTATGTACGTCCATCTTAGCGGATGCCGCCACAAACCATTATTGACCCTCCACCATAGCGGTCATGCTCAGCAATGTTGGCTGTATGGAATCGCTCTCCTGGACTTCTCCATACCCTAGAACGCCTATATGTGTTGTCTGGGCAGTACCTTGACTCATCTGTAAAAGGACAGGTCGTCAATCTTCTCTGGTCCATCCAACGTGATCCATGGCTTATTCATATCGTGCCTGGGGGGGGGGGGGGGGGGGTTCTGGGTCAGCTGAATGCGAATACATGGTCTTCTCGATCGGAGACCACCTTCGTGCAACCTTTCCCGGATAGTCTGCGTCGAAACATTTACCCCGGATGCATTCTGAATGTCACTGCGAAGCTGGGTTGCTGAGTCAAAGCGGTTCCTACGGGCCTGAATGATCAAAAACCGGTCTTCAGCTGCAGATGTTGCCCTGTCTCTGCCACCACCATGTCGTCGGACTGGTGTACCATACGGCTGAAATCTTGCCCAGGCTCTGGTGATCACCGTATACTGCACACCAAGGGCATCTCCAACCCGACGATGGGTAGCCCCTTGTTCCACCATCCCTACAGCCCACCACATTTCTGCTTCAGACAAATGTCTTCTTACATTTGCATTCGCCATATTCAATCAGTAAATCACAAGGGTTTGTGTTGAAATGAAGACTGAATACCCTACACATCTCATGTACATATAGACAGTACACGAAAACATCATGGAAATCAAGGGGTACATGCTTTCCATGACTGTCACGAAAAGTCTACCTGTCAAGAGAGCTGATGTAAACACTGGGGACCATCTCAATACATTCCTCAATCATATCCACCAAAAATATCGCAAATGTGTCACAAGAAAATTTCACAATGATGTGTCAAATATGTGGTGCTTAGCACACTTTGAGTTGTATATTGTCGTATATCTGTCAAGAGATGTGTACATCAAGAGAACGCATAAAGCAATAAAGACCGAAAATGCTTTGATAACAGGTTTTTGTTAATTGATACCCTATTACTACATCTCTGTTGGGACATTTCTGTTTTCTCGCGTTATATTAAATATAGAACAAGATTTCGCAACCGAAATCTTCCTAACCTGTTCTTTCATTCGAGGCCTCCCTATCGCCCATCATTCCTCTATCATTATAATGGTAGTTATAAAATTCACAAATACGCATTGGGGGATCAAGGTCACAATACAAAGAGCACTAAATGATCCTTGTCATCATTCCTGTTACACTGCAGAGAAGCTAACCATGATCACTATATCCTCAAAAGTGCAAGTGAGTTTTTTTTTATATTCTGGACAAAGAAATTTAAGTATCATATAATTTGCATGGTGCAAAATAGTAACTCAATATACAAGATTAAATACTGTTTAGTTCATTATGATAAGAGCATCTATTGGTGATTTTAATCTGAGAAAATTTTATAATATCCAATCGCGGCAGCAAAAATACCTTAAGACATCACATACCCCCTATTGTTAAGAGAAATCGCATATGACACACAGAATCCATCTCAGACAAACGTTAGGAAATTTCCACTAGGTTGTGTGGCCGCTGAACTGTGGTTGATCTATGATTGAACCTCCGTATGAGTCATTTGTGAAATAACGGTCCATTTTTTCAAAAAGGTTAGTTCCGAGTTCAGAATCGTTCAGGGTAGAAAGTTTCTAGTCAGAATTCACACCAAGAGATGCCCTTCGAATAGGGTGCTCCGTCTGATTCCGGTCGGTAAATGCTGAGGGTCACCCCAATGCACTGAGTTGTCGCGACATCCAGGTACTGTTAGACTTCTTTGGTACGACAAGGACGCATGTTATTGTCCAACAATCGGAAATCTTCTCCAGCCACCCCAGCCTTTGGACGTGCAATAGAATAATGGATTTTATTTATCCCTCGCGGGCCAGACAGTATACCCTTTTTTATGACTAACACGCTAAAATCAGTCGGGTCGAACAGCAATCCAAATCTGCTGGGTTGAGTGAATACGAACACTATTGGGTTCATATTCACTCAATCCAGTTGATTTGGGTTGATTTTAACCCAACTGATTTCAGAGTGCAAGATCGTGAAACCATCGATAGATACACCTTTGGAACCATACATCAGCCACCATCAAAGCGGGAATGCTCCAATAGTCGCGATATTTCGCAGTATTCTCACTCCATGCACACTTTGTTTCAAGCATGAAGATTAGATTCATGGGAGCAACGCATTTTACAGTTTTTCACACCTTTTTCTATAATCTAACAGGAGTTCAGTAATATATTATTATTATTATTATTATTATTATTATTATTATTATTATTATTATTATTATTATTATTATTATCATTATTATTATTATTATTATTATTATTGTTTATCACACTTTTCGAAACATTTTCCGAAGATGATATTTAATGGAGTGTCTAGTGCGGGAACAGTGCTAGTGAGATATCTCACTCAGCACTGTTGCTAACAACAACAATATATGTTATATGTCTGAAACATGAGTTGATGAATTTATCAGTTTAAACAGTATTTATTTCCAACAGCAAGTACTGAAAACATAGATACAATTGATACAGAAGAGTTTGGATGATGGAAACGGATTCAGCAACAAGCTGTGTAGCTTATACTAAGCTGTTTCCGTGAATTTATTGATTTGTTGTTTTTCCAATTGTGGGGTTTTGCTCCATGTTATTAACTTTTAAGAAACGTAGACCGTCAGACGAAATCCAAATTAATTATCTTAATTATTGTTTTTTTACAATTTTTCAAAAATTTTCAAGAATACTATAGCATGTGGCTTCTAATAGAACGAGCTCGGCAAGCCCGTTCCAATGAGGTGTCGTATGATATGGATTTGTTAAAAATTGTTGAATACTATTTTTTTTCTACAACTGCTTTTTTTGTAAATTTCACTGACGGATGCTGCCAAGTTGTTAGGTAAAAGGTTAGTACATTACGTGGAGAGTGGATTGTAACAAAATCACCCGCGCAGTGGAGTTAACACCCAAAGAATTACTTTCAAATTCTGTACATATGGACAAAAAAACACAAGCAGTGTTTCAGCCAGTGGACCTGCGGGTTTAAACCGGAGGTTCATTGGATGGAACTTTGCTTGTGTTTGTTACGCTTTGCAACAAATTTGCAATTATTGCTTGGGTGGAGTCTCCACTCCGCGGGTGATTTAGTGATAATACACTCTACACGTACTGTATATGAAATTTTCAACAGACATGTGCTTACCTGGTCTCTGCAAGTAATATTTGGCACCCGGTAGAGGTTCGCCGTTTTTAAAAGATCTGCTTGACAAAATCTTGCATCGAGGCTCCCCTCCCACAGTTGCATAGTACTGGATTGATACGCACATTCGTTCTGAGGAGCATTGTTCTGCGCAATGAAGCATATTCCTGACCTGGTGTACTGCTATGATATCTTTGTCCACGTCACGATTCCTTAAATCGACGATTTCCGTATAACCAAAATGTCGAAATTCCTTCTGCATCGTGACACCTGCCACTGTCCCAAACAGCAACGCCCTGATTATAATGGAACAGTGGAATCTTGAGCTTCGTGTAACATACTTGGGTGGTATAATTAAAGGCATTTCCTTGTTGGTTAGAAGTGAGTGAGACTTGGCTTATTGCGATAGAAGACACAAAGCAACTCTCTCGAGGCTTGTTTCCAGATAGGCGAACACACAGATAATGACGGTCGTTTACCGCAAAGAAAAGTAACACGTCGATTTAGAAATCGAATTTTGCTAATACGTACATTGATTTTCACCCTTGACCTGCTTATGTCATTTAACCAATGGCGGATCCAGTATTTAGGGTTTGCATGAGGGTATGGGGAGCTCGATATTTTCAATCAAGGTCATCAAGTGACGTATCACCCGACCCATGTTACAACGAGTTTGGTGCGAGCGCGAGAGGAGAGGGGAGAGGAGGGGTGTCCTCCCCTCGTCGGGGACCTCCACGGAAAATTTTTTGAGAAATGGAAGGCCAGTATGGTTTATTTGTACATGCCCCCCAGAATATTTCTGCAGTTTTATATCGACTCACTCCAGTTTAAAACATAATACAACAGGAGATTCTCGCGGAGATATGTAGCTGTATGCACGGGATACGGCACTATCCGCGATAATAGATGGACATCCAATATCTGTATTACTGAATGTTCATGTTATCGTGGTTAATACCCTGTCCCATCGTCTAGGTGCTTGTAAACACATTAAGTCACAAAAATAGGTGGGTGCGCCCCCCCCCCCCCCCCCCCACAAACACACAAACATACTTTCAACGTCCACGTTAGCGTCGTGCGTCTGTTGTGACAGGAAATCAGCGAGTACTGGAGGAGCTGTATGTCATATAAATCAAGGGTTATCTACAAGGATACTCGCTTTCAGGAAATGATTCTCAAAATTTGTCAGTTTCCTCTAGAATATAATTGCGAGGTGACGTGAACAGCGACACCATCGCAAACCTTTGAGGTTCTAAATTTCATATTTACATATTTTCGATTGATATAATTAAAAAAGATGAAAAGGGGCAAACAACGTTTTAGCCAGTGCCTTACCAGAAGTAATTCACCACAAGTGCTTCCCTGCCAAAAACAACAGTGTCTTTGTAAAGTAGATATAAACGTAGGAGGATGAGTATACCCAGTTAGGCTTTTTCTGTTTGTCCGAATTTCGTACTGAACAATTTGCTTCGGCGAGAGGATACGACG
Organism: Pictodentalium vernedei; assembly: GCA_031216915.1. Lineage (NCBI taxonomy): Eukaryota > Metazoa > Mollusca > Scaphopoda > Dentaliida > Dentaliidae > Pictodentalium > Pictodentalium vernedei. Next base: position 103,322,012 of record CM062295.1, on the reverse strand, counting down.
TATGACTAAAAACCACAGATTAGGTGCACCCTTTTTCCTTCGCAACACTTCGCCAAAATGTCCTCTATCAATATACGGCTGAGTGGTGTTTGTTCTTATCACTGTATAGTTTCGCTTGGCGGTTGGTCCAGAAGGAATCTCTCTAGGCGTGTGTTCGAAATTCCATTAGCAAATAAATGTTGTTTGTGAATCCATCCAACGTCCCCAGAGGAGTCAGGCCAATGTTCAGCCACCCCACGCTTCACCACTAGAGCTGACATGAATATTTGATTAGTCGAGTATCGATCATTCACCGTATAATCGATTAGTATTTTTCTTAGTCGAATAATCTGTCCATTTTTAATTCATTTTAATGCTTATAAACTGAACTTCACCTCTACATCCAGATAAGTGCATATGTTTGCCTACACATTTTTCGGCCCAGTTGAAAGATTTGTTGAATGTGGAAATGAAAAAAAAATAGTTATTCAAGAATTTAATTTTCTTTGCAATTGCCAGTGTCGTGTTCCTTTCAAGTTAGGTAAAGGCCCAAGCGAAAGGATTCCCGAACACCCACGTCCTGCCAGTTCCCAATATGACTGCAATGACTGGTTGAGAAATACATTCCTGTCCTAAACTCTCTTTGTTCTCCCTCCCCTTCTCTCTGTCTCTCTCTTTCTCTATCTACAGTACGTGGAGAGTGGATTGTAACTAAATCACCCGCGGAGTGGAGTTATCACACAAACTATAACTTTCAAATTTTGTACATATCGACTAAAAGCACAAGCAATGTTTCAGCCAATGGAACTCCGGGTTTAGCCCGGAGGTCCATTGGCTGAAACTTTGCTTGTGCTTGTTATGCTTTGCAACAAATTTGCAATTATTCGTTGGGTGAAATCTCGACTCTGCGGGTGATTTAGTCATAATACACTCTCCACGTACTGTATCTCTACAAAAAATCTTCTACCAAACGCTGCTAAAGACAAAGTTATATTCCGCACTGAAATACCACTGAGAGAGCGTGAGTGTGCATCAGAGTGAGAGAGAGAGAGAGAGTGAGTTGGAGGCATGAGCCACCATGTGCCCCTGGCTCCTACATCCCTGTAAGTAACGGGTAAACGGTCCGAAACGCTATGCGAATAGCATAAGGGGTAATTTCAACAAGCAAACTTTCACAACTCCAACGTAGACCATTCCGGATGTTCGTTTTTGTTCGGGTTATTTTGTTTTCTTAATACTCTTAAGGGGTTAGCTTGGTACGATTAGTCGATTATAATCAATTATGTCGGCCTATTAATCGATTGGGAAAATCGATAATCGTGACACCCTATTCATCATAAGCATACTTGCGTCCCTTCTCTTTGAAAATGGTGAATTCGTCCCTGCTCAAAACAGTTAATTCTCTTAATGATCAATGTACTTCCGATCTTAGAATGCCAGCACCTTTTGATTTACCCAAGGAATTTATACAAAGATACCAACGTGTTTACTGAACTCGCAAATTGCTATGTGCTTTCCAAATGGGATATTTATTCTTATTAAGATGTAGGAAGACATTTCTTTGTTCAAGAAATTCGATTTTCCACACTCAAAGTTCAGAACCATTTGATTTTTCAAGTTCCATGTCGCTAATCGAGGTAATCTTAGTTCGACTAACTCAAATAATGGTACAGTTTTCCCTGTTATATTCTTAGCAAATAGCCTCTCCATAACAAGAATACAATTATACCTATATTAATCCTTTACTCAACAAAATTATGAGGCAAAAGTACAGAGACTTATCTCAAAATACTTTTCGTAGTTCAACATTTTCTTGTCGGGGTCGTAGTAAGGATGGTAACAGAATTGAGGGCAATTGGCAATGGGTGCTAAAGAAAGGGGCTCCAAAATTGCTTTCTCGATTTTTTATTTATTTATATTTTTCAAATTTGTCGAGAACATGAGAAAATATAATGCCTCATCTCCCCTCCCCTTTATAGCAAGTGTCTGGGTCAGCCTAGGGCACCCAAAATTCATAATATTCCGAAACTAATTTATAGAGCCATTCAAACAAATTTTATAGTTTTTCTCCACTTGTGCCTCAAAAACATAGTTTTGTCCCTCACTGGAGCGAACTGGTTAGGCCGTTCGATTGTTGTGTCATAAGCTGTGTTTGTATGGCAAAAATGAAAGCTTTCAGTTAATAAATTTTTCTTTGCAATTTTGCGACATTTAGTGTCGTTTTTCAGTCGTGTTGGGTGAAAGATTAATATTGTAGGAGTTTCAATCCACAAAAGCATGGGGGTGCTTGTAAAATATAAAGGAGTGCCCTGCCGTGCTGTGCCGTGCTGTGCCGTGAGGTGCCATACCGTGTCGAGCATGTGAAGGGTGATGCTAAACATTTCCGAATCGATTTGCTAAACTCAATGGAATAAACGACGAAGAAAAATATTTAGGTGACTCAAAGCAGGCCATTCAGTTTGACGGTACCTCAGGTTTTATGAATGAATTCTGATCGCCAATGAAATCGCCAGTCAGCCGACAAAGTAATGCGAGTTATGTCAGAAGTACTTCATAAAGATACTGAACTTTCCGAGTGAATACGAGCGCAGAAAAACCTATTATCAGGTACGCCGGAAGCATCAGAGGACAAGGGGAGCAATTGTATTAAAAGGGCACTCAACTCTATGTTTTAGTTAAACAGGGAGTTTTCAACGTGTTATATATCGTAAAGTGGCGCCCAATAGTAGTGATATTATATATCGCCCCTTGGGTGGAAGAAGGTGTCATCCGCGATGCTAAGGCCATGCTAGTGACACCTTGTCCCACTCAAGGGACGTTATATATATATATATATATATATATATATATATATATATATATAACCTCCAGAACTAACCCAGCCGATTGTATAGCTTCTTTGTTTGGTGATTATCGATCATCATCCGTGATTATACCAGACATCCCCACCTCCTTAATCACTGACATTACCACACGTAAAGTACGTTGAAAACGAATAATCAAGAGCTTCTCAGTCACAGTTCTCAGAGAGTAAAGTTTTGTCCACTAGTGCACTTCTGACGAAGAATAGCACGTACTGTCCTCCCTTGTAGCCCTATTCTCAGGGCAAAGAGGCAGGTGTCCCACTGTTCCAGTGTCCTTTACTGTTTATGTTTTAACCCGTTGCATAACATAAAGGAGGTACACAGGCAACGTTAAAAGTAGTTGTAAAAGGGACATTCGAGCTAAAAAAATAACTGAGTTAGAAACTTTGGTAATTTCTGGCGTTTCATGAGCATATTTTCTCAAGAATCCGACTATGTCGAATACGGCTTACTTTATATTTCTCGCAAAATGAGCTGGTATGCCACGAAGCAACACGCGACTTTTTCGAGTCAGAATCGGATGGGAAATCGAATTGTGAGAGAGAGACTACGAGGATCTCTCCCGTCTTCGCGATGGAATCTCGGAGATGGAACGATATAAAAACCTTGAAAAATCTTGGAAAATCTCTGGGATCGTCTAGTTCGGACTCAGTCGAGAATTCAACGAATTTTTTTATGGGATGGCGGTGGAGATACGCAAAAGCTTCCGAATCCAAGATGAAAATCCAAAGTCGTTGACTGATTTTTACAAAAATCGACTTTTGAGTCGAAAAGTTGCATGTCGTCTCGTGGCATATTAGCCCCATTTTCGCGAGAAATCTGAAGTGGGCGACGCAAACGTCACACTCGTCATATGCGAAAACATGTATTTTTGTCGGATTTTTAGAATATCTCTTCGACGGTTTTCGTCCATTCGCTGGACATCTCTCGTTTGGAGAGAAATTCAACCGCGAGAACATATATTTTTCGTCGGTTTTTCGATGTGTCTCTTCGACTGATGTGGTAGATTCGCCACAGTCTCTAGTATAAGAGAAAGATTTTCATCCTCGTGACATCTTTTTAATCAGTCTGTTTATTGGTTTTTTTCAAATAAAAATACATATTATTAGTTTTTTTTTTAAAAAAATGAAATAAATAAAAATAATATTAAAAGGAAAAAAAAACCCTTAAAATATCGAACCTGTCATTTCTAAAGCCCAGCGATCCCAAGGAGAAAGCGGAGAATATGAAAAGAGTTCTTCTGGGTGAGACGTTTGTCAAAGATATCTTCTACAGGGCGTGTGCCCATCCCGCGGATTTAAATATTCCTAGATCGATGAGCGAAAAATGTCCGGGTTGCATGTCGGAGGGATAGATCAAAAAGCACACCTGTTACACCACGGAACGCAGAGACGCCTTAGTCCTGTGTTTTGTGTCGGTGTTAGAAAAGCTCGACGAGGACGAGGCGGTAGATTGGTGGACAGCTGAGGCCTTGGAATTAGGAACTGAGGAATTTTGGAAATGACGAGATATCTCACAAACAATGATCGAGAAACTATTTTGCATATATTACTGGATAAAGAAAACCCCACTCAGATCTTGTGAATGTGAAGGAAAAGGAATGAGTAAATTGAAATAGGCTAAAAAATAACATATATTAATTTTTAAAAAATGTGTAGATTTATAGGTGAAATACAAAAAAAAAATGAAAAGGAAAAGAACGTCACGAATTTCTCCTAGATGTGTTTTACAGGACGTTCGCCCATCTCGTGAAAGAAAACATTCCCCGAACATTGAAGAAAAGATGGTCCATGAGGGCGACGCGATGAGAATTTGGACAGAGACGGCCTTACATACAGGAGAACCGAGACCCTCTGAATTAGAATGTCGGACGTTTAGACTGTGAGTGAGTTGTCTCAGGATCGAAAGCTGGGGGCGTATTTTTGAATTATTATTGTTGAGAATTGGCGACGACATCCAGATTCATTAAAACAATTTTTCTCCTAATGAGTGTGATAACACTCATTGTAAATATTACTGCAAAACTTTATTAGTTAATAATAATAATGATGAAAGAAGCGAGAGGCTGTAATTCTTTCCCAATTAGTGAGTGTTCTAAGAAGACAGAGAGAGAGAGAAAAAAATAATAAAATAAAATAAAAAATACCGATATTATAAACATTTATCTACAGAACATAAAAGAAAGTTAACATGTTATTTTTCCAAATCTAAAAACAAATCGACTTGATCTTAAGTGAATTTTAATCCCATGATGTTATAATTTTCGCATTTATATTAAAAATTTGTCACCTTGACGTTTTTCAATTCGTGAGGTTTCAGATGAAAAACACATTGTCTCATATTTCGTGTATGGATTGATTCCTTTTAATTCGATTTTTTTTATCATTACCATTTCTTTTTTGTGATTAATTTTGAAATGTTATTAAATTAATTTATTTTATTTTTCTTTATTTCCTATTATATAAAAGAAATTTTCTTTTATAATTTTTTTTTATTTTAAATTGGTTTCAACTTAAATTTATTTGTTATATATATGTGAAATTTTCAATTTTTTTAGGATTAATCATTGTTTTTAATTTCTTATTATATATATATATATATATATATATATATATATATATATATATATATATATAATTTCTTTCTTATGAATAATAAATAAAAGATTTTTTTTTTTAAAGTTTGCGAATCAACTTAGAATGTTTAAAAAAAAAATTGAAAATTTAGAAGAAAAAAAATGGAACGTTTGCAAATCCTTTTGAAAGTTTAAAAAAAAAAGAAAATTTTATAAAAATTTGAAAGTTATATATAATAGGAAATAAAATAACAATTTTAACATTTAAAACAATTTTAATAATTAAAAAATGTCATATTCACAAGAAGCGTACAATTTAGCTCAATTGAAAAGTTATGCTAAGAATCTCAGCATCGCAAAATCGTAGAGTTATCGAACCAAACCATAAATGATCGGAGTCATGCAGACCACGATCCGTCAGAAAAAGTACCCAAGTTAAAACTGAGAGTGCGTAAGCTGGGTTTAAAAGGCGCACGTTCATTAAAAAGAGTCGAGTTGATAGACTATTTGCTGACTCGATGGGGTGGGGAGAATATAACTCAAATGGGTGGAAAGATGGACAGGACACAGAAAAGCAATTCGATTCAATCGACTTTGGCAGAAAAAAGAGAAAAAAAGATCAAATAATGAATATCATAGAAGCAGCAATGACCGAACGCGAAAAAGTTGACAATGATGATATAGAGGAAACCCTAGTTAAAGTTATACACAAAAAAAAAACTGCTGCCCACTCCAGTAGAAAAAGAGCATGCTATTAAGGGATTCTTCAAAAACGTTCGACATTGAGGGTAAAAAAAGTTTCATTCCAAAATTTCCTGAAAGAAATCAAATCTAGCGTGTTGGATTTTTTTCGTTGGACGCTAGACGTGGGTATCAAAACGAAAACGGTTTTGAAATGTAGGATGGAGAAGATCAATCTGAACACGGGTGAAGTTGAGGAAAAATGCCCTAATTTCCATCTCGCACGAAGACTGTGACCAAAAGCTCTTCGATGTCCGAACAACACACAGTCTTTTGCTCGTATCAAAAAACGAATGAAGCTGTTGGAGATTCAGAGAAGTACTGAATCTAGAGATTCACACCAACAAGTATGATCCGTTGTGAACGTTTTCGTATATAAAAATGGCTTATTTCATCGGAAAAAGAAGCTGTAAAGAAGAAGCTATAATCAACGTGAGAAATAAAGAGGGCAGCCAGTGCTTCAAATGGGCCGTGTCGTTTTCCTTATATCCCACAAAAAAGAACACAAACAGAGTATCAAAGTATGTGGAGCCTTGTAAAAATTTTGATTGGTCGGGAATGAATTTTCTGACTTGGCTATGCTACACCGATTGTTTCGAAAATCGAAATCCCACAGTCGCCGTCAGCGGGTTGGGATATTACGATTCGAAAGAAAACATATTTCTTCTGCGGATAAGTTCGCAAAAGAATCTGGAGAAAAACATAAATCATTATTGATTTTGGAAGCTGACAATCAACATTACTCTTGGATCAAGAGCATGAGTCGATTACTGTCGTCGCAGACAATTGGACACCACGGAGGGGGATTTTTCTGCCTCAGCTGTCTGAATTCCTTCAAATTATTAGAATCGCTGGAACGTTATGAGAAATACTGCAACTCAAATCAATGCGTTGCAATCGACACGCCTAAACCACACACTCACATCAAATTCATACATCACAAGATAGTGTATGCCGATTTCGAATATTTCACAGTGAAGGTTAATTGGTGTCAGCCCGACGATCGTTAGAGTTATACCGAAAATTATCGTGTCAGCCCGACGATAGTCAGAGTTACACCAAACAATATCCGAAAACACATTCCAGCAGGATATTATTTCTTTGTAAAATGTTATTTGACGATCGACATTCTTTGCGTCCATACACCTACACAAAACAGTCGGACAATTACAACGAGGTTCAAAAGTTCATGAAAGATTTGGAATCATAATTTAAAACAATATACGAGCAATTCAAAGCTCCTCAAGAAGATGATAATCACAGACAAGCAAGCGAAAGACTATCAAAGCGCCACTGCATGTCACATCTGTAGACCACCAATGAACGAAAATTCGGCACCCCAATACAAGAAAGTGAGAGATCACGATAACTACACGGGTAAATTTCGAGGTGCCGCACACAGCAATTGCAATCTAAAGTATCGAGATGGTAAGTTTTCATAATCTGTTGGGTACAGCAGACATCAGTACGTGAAGAATGTCGGTAGTGAGACCGAACGAAATATAAACTGTATAGCGAGGAGCAAGGAACAATATATTTCTTTTGTGAAATGAATAGTCGTAGAAAAGTAGATGGACAAACGTCGGCAGTCGAGAAAGAAATATGTTTCACAGATAGTTTTAGATTCATGTCGATCAGTCTCGAGAAACTCGTCGGCAATTTAGGTGAAGAAAAATTCGAGATTGCGACCGAATACTTTCGAGATGAACGCCAACTGGAGAGCGTATTGAGAAAAGGAGTCTATCCCTACAATTACAAGGATGACTTGAATAGATTTGTTGAGTCCATGCTGCCTTCCAAAGAACATTGTATTTGAAATTATATGATGCTGACATTTTCGGCGTTGCCTAGGACCACCCTCAAAAAGTGTGGAAAATATTTGGCATGAAATTCATGAGAGGTTATCACGATCGGTATCTGAAAATGGACGTTTTTCTCGTGGCCGACGTGTTCGAATATTTTCGAGACGTCTGTTGGAGACATTAAGGTTTAGATCTGGCTTGGTATGACATAGCTCCCAGTCTGGCTTGGGACACTCTGCTGAAGACGACCGAAATCCAGTTGGAATTATTGTCCGACGTGGACATGTTGCTCATGTTCGAAAAGGGTGTGAGATTCAGAGTGTCAATGTTATCGCTACACGGAAGAAGGATTTGATGCGTGTGGACCAAATAAATACATAGCATGTCTAGATGCTAATAATTTATATGGTTGGTCTATGAGTCACCCATTACCGACGGGAAATTCAAATGGGTCGAGCAACGCGAGGAGAGGGAACATGGAGACTCTATCCCTGTGTTTTGGAGGTAGATCAAGAATATCTTGAAACTTTACACAACTGACACAACAATTATCCATTAGCATCCAAATAACTGGAAGAGAACAACGTCAACAAACTCATTCCAAATTTAAACGGCAAATGTAAATACGAAGTCTACTGTAAAATCTGAAACTCTACATGGACTATGGCATGAAATTAGTCGAAATACATCGCATCATCCGATTCGACGAGCAGCCTTGGTTGAAGCAGTATATAGATCTCAACAGAATTTGATAGTGTAGACCGAGACCGAATTGGAGTAAGATTTTTTCAAAGTCATGAACAATTTCGTGTACGGAAAATCAATGGAAAACGTAAGGAAAAGACCGACATTCGTCTCGTCACGTCAGAGAGGCAGGCTAGAAAATACATTTTGAAACCGAACTACAAACGTCGAACCATCTTCGTCGACAATCTAGTTGCCATACACATGAACAGATGTGTCTAACATTCGTCAAACCTTCTCATTGGGAAACGTGCATCTTAGACATCAGCAAACAATTGATATATCGATTTGATTATGAATACATCAAGAGGAAATACGATTTGAAGGCTAAACTGTTTTCACCTACACAGATATTCTATCTTTTAAGAGATAGAGACAAAGAGTTTTACCGTGGCATATGTACGGACATAAACGCATGGTTCGACATGAGCAACTATCCCAGCAATCTCAAATCTAACATTCCATCGGATGTGAATAAGACGTTGGTGGAGAAATTCAAAGACAAGATTGTAAGTTGACAGATCACGGAATTCTTGGATTTGAAGTCGAAACTGTCCACTTACCTCTCAGATGGGAAGGCGATCAAGAAATGGTACAGTTTCGAAGAGTATAAAGAGTTTCTGTTTAAACCTCGAGGAGTGTACAAATCGCTGAAGGCAATCCAAAGTGACAAGCACCATCTCTACATGGACATAATCAATAAAATTGCCTCATCGGCCGACGCTGACAAGAGACTCGGATGGAATAAACATGTTAGCTCATGGTCATTATTCCACAAAATCAATGATTCCTCAAAACCAAGAAGGATTAGACAAGTACACGACGCTCGAAATTTATAAGGACATAGACAAAGATAAATAGTAAAAAAAATAATTGAGAAAAAAAATGTTCAATCGTATATATTTCTTCACACGTCACTGGATTTTCCAGGTTTATTCATTCTTCTTTTCGAATTTCGATTTGCACTCGAATCGTATTTCAGATGGTTATCGAGACTGAATAGTTTGTTACCATTCATGTTGATGCTGGACTCCATCGTTCCTCTCGATTGCATGTTGTGATAGAGATCATTCACTTGCTCTTGGAGATACATCCGAGAATTTGTCAGGGAAGACTCCACCTAACCTTTATTGACTGCCCTCGATTTGCACTAGATTAATAATCTTATTGAATCCAGCGTTCAGATCGAGCAGACAGAACTATGATGAAGGAAAACAATAATTATTTTTTTCGAAGAAATAAATTATACACAACACATTAAAAAAAGAAAAAAAATTAAAAAATGGATAATACAAGCATTTTGGTAGAATGTATCATTTTCCGTAACAAACCCCTATCAAACATCAATCTGTTGGATGCAGTTAAAGCATTGAAAATAAAACATTTCTATCACATCTTTTCGAGAGATGTATTGCCTAGAAAACCGCGAGGTGGCTACGAATGCTGAATCTTGAATCTAAACAATTTCTCGGCGATGGTACCCATTGAATGGCATGGTTTAAGAAAACGAGAAGAAAAAAATATTATTTCGAGACTGTTACGGAATCTCCCCACCCAATGAATGCATGGACTATTTAAATTTGACGGTCTTTTACAATACGGAATGCATGCAGCATCACGATCGTGTGTTTTGCAGACACTTGTGTCTCTTCGTTCTCAAGAGATAGTCTCTGGGACATCATTTTCAAGACATCCTCACCGATTTACATTGAAGAACAAAAAAATGTTTATCATATATATATATATAAGGTAAAAGAAAAAATAATAATAAAATAAATAAATAAAAAATTAGGTAGAAAATAAAAAAGTGACAGGCAATAAATTTGGAAGTACTGAAGAAATTGTGGAAAAAAGGAAAGATCGCCATAGAAGGCAATGGTGTAATCCCTGCCACATACTTGAACGATCATTTCACGAGGAGATACAAACCACGAGAGGAACAGTTGAACATGGATAAAAACATGACTGTCAATCTAGATTAGACAATCTAAACAATTGATGAAACTAGCAATTCCCGTGGATTCGAGCAATGCGGTCATAAAAAGACATATGCATATGAACCACACAGATGTTTCAGCAAGTATCTGAGAGAAAAGGTTCGTTCTGAAAATCATGAATTCTGAAGTAAATGCTAATTCTCATAAGATATCGAATCCAAAGCATCCGAGAGATGCCACCACCAAACAATACCTTTATTTATTACTTTCCAAAGTGTGATTTACTGGGATTTCCCGGTTTGATTATAAACGATAACTTAACAAGTGAATTATGCAATCAACAATTGGGTCATGTATCCGTGCGCGCAAACGAAGACGCTTTGCCGTGGGTGTAATGGGGACTTCATTGTTTTTTGTTTTTTTTAACCCTTTACCTAACATGGAAAGCAGACGACACTTGCAAACAATACTCTTGGATAACCATTATTTTCATTTTTTATCTCAAAAACATAGCTTATGACCCCTCATTGGAATGAGCTCGTTCCAATGGGGCTATAACCTATGTTTTAGAGACAAAAAATGAAACAATAATGAAAATTAATTCGCGATTTTTGAGAATAGCGCTGCCCGTTTTTGGCCGTTACGTTAGGTAAAGGGTTAAATAATATAATTATCGTTAATAATGAAAATTAATAAACAGAGTAATTGCCTGACTGGACTCGTTACGTGAAATAATTCATTCGAGGCGAGGGACTATATTGTAAAACACTCGTGCGCATTCGCGCACTCGTGTTTGTACAACATCCCTCATCTCTCATGAATTATTTCACGTAACCAGTTCAGTTAAGCGATTACTTTCTATGTTGTTGAACGAAAGATCGTCGACGTCGTGAACAACAAGAAAACTGATCTGAATGCCGGATTCAATCAGATCACCAATCTAGTGTAAGACGGCGACGACAATTTCGAATCGACCATTAGTCAATAAAGGCTACGTGGATTCTACCCTGTTGAATCTGAAACCTATTTCAAAGAGCATGTGAACGTTCTCTCTCTGGACAAATGATCAGGAGGAATGGTAGAGTCCGGAATCGATATGAACGGTACCAATCTACAGTTAAAACTAGAAGTCCTGTCACGAATAGTGCGCTTATCTAGGCTTAATTGCGCGTTGGAATTGCGCGCAATTGCCATATCGAAAGGCAACCAAATCACGGCAGGTTCTCCTGGTTACTCGTGACAAACACATGCAATGTTTCTGCCAATGGACCTCCGGGTTACCCGGAGGTCTTTTGGCTGAAACATTGCTTGTGCACAGGCTATATGTACAGAATTTGATAGCTTTACTATGGCCATAACGCGTACATTAACGCGCATATCAACGTGCTATTTGTGCGCATTTCATGACAGGACTTCTAGTTTTAACTGTATTCAGTCGATCCGGAATATGATTTGAGTGCAGCCAGCAGAAAATGCATGGATGACACTAAAGTTGAGAAAACCGGCGATGTGATGGATAGCGTTCTGGACATGAGAGGAAATCAAATCACGAATCTCCCCGATCCCGAGTACATAACAGATGCTTGTACTATGATGTGGATAATGAAAAAAATAAAATACACAAGACAGTTGATAACTGTGCGTGCCCAGGAAAGCGATGCATTAGATTCTGGTAAATCAGAATGGTCCTTTGGAAATTGAGGGAATGGACCGCTACATGGTCTAGTAGGATATCCGATGTCAACTGGAGGACACATCAGTCGAATGAGCCTGACTTCTACTGACTTGGAAAATAAACAGTCGTCAACGTGGTGGTGAATGTATAGAAAACGATAGATACAAAGTCGAGAAGATGGAGAATTAATTTTCTAATACGAGGAAATTTGGAAAACCTTTGAGAGTCGAACAAGGAATAGAATTAATTTCTAGATGAAGAGGACAAATCCTGAACCTGTCATTTAATACTAATGTTCCCAAACTATTCTTTTTCAAGTTTTTCTTAAAGTTTTTTAAAGGTCATATTAAAGGTTTTTTTTAAGTTTTTCTAAAAACATTTTTATGCTTTTTCACGAAAATAAATCAAATATTTTTTTCTTTTCAATTATTGATTGACGAATATTTTACTTCCATCCGATTTAAACGTCAACCCTCTGACGGACATAATAACTGCAAAAGCTTCGGTTCACCTAGGTATGATGCTGTGGAACTGCCTGATGAGTTTGGTAGCACATTTGGTATGTGGCATGAACCACGATAACTTGATGAAGTGCACCTTTCCAGCATTGGCAGCTCTCACAATGGCATCATCATCGTTTTCACCAACTACCATGAGGTTGTGGTTTAATTCGTATACGATTTTGTCATAATCTTTGGAGAATCCAAAAATATGCTTCAAAGATATGCTGACTGCAAACGAGCATCGATGTTTGAATTATGTGTTTAAATCTCAAGGCTGCGCCCACGTTGTTGACACTCGCATCGAGGCTGGTGTCTTTCATCCAAAACTGATTGAGTCCTTTTTATTTGGTAAAATTATCAGGATATTTCAATAGTCCTAACGTCATGGTAGGCTGACCGGGATGAAACACAGACTCTATCTCTTGACCTGAGAGTTTATATGATATACTGTTGAAAAGATGCATGATGCCTTTATCAGCTATTATAAGTTATCTCCGTCAACGTGTATGGTATATGGAGATTTAATACCTGATGTCGGTTTTTAAACACCGAGCCGCAGGCGAGGTGTTTAAATGAGACATCCGAGGTATTAAATCTCCATATACCATACATGTTGGCGGAGATAACGTTTTTGTCCCGTTTGAAACACAATACAAACAAACATAGTGGAAATAAATTTGTGGACGTATTTCTCAGCTCAACAATCACTTGGACCAAATTCGTGATAATTATTTTGTTTTTTTTATAATCGCAGAAGACAATAGATAGAGTTACATCCCTTGTGTCTTCAAGGAAACGAGTAAACAGTATTTTGTTGACATTTCGTTCCCTGAGTTCCAATGTGTTCTATATGCCTACTGGCACATAGAACACATTGGTACTCAGGGGACGAATTAATTGCTCTAATTTTATTTTTATGATTGAATTGTCGGAAATCTGATGATATTTGCGACTATTTTCAGGTTTTTTGGTTCGAGTTTTATGTCGAGGTGAGCAAATGCGGAAAGTTTTCGTTTATACCATATACCCCCGATGTGTCGCGTGCGCTTACACCCTGGATATTGCACGCTCTCATATACCTTGGATGTTGGGTGCACCCTTTGTCATGGCTATTTGTCCAAGGCATTCTGACCAATCAAAAGACAGAATTTATCGGGATATAGGGATAAGCTGTGTTAGTTAGTTATTGGTGTTTAAGGTCACATACTTATGCACAATGGCTAATCGTGACCGTGACAGTTTTACGGGTGGAGGAAGCCGGAGTACCCGGAGAGAACCACCAAGCAACGACGAGCAGCTGTCAGCTCTCCAACATCGTAACTCTGAACTCTGCACCGCAGCACAAGCAGGATTAGATTGGTTGAAGACATGCGCACCATCGACGTGCAGTACGCCTCAGTACACAGCGTCATCGTGCCCCCATGTAGGCAATCGGGGTGAAGTGTCTTGCCCAAGGACACAACGCGGTTGCCGCAGGTGGGATTCGAACCGAGGACCTCTCGGCTTGCAGCCTGCACCTCTACCAACTGAGCCACCGCGCCCCCGATAAGCTGTGTTAAACTTTATTTGCAGCACATGCAGAAATTTATATACGAATACACTCAATGCATCGTAGTTTCAGCTAAAATGATAAAGTTGTCATCGGTGTAGTCGCTACCATCCTTTTTCATCAAGGCGTCCCTCTATCTGGAGATAACTTTCGCTGGTATGAAGAAAGAGATCTTGCTTTTCGATATTGAGTCTTATCTTTCCTTCATTATTGAGACTAAATATTCGTGTACTTAGAATTCTTGGATACTTTCGTCTCTCATTATACCTTCCATTTAATCTAACAATCATATAGTTTTTGGCCTGAAAACCACGAGAAACGGTACGTATCACATAATGTGTTCCGATTCCGTATCATATAGACGACTTATTCTGATTCCGTATCATATAGACGACTCGTTTCCGGGACGCGACGTTCTAATAATAGGCGCTTGAATACATTCTATGTACTTTTCAGTGATCGACTCAGCTGATCGCTTACAAAACAAAACAAAATCACTTACAGTAAGCAACAGAACTATTAATAGCCAGTGTCCCTACAAGAAATAGAAACTGAACAGTTCAATATCACACGCTCGTAAATTCAAGCGTATCATCATAGGAAGTAGCACTGAGGGTGAAAAATTGAGAAAATAACTTTGAAAATTGCGGTGACAGCTTGACTCATTGTTAGAGTGCACAACAATATAGTTCCTTAAAATATGGGCTTTTTAAAACGTTTTCTCGTCAAACATTATGTCCGAAAACTTTATTAATAATTTAAGATTTAATCTGTGTATGTAATAGAATTGTTAGATAAATGAATTATCATGATAATGTGCATGTCCTGTTATTTGTATCAGATTCTCGGTGGTGTCCAAAAATGGGATCACAACTCGCCGGCAAAGCCGGCTCGTTGAGATCCCATTTTGGACACCACCTCGAATCTGATACAAATCACAGGCCATGCATATTATCATGATAATCTGTATATATCTAATATGTTCCTCTTTTTTCTATTTCACTCAGATTTTAATTTTTTTTCCTATTTTATTTATAAATATGTGTGAAAGGAAAAAAAAATGTTCTCCTCCTCCTCTTTTTTTCAAATGCTGTCTTTTGCATTTACTGTTCGTAAAACATTCCCATGATCTCTTTGCCATCTAATGCCTGTGTCTCGTAAGTGGTGGAGATTTTTCCCATCCATTTAGGCGTGTAACCTTTTTCAAAATGTTTTTTTTACTTGTAAAATTTCACTTCTGTCTTTTCATCGCTGCCATCTCCAATTGATAGAGATTCGCGTAGACTTTCTTTTCATTATGCGGATCACTAGCTTCCACGGGTGTCATCTCGATTGGACTGTGATGCGTGTTGTTATAGTCATCGACTAAATCGTCTAAGACATCTACATAATTCTTAGTCGAGTTGGCCGTGAAATATCTGTGCATTTTTTCGTTCATGGTTCTATTCCATAATTCGACCACGCTCACCTTCTCTTCGTTTTCTGTGGAATAGATTTCGACGAGTGGACGGACGTGAAAATTGTAAAATTCTCGACATTTGTCCACCCACAAAGAAGAACAATGTGACGATGTTTTTCAAATCTTTGGCCACGCTCGTTCCCTATTTATTTTTCAGCACTCTTATCCAGCTGTATTCAAAAACACGTCTATGACGATCATTACACATTGCACGTCACTACTGTGTCTCGCCACCGATTGCATGTCCACCAGATCAGCCACCCACATGTGATCCAATCCTTTGGTGAATAATCTTTCGAAATCTGTGCACTATGGGCTTCTGAAGTTCATTTGCCATTGCATTAGTGACTTGTTTTTTTTTTTTTTGTTTTTTTTATTTCCCATTCTTACTCATCGTTTTGTACCGATTAGCTTGCTGACTTGCGAACAATTGAATTTCTCTCTCAGCACGGGATTGACTATATTTTTTAAATCTCTCAATTTGTTCTTGTAGCACAGGTCGTTTCGAGTCTTCATATCGGGGTGTTTCGCGTAACCTAGATCATGACTGTTGGCCACAAGATGTACTCTATAAATGGGTTTACTCCACAATTTTAGAGTCAGATCTTGATTCAATCTCTTGTTCAATTTCGTGCCGGTGTAACAGGAATGGAAGTCCGTAGGAAAATTAGTCCCTCTGGACTTTTATTCCGCGGAATTATAGTCCTAGGTCTAACATTTCTAGGAATAGTAGTCCGCCGGACTACTATTCCTAGAAATGTTAGACCTAGGACTATAATTCCGCGGAATAATAGTCCAGAAGGACTAACGCTCCTACGGACTTCCATTCCTTTTACACCGGGTCTCGTGAATCGATGTCCCGCCAGATGCATTTCAGGGGGAAGATTATTGATGAGTTTGTTAACCGTTCCTCCACCTCTTTTAACGAGTTGAGTTTTCATTGAACCGCACACTTTACAAGCGCCACAAAGCTTTTGTCTATTATTTTTAGTTTAGACTCTTCACAAGTTAAGGGTGTCTGTAGACTTCTTACATTTTACGCAATACATTTTTTTTTAATTTTATATATATATAATATCATTATTCTTGATTTAAAGCTGTCACTATTTCTGGATCTTTGTTTTTTTCCCAAGAGTATATAAAAAGATTCCCTGGCTTCTTCTCAACCTTTTCTATCAGATTATTTTTTATCTCCTTTTTTTAAGATACTGATGAGACTATTTTTATACTTTCTTTCAAACGTCGAGTTTATCATTTTCTTTGAGAATGTAGTGATACTCCTGATTGGAAATTCTTCCTCCTTCAGAAAAGCCGATATCATGTCGCTTATGGAATTGCCTTTGGCGGTGGTCAACACTTTGAACTTTTAATTTTTCTCAGCCAACAACAATAATTTTTTACTCACGAATCTTCCGACCGTGCTCAAGAATACTGTTGCAAGAGCGACGCCTTCTCTCGCCAGCACCACCTCGGTCGATAGGAGATCAATTTCAGTGGCACCCAAGCCCTTAAATACAGTGATGCGAGTCAGATCCTGTTCCGCGACCAATTTAGGCATTCAGACGTATTTCTTGTTGGGCAAAAGATGTCTATCTCTTTCCATCGTCAAATAATGTTGAATTTCTGATCGATGCAAAATGCATTGCCCCTGTATTCCAAGGGAGGTGCCATCGGTAGTACAGTCAGCGGTCAGGATATACATTATTTCTCGTTTCAATTTTTTCTTATTTATTTATTTATTTAATTTTTTTCTTCTTTGTTCTTAGTTTTATATTTAAGGAATAGTGCATGGCTTGGAGTTGACTACGCCCATATAGTGCCCAGTGAGGTGGTGTAGTTCCCGCCGCGAAGCGGAGGGAACTACACCACCTCACTGGGCACTATATGGGCGTAGTCAACGACAAGACATGCACTAATCCTTATATTATATCGAACACCCATCAAGAAAAACATCTGTCCGATTTGTTAATCTATTACCAAGGTAGCAGCCCTACCAACCAGCGTTATATAGAAAAACATACCATGTAGTTTTTAAAAAACATTTTCTTCTTCCAAAACACGGTTAACTTGGACTATTGATATGAGCAGAAGACAGATTTTGAATCGGTCGGCAAGGGTAAACAAAACATTTCCCCCAAACGGAACTGTGTATTCTAGAATCGCGCAACTCGCGAATGAAAACTAAAATTTTCGAAATTTGACAACGCAGTTTGGTAATTTCCACACATTTGTCACACATATACATTACCGAATGGTCAGCACGGGATACAAACTCCGAAGATTCAATTGAATTCCATTATTTATTCCTTTACTGACCAAAACATAGCGAAATAATATGAGCAGCGAAACAAACGATTTTTCATATCCGGACGCGTTCTCATGAACGTTGGACCCAGGTATGGATCATTCTCTTCGAAACGAGATATGGATCATCTTCTCAAGGAATAAAATGAACGCCTCGGAAAATGTGACTTCAACAATGGAAAATCGATACATGTTTCCACAAAGATTTCTTTCCGGGTCGTTTTGTGGATGTTGTGCCTCTGTGAATCGATTTTTAAATTTAACCTGATCAGTTTTATTCGCCCAGTATGAAAAGAAAACTGATATAGTAGTGTGCTAAAAATAGAAAACATGTAGTGCCTGGGTGTAGTGCCTGGTCAGTTCTGTGGATGCAAACTACACGAAATAGAGTATCATCTTTCAGCCAATCAGAATGCAAGGAAGTCACGTGAGATATAATATAATATATATATATATCATATATATCTTATAATAGCATACTGAGAGTGGGACAGTTTTTAAAAGGCGAAATAGGACCTAGTCTGTTTCCCATTATTTTCTGTGAACCCGAACTGGCCAGTCCTGATGGAGCTCCTATACCCAAAACAGGCAACACAGTCTTGGTGACAATGGTTAACGCTCTGTTGGCCAGTCCTTTCTTTTTTAAATTTTGTCTCAATTGAGCGAGACATCCGGGAGAAATGAGTAGATCGTGAGCTGTGTGCCACCGTTAACGTAACTTCCAGAGATCAGGTCCATGTTTCTAAGATGCTATTGATGGACTGAATGTTTACCACATTTTCTGATGTCGTGTGTCCCTCATACGTCATTCGATCGAATCCCAACATCTTCCTGAAAGCGTTGTCTCCCTGACATCCACTCGATAACCGTCTCTCATGCCCAGTATCGTTTTCAAAGTGTTGATGTTGGCAGTTATGCTGATGGCTGGCTCCGTCATCTCTGTCGGTCTGCACTCTAGTCCGAATGCATTCCTTCAGACCGACAATGCCATATCTGCCTTTGGGAATGTGAATCATGAACAATCCATTCCATGGCAATACCTGAACATATTATTTTTGTTGGGAATTGAATAGAACGTCTCGAGATTCACCAATGACAAATCGTATCTCTTATCCCTCTTCAATTTGATCGGCGGATCGAATTTCGTCATGAATCGAGTCTTGTCGTCGCTCACCATGATCGAAATATAGAATATACCCATAGTAGCGTGGTGTACGAAATGTTCAACACGAGTGGTAAACATTTGGTACGCCAAGCTACTATGGGTATATTTTATTTATACCATGATCGTCACATTATTAAGAGTCGCTATTATTTTTTCTCGATTTTATTGAGCAGCAGCCGTACAATTGTGCGAATTTGTTTTTGGTTACATGGGCATCGGTGAGCGGTACTTCCGCTTTCAAATTATCGCCGAAACGAAATGAAATAATAATAACATAATAACATACTATTTCGAGTTATGGGTGCTTTATTAAGATGAGACAATGTATGTTTGTTAATTTTTATCATCTTATGAGGTAAACCCATTTAAAAACGTAATAAATAACTGCCACTTTCATTTCACTCTTCGCGAGGCGACGTGCGATAAATTTAGACAAGTTCGCATTAAGGTCGACGTCACCAAAGGTGGACTAGGATGTAGTTCGACTGTATGTGTAAATTTTAACTCTTGAAACAACATTGCTAGTGTGTTCACCACGGTTGGTGTATAAAGCTAAAATTTATGTCATTGGCTTTTCATATATAGTAGAATTGGTAATCATGGTATAAAAAAGAATCTTTATCGGTTGTGTTATCGGTTGTTCTTTCCGTATTCTCGGCTATCCTTTCTAATAACTGGGTTTCGTAATGTCATGACATTTGCTTTTTAAATTTAATAATTATTTTTTATGTCTTTTTCTACTTCTATTTAATATTATTTTTTCTTCTTCTATTCATCATTAATCCCATCACACGGAATATAAAAATCGTCGAATCTATATTTTCAATAATATTTGTGACACGTTACATTTGTAGATCGAAGACCACGAAGTTATAAGGTCCATGATCCCACACCGCCTTACAATATCGCCTGAATTCTTATTTGCCCATTTCGTTGGCCACATGATCGCCGAAGATGTGACTGAGATTTTTGAGATCTTGACAAAACAGACAATCTGGCCAATCTGAAATACTTTTGTAAACAGATAGAAACAATCCATAAAATGCCATTAAAAATTCTTGAATATCTAAACATACTTGTTTTTTGTTACGGAGACATATCTCGCGTGCATTCATTGGGGCGAGCTCAATGAGATCGCCCCAATGGAGGATCCTGGGGTGTGGTTTTCAGACAAAGTGTGAAAATAAAATAAAATGTGAATAGCGACTTCTATGAATAGCTCTGGCGGTTTTACGTTAGTTTTGACAGTAATTGTTGTCTGGTATTCTCGTCCATGTCGCCTCACATTCAGCTTCCACCAACCATTTTCGTAGATCTACTCTAGAAGCAGAATCAAGAGAGCGACATTTCGCAGTTGATCATCAGCGACACCTTTCGCGCATGCTGGAATGAGTCCAAATCAAGACATAATAACTGGAATCCACAATGTTGCAGTGTAATACCTATTTCTTTCTCTTTCTTTCGTAGATCTTTCTTTCTCTTTTTCTTTTATATTCTGGCTATGCCTTCCCCTTCCAGTATATAATGCACTAATTATTGAGATTATTGTATTTATATGTACTATATGCAATATTTCTTTTTGTTGAAATTTCAATATGTTAATTACATGTACTATTTAAGGAATAGTGAATGGCTTGGAGTTGACTACGCCCATATAGTGCCCAGTGAGGTGGTGTAGTTCCCGCCGCGAAGCGGAGGGAACTACACCACCTCTCTGGGCACTATATGGGCGTAGTTAACGACAAGACATGCACTAATCCTTATATTATATCGAACACCCATCAAGAAAACCATCTGTCCAATTTGTTAATCTATTACCAAGGTAGCAGCCCTACCACCAACGTTATATAGAAAAAAATACCATGTAGTTTTTAAAAAAAAATTTCTTCTTCCAAAACACGGCTTATTGATATGAACAGAAGACAAATTTTGAATCGGTCGGCAAGGGTAAACAAAACATTTCCCCCCAAACGGAACTGTGTATTCTAGAATCGCGCAACTCGCCAATGAAAGCTAACATTTTCGAAATTTGACAACGCAGTTTGATAATTTCCACACATTTGTCACACATATACATTACCGAATGGGTCAGTACGGGATACAAAACTCCGAAGATTCAAATGAATTCCATTATTTATTCGTTTACTGCCCAAAACATACAATTAAACAGCGAAATAATATGAGCAGCGAAACAAACGATTTTTCATATCCGTATGCGTTCTCATGAAAGTTGTGCCCAGGTATGGATCATTCTCTTCGAAACGAGATATGGATCATCTTCTCAAGGAATAAAATGAACGCCTCGGAAAATGTGACTTCAACAATGGAAAAGCGATACATTTTTCCACAATGATTTCTTTCCGGGTCGTTTTGTGGATGTTGTGCCTCTGTGAATCGATATTTAAATTTAGCCTGATTAGTTTTATTCGCCCAGTATGAAAAGAAAACTGATATAGTAGTGTGCTAAAAATAGAAAACGTGTAGTGCCTGGGTGTAGTGCCTGGTCAGTTCTGTGGATGCAAACTACACGAAATAGAGGGGGGGGGGGGGGCAGCATTCGTCCAATCATGAGCCTAGAAGGTCACGTGAGGTATAATATATGTATATATCGTTATATATGCGTATACTGGCAAATAAAAATATCAATATCAATATCCACGTTGCTGTGACGTCCTCGAACGTAGTAAGATTCGCATTGATTCTGTTTCTCAACCAGCAGGTCGTGCTGTGAATTCAAGTCTCAAGGGTTGGTCACGTCGTCCAATGTTTCGTTAAATTGGCATTCGACGTTCGATGTTTTATTATTATTTCCGAGTTCTTTTGATGCCTCTTGCAAGATCGTTGCGAGCGATGCATCGCATTTTTGGAACTCGTCCTGGTGATCGAAGACTCTCGTTATCACGTCCTTTGGTAGGTTTGCACTAAGGGCTTTTCGCAATAATTAGTATTCGGATCGAAAGAGACTCTTGCCAAACATGAACAATCTATCGTAAACGACCACTCGGGTCGTAACAACAGATTCATCTTTCCGCAATTTGATTTTCCCAATATCAATCCTCTTATGCTTCTGAGAAGGAGTCCGTGATTTGATTCTTGGTCTTTGTTTCATTCCATGATAGATCCTTGATTTCCATCTCGTGGTGTTTAAGTTTTTTGAACTAAGCTTTTTTATGTCTTTCTTCAAACTATTTTTGTCTATTTTTTGAATATAATAAATTTCAATTTGTTTTTTTGAACCATTTTCAGCCCGATCCGCTGCTGCTCTCCGTCTCAGACAGTTCCTGTATCGACACAACGATAGAACGCTTAAAGTTTCCAACTTTCATATTCGATAAAATCTCTTTCGATTTCGAAGACAATTTCAGTCGTTTAGCCGGCGGTCTTATCAACTTCTGAATTAAATCTGCACTCTTCTTGCAGGCTTCTGAAGTGTTTCTAGTAGTTGCTTCTATCGTGGCTTTCTTACCCACCTCCATCGTGGTCTTCTTTCCGACCTTCAGGGCTGTCGACGCGATCTGTTTCGCTACATCACCAGCGAAGGCACGCAATTCAACTCCCATCATCAAATCCAGCAAGCCCTATCCACTATAGACATAAGATCTAGGAAATCCTCTGTTCTTTATTAATAACATTTTTTTTAAAAAATAATTATTTTTCTTAATTTATTTATTTATTTTTTTATTACCTATTATTTTTTTTCTTCTTTCAATGCGTTCATGAACTAGTTATACACATCTCTATCCTAAACCTTCGGTCTTAACAATTCGTCGCATATGCTCACCAACTCGTTTCTCACTCCCATATTACCAGCTTCTCTACTCGCCATCAAGAGATCCAATCTTTCTAGCAGCGCGTTTGGGTCACAGAGATTTATCGTGGTAGTCATTCCCTGTCCATGGACCCATTTGATGACCGCTTTATTCGCACCCATATGGTTTCATCACCGCATTCCACTTCAAACATCTGCTCGCTTTTGGACTCGTCTCTTTGGAATTGTTGTTTTTCTCATGGCATTCGTCCGAACCAGGAGATCCGCATTCGTTTTGTAATCCTCTCTGTCGTAATCGTTAGGTTTAGCCGGCATGAGCAGATTTCACAATCCCATAGTGCCTTCGGATTCTCGATCTTCGGCCATCAGATTATAGTCGTCGGTTAATTCTACCGGCTTGTCCCCCCTGGAAAGATTGCCATCGGTTCCTTCACGAAAGCCGAGTCCCGAGTCTCACGCAGAGAGTGGTGGCCGAGTGGCTAAGTGCGCTGGTCTCTCATGCCAGAGGTCCCGGGATCGATCTCGGCCAGGGAAAGTTCTCGAGGTGTCCGGACGCTCTGTCAGCTACAATTGTGAGTAGCCTGATGTACCAAATTGTGAGGTTGATGCCGCGACAGCGTACCGTACTATCGGATGCGGACGTAAAATGGTTGTCCTCAGTGCGGAGAGAGACCCACTCTGCGTAGGCTAAAGATCCCTTCATAGTATTCGAGAAAAGCGAGGCCACGAAGTTGCCACTACGAAGTTCATCCCATACGCCTGCGCCACTGGGCCAAGGAGATGCGTTAATATAAGTTGCATAACTTGTTGACCAATCCTTGTAAAACAAGATTAAATAAATCACGCAATCCGAAGATAGAGTCAGCGCTCAATGGATTTGTCTTATATAAATTCACGTAAACTTCGGGTTTCATATTGTCGGCATATATCATCGTGTCGCCGATCGTGTTCGAAGTAACCGTCGATTTTTCACTCTCTGTATCGGCCTCCAATCTGTCTATCTCGGAGGGACTCAGCGGAGCGTAATGAGGGGAGGGCGAGATACGTAACTAGAAGTTGTAACAGAAGGTGTGTTACTATAAGTCTGACCAGAAGGTCTATAACCATAAGTCGGATAATAAGGTTCGTGAATATAAGTTGGAACGGAAGGTCTGTAGCTTGAAGTCCTGCTTTCTCTCAAGGGTTTCTATTCTTTGACGATCCTTATTTTCACCTCTTCCTGAGATTCTGTAACGGGTTTGAACAACTTAATCGTCTCTTGTTTCTTCTCAATGTCGCTCATTCAAATTGCACTCTTGAATATTCCCCCTCAATTCGAGAAATCGACGAACCATCTCGTCTCTCAGCTTGGAATCTTGTATCCTTGAAGATGACATGCTTGATATTTTAAGTTTGATTTCCTTTGAATTTTATTTTGTTTATTTTATTTTTTTCTCTTTTTTAATAATATATATTTTTATTTGAAAAAACAACATATAATATATTCCTCTGTCACAGGCAGACTGATTAAAACAAATGTCACGCGGTTGAAAATCTCTCTCTCTCTCTCTCTCTCTCTCTCTCTCGAGAGAGAGAGAGAGAGAGAGAGAGACAGAGAGAGAGAGAGAGAGAGATCACCGCCAAATTAACCACATCCCCCTAAGAGACATTTCGAAAAACTGCCGAAAAAATACATGTTTTCGCGGTTGTATTTCTTTCCATCTGAGAGATTTCCGGCGAATGGACGAAAACCGTCGAAGAGACACTTTAAAAACCGTCAAAAATACATGTTTTCGCATTTTAACGAGTGTGACGTTCGCGTCACCCATTTTAGATTTCTCGCCAAAGTGGGGGGTAGTACGCCACGAGACGACACGTGACTTTTCGACTCAAAAGTAGATTTTGTAAAAATTTGTCATCGACTTATGATTTTCATCTCGACTTTGGAAGCTTTCGCGTAACTCCACCGCCATCCCATGAACAAATTTGATGAATTCTCCTCTGTGCCCGAACAAGAGGATCCCGGACTGATTTTCTAAGATTTATACATCGCTCCGTCTCCGAAGTCCGATCGCAAAGACGAGTGAATCCCTCGTAGTTTTTCGTTGATTCGATTTCCCATCCGATTTCTGTCTCGAAAAAGTCGCGTGTCGTCTCGTGGTATACGAGCTGATTTTGCGAGAAATCTAAAGTGAGCTCGTATTCGTCTTAGTCAAATTCTCGAGAAAATAGGCTCGAAAATCGCAAGACATTTCTAACTCGGTTTTTAGCCCGAATGCCCCTTTTACCACGACTGTTATTTCTAAAAATCACAAGTGAAATTTTATTATATTTTTGCCTTTTGCCTCCAAAACATGGGCACATGACCACTCATTGGAACAAGCTCGTTGATCACATTCCAATGACGATGTAACAGGAATGGAAGTCCGTAGGAAAATTAGTCCCTCTGGACTATTATTTCGCGGAATTATAGTCCTAGGTCTAACATTTCTAGGAATAGTAGTCTGGAGGACTACTATTCCTAGAAATGTTAGACCTAGGACTATAATTCCGCGGAATAATAGTCCGGAGGGACTAACGTTCCTATGGACTTCCATTCCTTTTACAACGGTTCAAAGGCAAAATAACCCCTGAAAATTGTTAATTATTCGGGAAAGTGTTTGAGTATTGTCTCCTATTCATGTTATGTAAAAGGTTTTCCTCTTTCTGAGTGATTCCTCTCGTTTTTACAGTTACAGGAAGTTCACCACCCATCCCAACAACGTAACCCTCAAAAGATATAATTTGAAAGATTCAGGAAAAGAAACTGAAAAGTCTATCTATTTTTATGCAAATCGGCATGAAAAGCCGAAGTGGCAATTAGTGGTATCTTTGATTTGAGGATATCATGGTCGGTAAAAACTATGGTGGAAATAATTAGCTGCTTTGGCTACTTATTGGAGTTGCTATAGCTATCGTTGGAAGAGAATTGAACTTAAGTAAAGAACTGAATTATAAAATGAAAATAATGGCATGAACAATAATGGCATCGATCTTTATGTTGTGCTTCTGTCGTCTTTGTTCGAGCAGCTACTCTTCATTGTCCTCATTGGGTATGAAAATAACAGGAGACAGTTAATATTGAACAGCACCATCTCATTTAGAACACAACAAGTGTTATTTCCCATCAGTCGAACGAGTTCAAGAGTCGTTCGAGTTCCTATTTGGGCCAACCAAAAAGTTGTTTTGCGTACTTTAAGTTCATTCGCTAAAAAGGAAAACGCGAAAACAGAGTTCCTGCAGTACGCTCATTTTGCCTATCCGCATTTACTAATTTATTTATGTGTTAAAGCAGTTTTGTTGTCAGTTTCTACGCGAAAGTGGTAAGTTACGGCAGTGTGTTTGTGAGTCGGCTTGGGCAGGATCAATCTAATGGTACTCACTTAAAAGATTCAATTTGAAAACAGCTTACAATTTCAAGCGTTGAGGTCGTGATTCACACTTTGAGTTGTCGGATCTCAAGTATCAGTTTTGTATACAGAGTGTGAGTTTTCAATTTACTGACTTCTGTATTTGCTTTTAGTCAGGGACTAATTTAAGCGGTATCGCAAAGCATTCTGTGGTGCATTTTAATGTTTAGCGCCACTCTACAAGTACACCGGGAACACGAGCGAAAAGCAAAACAAGCATTTCGACCAAGCGCAGTTACTCAATTGTTAATGCTTACATACTGATGGAGGAGCAGAATCTTCCGAGTTGTGATGAATGAGTAACAGTCACTATTACATGTGGATATTTAACAGAAATTCCCCAAATAGGCAAAACAGCTCAGCTGTATTTTGAAGCTCGAGTCAAGGTCGGCATATTAAGCCGCTTGTGACTGGATAATTGTCCAGCAATCTACCATATCTCTTTCGGCGGCCGTGCAGATTGGTGAGCTTAACAGGGCCTAACTGATTCACTTATAAATTGTGACCTTGAATGAACCAAACTGATCCACTTACACTAGAGGTCAGTTTCGGTCTGAGACGGTCACCAGCAGGACAGAGAAAGAGAGGAAGACCTAAAGGTGCATGGAGGAGAACAGTGGAGGTAGAAATGAAGATACTGGTCAAGATATGGGCAACATCAGAGAGATTGGCACAAGACAGACATAGGTGGGGATCAGCTGCTGAAGCCTTATGCACTGGCAGGCGCAAAGAGGACTGACCGAACCTACCATACCTCTTTCGGCGGCCGGTGCAAATGGTTAGCCTGACTCAGTCGAACTGATCGAATTAGAAAGTGTGAGCTTGAATGAATCAAACTGATCCACTTACACATAGAGGTCAGTTTCGGATATAAACAATATTTAGTAGTAACACTGTCAAAAAAATAAATATATCGCCTTTTGTGTGTAATAAGGCACCATCTGCAATTCTTCAGCATTACAGATGGCGCCTTTTGTACTCGATGAACGATATATTACCAATGACCTAAATTGCAACGCATTATTATATCAGATACGTTGACGAAAATAAAGCAGGTGGCATCACCTGGGGACTGTTCAGCCGAGTTGACACAAGTCACAGATTTACAAATGTGAAAAAATATGCGTACCGTTTTGAAGGCGGTAGGACAGCCCCGCCGATCCATTCAGTTTGCGTACCAGTGTTTAGAGAAAACTGTTGCCGCGACAGGTCAATCAATCAGATTGTAATCCTACTCAAAATCTTAGCGTCCTTGTTGGTATCGTCTGCCTCGCTGCTGTACACTTGGAAAAATCAGTGGTAATGCACTACTTCAGCCAATGTGACTGTATGATTGTATTATCACTGATCCCCCAACCCAGTGAGCTGTTCGTTGTGGTGTCAACTCATGTATCAATCAGATTGTAATATGCTTATCTAAATCTTAGCTTCCTGGATGGTATCGTTTGGTTGGCTACTATATTCTTGTGAGATTGAGTGGCAATCCATCCTGCTGTCAACAGGGTTGTGGGGTTGTATTATCACCAATCCTGTCTTCAAATTGGCTTTATTTGTGATCTTCTCACAGATTACCAACACTCAAATTATGCAGTAGTTTCATACATATCGAGGTATAAGGATTGCGTATTTTAATAATTTGTTTATGAATTCTAGACTCGTTGGTCTTTGGGGCATTGCGGTCCAATCTCGAAACTTGATACTTCGTTGGTTACATTTCGGCAAACACGTATATATGTTACAGTCAATGTCTAAAATCAGTCAATTTGTAAATTGCCTGAAATTTTTAGTCAATTTATAAATTGCCTGTTTCAATCAGTCAGTTTGTAAATTGACTAAAAAAGTCAGTCAATTTACAAATTGACTGAAAAATAAAGCCAATTTCTTGACACATTGACTGAATATTATTGCCCATTTTAAAACTGCCTCATTGGTTGTAAAATGATAAAAAATAATTAAATACAATGAAGTATATTTATTTTAACACACTCTTAAAACATTTGCATCTGTTGGTCATACATTTTTTGCCACATTTGTCATACACTTTTTAACACAAGTTATTTAGTTCTTATTTGGATATGTTATGCTAGAATGACAACGACTGTTGCATTTTAAACTCCTTTTGAAACATTTGCATCTGTTTGTCGTACACTTTTTGCCGCTATTGGCACAATTGCATTTAGCAAAACCTTGTCCACCACAAGTAGATTGTAGCTGGACCGCTTCACGTAGCCCCACCTCCTTGTCTTGTGACATGTCATCAGTTGTGTATAATTGGTGGGGACACAGTTCAAACTGGTTTCTACTGAAAGAACCTTTCAAATTCCCTGCAGAAACAGATATTTTGTACAAGTCATTTTCATTTTTATCAACAATAACACCTATAATATTACGTGGGTCACCTTTCCCGCGATCAACTAATGGGGTTGGTACAGCAACATTATCACCAATGTTCGCAACACAGATAATCACTTTACTGCGCTTTAACATGCGTTCTGCTTGCTTTAACTGTCCATCAGCAGCCCTTTACAACAACACCTTTCGTTGTAACACGTTTTCGTTTTCTCTGGCACTCAATACACATTGATTTAAATAACTCAATCGAATCACGAGTAATATTAGCGTATCTTGTTAAAGCCTTCTGCATCTTGTCACGGCCACCATGTCCACACGAGATATGTGCTCTTTGGATAATATCAAACATATGTGTCAAGAAATTGGCTTTATTTTTCAGATTATGTTTGGCTTCTATCAAAACAAGTCTTTCAAATAAAATGGGCAAACAAGCCAAACAAAGGAAGTATGAATTCGTGGACATTGCAATTATATTCAGTCAATGTGTCAAGAAATTGGCTTTATTTTTCAATCAATTTGTAAATTGACTGACTTTTTTAGTCAATTTACAAATTGACTGATTGAAACAGGCAATTTATAAATTGACTACAAATTTCAGGCAATTTACAAATTGACTGATTTTAGACATTGACTGTAACATATACTTGTGAACGAAAAACCTTTGTTAACAGAAATCCTAATCTCAGACGTCAACTTTTGTGATCAGACTTCTGTATATATGTATATACCCGTGGATGTATATACATATGTGTCAGTTAAAGTTTTAAATCCTGATTTCAAGTTTAGTTTACGTCTCAATGTATTATAAAAAACTGATACGTTACGTAACAATATAGTTTTGCAGCCCTTTGAAAGCTGTGGAGATGGATTGTCACGTAACAATATAGTTTTGCAGCCCTTTGGAAGCTGTGGGGATGGATTGTCACGGATCTTCCTGTCCAGTTAAGTGCAAATACACATTGTTTATATATACACAGATTATTAATTTTCGCTTAATGCCACAAATTTTGCATTACGTGTCCGAGAGAGAGAGAGAGAGAGAGAGAAAGAGAGAGAGAGAATACTTTATTTGCAGCACATGTATTTACATAACACTAAGTTCTACAATAAACATGTTCTGCAGGGAATGGCCTAGCCAGATTGGCTGTCTTCCTGTCATTCTCTGTGGTGTGTTTGTGGATTGCATGGATGGATACAAGTAAATATAAGAAATTGGTATTGATGAACGACTTATATGCCCGTTGGTGATGAGGGCGTGGCGAGATAGAATGGACATTTCACACTTGTGTTATCGATAATGGATGAAAAGATAATATATATATATCGTCCTTCCGCCCAGCATCGACCACAAAAGTGTATATGATTACAAACATCGACACACATATACATATATGTGTGCATATGTACGAGTGGGCCCAAGTGGGCAAGTATATATATGTTATGGTTATGGTCTCACCTATTAACCACATGAATATCAGTTAATGGAAGATCCGTGAAGATGCAACTGCTTGAATTTAATTTATGTAATTTATGTATATATACACACACATGTAACCGTGCTCACATACACACAATGCATTAGCATCGAGGTGTACGGAATAAACCTTATTGTGGGGCTCCACAAAGTAGGACGTGGTTTAGTAATAGCGATTACAGTCCTTGCAGTTAGTATCATTACAGTTTACTTCACTGGGATATTCTTCCAACATTTGTCTTATTATAGTTTTTTTAAATTCATTTCTGTTTGATAAATTAGTAATACGTTTGTCCATACTGTTCCATGTTTTGAGAAAGAGGCTAACGGGGAGTAGATCTAAAGATTTATTTCTTGTGTTCTTTACTTGGAGGCCACCAGAGTGTCTAGTGGCTCACTTTGGCGTGGCCATTTCACTGAAATAGTGATAAAATGTTGCCGGAAGATGCTTGTGTATCCAGTCGTGTACGAATAGCATAATATGCAAGATGTAGAGATCCTTGACTTATAGAATTTTATCCTTTCGAAATAAAGGATCGGTATGGACCCTGTATTTTTTGTTGTTTATAATACGGAGTGCACGTTTCTGCAAGAGGAATAATTTATTGATAGCTTTTGAGTGCCCTTAAATCTGTATTCCGTATAGAAAATAACTATGTACAAGGGCATAGTATAGGGAAAGTAATGCACGGTGGGGCAATACATTTTTAACTGTGCTAATTACATTAAGAGATCGGGAAACTTTAGAGCAGAGTACTGAAATATGTAATTTGTAGGTCAGTTTGTCGTCGATATGTATTCCAAGAAATTTTACTGCGTTCTCATTTTCTGTTGATCCCACACTTCCTACTTGGTCGTTATTAAGGAAAATTCTTAAGTTGATACTTTTACGTTGTGGGGAGTTAATCAATATGGACTTACTTTTGTTTGCGTTTAACTTTAATTTGTTTATGGAGCACCATATGTGGAAGTTCTCTAGTTCGGCGTTAATTGTTTCAGACAGACCATCAATGTTATGAGTACACTGTCGTGTCATCAGCAAATGACAATAGATTAAGGGAAGTTGAGTTGGATATATCATTAATATATAATAAGTGTGGGATGCCACAACTAATGGGGGTTGGGTCTGATTTATATCCTGAGCATTGTACGTACTGTGTTCGCTCGCTGAGGTAGTCCCGGAACCAACTATTGCTGAGACCCCTGATGCCGTAGTGGTTCAATTTTCCCAGGAGGATTTCGTGATTTATTGTATCGAACGCTTAGTCGAGAAAGACGGCAAAGGTACTGTCTTTAGTTGTTTTATTCTTTTCGTATGCTATATGTTCAAGCATTTTCAGAATGGGCTGAATGGTTGTGTGACCTTTCCTAAAGCCAAATTGTTTGGAATATAAGATCTTATTACTTTCTACAAAACATATAAGTCTTTTTAACATAATTTTTTCCAAATTTTTTGAAAATACGGGAAGTAAACTGATGGGCCTATAATTGTCCAGTTTGTGCCTGTCGCCTGATTTAAAGACTGGGGTTACCTTTGCTATTTTCATTCTTTTAGGGACTATACCTGTCTGAAAGGATAGGTTGATGATATCTGAAACTGGAAGGGCTATTTCTTTAGCAACATGTTTTAGAAGAAATATCGAAATCTCGTCGCATTCCTTGCTCTTTTGGGGTTTAAAACCTTTGAATATGTCTATTACTTCATCTGGACATGTCGGGGATATGAAAAACTATTCTCGAAATTTTCTTTTAAATAATCAGTGTTGATCGTGGAAGTGTTAGGTATTTCCGCGCTAGTTAATTGTCCTATACTGGAAAAAAAGTTTTTGAATTCTGCAGCTACAGTACGTGGAGAGTGTATTATCACTAAATCACCCGCAGAGTGGAGATTCCACTCAAGCAATAATTGCAAATTTGTTGCAAAGCATAACCAGCACAAGCAAAGTTTCAGTCAATGGACCTCCGGGTTAAACCCGGAGGTCCATTGGCTGAAACATTGATTGTGTTTTTTGTCGATATGTACAAAATTTGAAAGTTATAGCATGGGTGACAACTCCACTCCGCGGGTGATTTAGTTACAATCCACTCTCCACGTACTGTATATCCTGAGGGTGGGAGTATTCCGTGTTGTTAGTTTTGATGTACGTTACTGAATGGAGGTTTGTATTAGATTTCTGAATAGCCTTGTTAAGATTTGCCCGGTTTTTTTCATATTATTCTTATTTTTCTCTAAGATTGCGTTATAATAATCGGCCTTACGTCTACGTTTGATCCTGTTAAAGTTTTGGACATATGTTTTATAGCATGTGACGTTCTCAACTGTAGGATGCCTGAGCTGGTTTTTATATAGATCTAGCTTTATACGAGAGAATTTTAAAAGTCCGTTTGTCATCCAGGGCTGCTGTTTGACAAACGTCTTTGAGACATTTGTATCTTCCAAAGGGAAATGTGATTGGAATGATTCTCTGAAGAAATCTATGTAAGCATTATATGCATCTTCCGGTGATACGTAGTCAGGTTGTTGTCTAAAGCTGTATCGTGCTAGTGTAGCGTTGAATCTGTTTATATTTGACGGGGAGAAGTTTCTGGCGGGTGATGGACTCATAGTTTTTGGTGTTTAACGCCAATTTCAAGATAGAATGTTGCAAAGTGATCGGCCAGGTCCGTTATTATTATCCCGGTTTTAATGTTTTCGTCTAAACAGTTTGTGAGTATGTGACAAATCAGAGTTGTTGAATGATCGGTAATCCTAGTTGGTTTGGTTATAGTAGGGATGAAACCGGGGCTAAGTATTGTGTCTCTATATTCGTTAGTTTGTGGGTGCTGGGAGATTTTCAAGAGATCGATATTAAAGTCTCCGATAAGGAAGCATTTTTTTTGTTTTCGC
The DNA here is from genome assembly GCA_031216915.1 of Pictodentalium vernedei. Classification (NCBI taxonomy): domain Eukaryota; kingdom Metazoa; phylum Mollusca; class Scaphopoda; order Dentaliida; family Dentaliidae; genus Pictodentalium; species Pictodentalium vernedei. The sequence continues at coordinate 103,288,805 of CM062295.1, read as the reverse complement.
GACTAATCTGTCAGTAACATCATTAATGGAGGATATAAAATGATTAATATCTGCATTGGGAGCGGTATTGGGTCTGTATACTACCCCTACTATTATATTGCGTTTATGTTTCTGGGGTAATTCTACGAACAACGTTTCACAGACGTGCGGTATAAATATGGACAGATCTGTGCGAAGTTTATATGCGATCCCACATTTAATGAAAAGACCCACCCACCCCTTCCATCGTCGGTCCGAGTATTACTGAGCAGGCTTTGATAGCTTGGGGGGGGGGGGGGGGGGTATAAGATATATTGTCATTCGGTTAACAGAACTCTATCAAGCCAATCAAGTCAAATAGATTTTGGGTTTTTTGAACGTTACTGATCAGATCTATTAATGAGTCCCAGTGGGCACTGAGGCTTCTGCAGTTGATGCAGAATATTGACTGAGTTATGTCATAACCAGCAAACTTTTTACAAAACTCATTTGGCATGAAATAAGAGCATTCAATTTCAGTGATAGCACAGTCTGTGTCATCATTGGTCACATCACTCATCAGTCTGTTGTATTCACTTATAAAGTTGAAATTCGCATCGGTCTCTACCTCATGGAGCGAAATGCTACCCGTCATTGCTATAAATAAAGGTGACAATAATTAAAGCTACAGCAGAAGTCAATATATACATACAAGTCAGATTAAGTAAGATTTGAATGCAATCCACAAACACGATTTTAAGTGGGGAGACTGTGTACAGGAGGAAAGCAACAACCACTGCTGTTGCAAAGTGAGGATGTTTGTCATCAAACATGCATGTTGAGACTGTGGTGTATGTGGGTTGTAGAAACATGTATGTGATTTTAGTGAATACAACAATATCATTGTGTAATGATTGTGTAATGCTTATAGAAAGTATGAGATTAAATTTCAGAGAAAGGATGCATAGGGGAAAATCAAATGAGAGAATTGATGGGATAGTATAAAGGTCTGCGATTGTGTCGAAAGCGTTAAGAACTGCATCACCCCAAGAACAGACAGGCCAATGTTTAGAGACAACTGTTACCTCGATAGGTCGTAATCAATCTGATTGTAATATGCGACTCTGAATTTTAGCGCTCTGGATGGTATTGTCTCGTGCGCTACGAACTATTGGGGAATCGGTAGTAATGCAATTCTGTAGTTCATAGGGGTGTAGGATTGTATTATCACCGATATTCCCATCCAGTTAGATGTTTAATGTGTTGTACAACCATGGAGAATCATCACTTGTTTTACATAGTAACCTCATGCACACTGGGTTGGGGCGGGGGGGGGGTACGTTTGCCCCCTCCCACAACTGATTTTGTATGTAATGTGAATAAATGCACAACATCGACCTTCAACTTTGTTAAAGTGTATATGGATTGTTAAAATGACTAAGTCCAGTATTATATTGATGGAATAAAGCGTGTTATCTGATCAGGGCATGACCGCTTGACCCCAATCACGTATTACTCAGAAATCACGGTAATTCAGTTTGTTCTGGTGGGGAACGAAACTTGGTTACATGGAACCAAACATACAGACGTTTCAGTTCATCAATCTGTCACATTAACTGTACTGTCAAGGCCCCTGGACATTGTATAACTTATAAAATATAAAACAGCGCCGAAGCAACATCAGAAACCCGTTTTCAATTTTGCTATCACGCATGATTAACTCTGTATCCCAACGCTCACGATTACAAAATTTATTACTTTAATTACTTTTTTAATTATTTTTAAAGCTTTCAACCAAACTATATCATGTGATCCATCATTGGAACGAGCTCGTCGAGCTCGTCCCAATGATGGGTCGCATGATATGGGTCTGTTAAATATTTTACGCGGGAGGATGCCCTTTCGTTGGGTAAAGGGTTAAATTACGCGACAATGGCATTTTTTTATACAAACAAGACGGCAACTCTATACGAAACTGCCTGATTCTAGGTCACGTGAAGACTAACTTGTTTTAGTTCTTCGATGGTTTTGGTTGTATTTGGAACCAAATTTGGAGCGAATTTCTCTTGAGTATAATGGCATACTCGAAACTTCCTAGTTGGCCTTGAATGTCTAACATCCACATCATACTGGCGGTTTTAACAAGGAGCTATTAAAGTTCATCTATGTTCCACAAGTTTTTTAACCCTTTACCCAACGTAATGGCGAAAACCGGCTAGCGCTATTCACAAAAATCGCCCATTAATTTTCATTATTTTTTCATTTTTGTCTCAAAAACATAGGTTATTACCCCTCGTCGAGCTCGTTCCAATGAGGGGTCATAACCTATGTTTTGGGACAAAAAAAGGAAAACAACTAATTATTCAAGAATTTTGTTTGCAAGTGTCGTCTGCTTTTCATGTTAGGTAAAAGGTTAATGCAACACTTTCGTTGTCTCCCGCTTATCACAGAACATAACTATGGCTATATCTCCTGGTCGTATTCTGCCATATTGTTATATGCTGCTCCATACCTCGTTGAGCGACCTTGGCTAAGCTGAGTAATAAGTTCACTCACATTTATTCCAGGCCAGCTGTGTCATAATAATAACATTATTGTGAGGGCAACTCGTGTTGTATCTTTTGCCGACTCACCCCCTCCCACCCACCCAGTACTCCGCTTTATTAGTTATTCTCACTAATATGGTAAATCTAAACTCGCGACAAACACTTCATAATAAGTGATACAGTTGTTGACATTGTAGCGTCAATGTTATACTAACGACATGAATGGAGCCATGCCTTGTCCCATGCTCGCCATTCTACCTCATCCAGCCTATCTATCAAGTGTTGCAGCAACCTAACATACCATTGAAAGCTTTAACGGTAAGTCTTCCATTTTTTACTTCAACAACTTTACACCGCCAGTCTGACAAGGGAGACGCTTACATGTTACTGAACGTAATTGCTATAACCGGTCAGCGCTCAGCACAGGAATCAGTATTCGAGTCTCATTATTTCTTCAGTTATTGCCGGACAGCGTGCCCCGTGACTTCTATGTTATCCCAAATGTAATTTGTCGACTGATCACTCTTAATACAATTGGAACCTACTTTTATAGCCATTTTATTTTTATTTCTATTGCCCCATTCTTTTCAGTATCCAACAACCCATATCCATAATTCTCAAAGTCGTCGTGCTAGAAGTTTACCAAATCCATTAACCCTTTACCTAACATGAAAAGCAGACGACACTTGCAAAAAAATTCTTGAATAACTAAATTTTTTCATTTTTTGTCTCAAAAACATAGGTTATGACCCCTCGTTGGAACGAGCTCGACGAGCTCGTTCCAACGAGGGGTCATAACCTATGTTTTTGAGACAAAAAATGAAAATATTTTGAAAATTAATTGGCGATTTTTGAGAATAGCGCTGGCCGGTTTTGGCCGTTACGTTGGGTAAAGGGTTAACTGTTACGATTTGACTTATAAACCTACTCTTCTCTACCATTTCTACTGCACACTTGTGATGATAATCCTTGGTATCGTCTTGCTTCCATCAATATCCATTAGTTTCACCAACCCCATAACCACTGTACAAATATAAGTCATTTATTTATACCATGATTACCTATTCTACTACATACAAAAAGCCTATGACATAAATGTTAGCTTTACACACCAACCGTGGTGAACACGTCAGCAATGGGATTTCAATAGTTAAAATTTACACCTACAGTCGAATTAGATCCAAGCTGACCTTTGGTGACGTCGACCTGAATGTGAACTTGTCTAAATTTATCGCACATCGCCTCGCGAAGAGTGAAATGATAGAGGCAATTATTTATTACGTTTTTAAATGGGTTTACCTCATAAGATGTAAAAAATTAACAAACATACATTGTCTCATGTTAATAAAGCACCCAAAATTCGAAATAGTATGTTATTAAATCGAAAAAGGCTCAGTTTCTTATTCCATTTTGTTTCGGCGATAAAATTGACAGCGGAAGTACTGCCCGCTGATGCTCATGTAAACAAAAAACAACTTCGCACGTATGTATGGCTACTGTTCAGTAAAATCGAGACAAAATTATAGCGACTCTGAATAATCTGACGATCATGGTATAAATAAAATATACTCAAAGTAGCTTGGTGTACCAAATGTACACCACTCGTGGTAAAGTGGTGTTAACTGGGCTCCAAGGGCTCGCGGTTAACACCACTTCACCACTCGTGGTGAACATTTGGTACACCAAGCTACTATGGGTATATTCTATATATCCACTCCATATAAACAGGCGTACATTTATTTACATATTATTTATTTATTTATTTGTTTTGTTTAAGGTCACATACTTATGAACAATGGCTAATCGTGACAGTAACAGTTTTACGAGTGGAGGAAGCCGGAGTACCCGGAAAGAACCAATGAGCATCGACAAACAACTGTCAGCTCCTCAACATTCTAACTCTGTTCAAGCTCCGCTCAAGCAAGGTTACAGCGGTTGAAGACAAGTGCACCATCGACGTGCAGTACGCCTTAGTACACGGTGTTATCGTGTCCCCAGGTAGACATCCGGGATAATGTGCCTTGCCCAAGGACACAACGCGGGTCGTCCCGGACGGGGATCGAATTCGGGACCTCTAGCATAGAAGTCCAACAGTCTACCACAGCGAAACCGCGCTCCCTTTCTTTACATATAGATGCTTCAGTTATCTTGTACCTATTACTTACCTTCAGATGTCTCTTAGTGTTTTATGTTTCCTCTACCTTCAGCCTCAATTGTCTTACATTCACCACCTGCCACTGTAACCCTCTTCCCAAGCCATCTATCTTGAATACAATATGCCTTCGGAATAATATACCCTTGTTATATGTAATCATGTTTCATACCTTTATCCTTGCACTCAGCCTATGCTACCATCGACAGATTACATAACAGATTACATAGTGTGTTACATTGAATTACACCGTGCTCGGATAGGTATATTCAACATTGTAGCTAATGTTTGCACCCGGAAGCACCAGCTTTAGAAGCATCAACCAGTCTATATTTTAATTTATCTACTACTACGTCTCAGTGGTGTTGAACGACATGAAACCTTCACTGCTATGCACTGCAAAAAATATAGGTTCTCTTTAGAACCAAAACTGGTTCTAATCTTGTCCCTGAGATGGAACCAGTTCTGTTTAAACAGTATTTTTTTCAAATCAAATAAATTTATAAAGATTAACATTAAATATTAACAGAATTAAACATAAATTGAGGGGGTTTCAGTCGTAAGTTTAGAGCTTATACGAGGTTGTCTCAAATCATTATTAAGCAAAGGAGATATGAACAGTTGGCATATCGAACCAGTTTTGGTTCTATTCAGAACCAAAACTGGTTCGATATGCCAACTGTTCATATCTCCTTTGTTTCAAAATGTTTGGCGACTGCGTTGAATAAGCTCCAAGTTTACTGCTGAATCTACTTCAGTTCATGTCATATTCTGTTAAAATTGAATGCTAATCTCAGTAAATTTATTTGATTTGAAATAAATACTGTTTAAACAGAACTTGTTCCATCTCAGGGACAAGATTAGAACCAGTTTTGGTTCTAAAGAGAACCTATATTTTTTGATGTGTGGTTGTTCTGTTCCTTAGGTACTTCATTGAATCAATTTCCTCGCACGCGATAAAGCCTACTAAAGCAACTACGAAATCTTTATGTGAAAGGTTTATTTTCATTAATCCATTGAACCCTGGTGGTATCTTCCATGTCACTTCAATGGCAGCCATTGGAAAAGTCCATATTCATTATTTGGGGTAGACCAATTAATATTTTCAGCCCTGGGGCTACACGTTCAAAATGTTGATTGCTCTGCCCATACATTCAGTTAGCAGTCATCCTATTTAATGCAATTATGAAGTATCATGTTCCCGGCCCGGAAAAGCTGTCTCACGGGTTCAAAGGGTTAATTTACAGGAATTGCCAAAGCCTGGGATCTCGCTGGGATTCGTTAATCCACTTACAATCAGAATCTTAGATGCAAAATCTCATAATATTGTTGACGTAATTGGTCTCTCCGAGATTTTCAAAATTCTCTCGAACGTTAAACTGTGTGGATATGAACCTAATTTACATAATACAAGACCCTATAATGACGATGGTCGAGGAGGAGTTGGACGATTTATTAGACGTAGAATAGCGTATAAAGTGCGCTGAGATTTATCTATATTTATTCCACCCGTCTTCGAGTCGCTGTTTGTGGAAATCGAATTCAAAATTATTCGAAAATTATAGGTGATATATGCAAACCCAATACTCTTTCTAAGGCAGATATCAATCTCTTTATTGCCTAAATTAATGAGTTGACTAGTTGAACAATGAAAATAAAAAGGCTTACATTATGGGCGATTTTAATATCGACCTATTAAAGCATCCAGTGTTCTATCGATTATGTTAACCTGATGTTTAACGGAGGATTCTAATAATATGTCATCGCCGTCTGTCATAGGAATAATAATAACTGGTGTGTCCGATCATTTTGGAACACTATGTTCCAACAAAATCCTCCTCCTCTGGTTGGTCGAGAGCTCGCTTAGTATATTCTATGTTTACGGCTCAAGTGGCAAATGTTACCGTCTGACGTCAATACGCGAAATATTTGAAATGACGTCGCCCGTTTCGTAATTGCTTCACCAACGGGGAACTAAGCAAGCCGCTTCATTTTTCTGGATTTTTCAATCGTGCAGCAGACGGTGTTTAGAATGGGGTGTTGTTTAAATTACAAACCGAATTACGATTTGAACTGAGATGGAATAAGTTTACGTGGTTTATTGATTATTTTTTAAGTGCCGTCGTGGATCCAAGAGAGGTTTATTTACTAAACCTGTGATAGTTAAAAGTTGCCGTGACCAAGTTTAGTAAATAAGCCTGTCGTGTATCCACGATGCAGGTTTTAGGCTATGGGTAGTGTCTTATTGGAACATGTACAGATAGATAGATAGTTTATTTCTGCAGTATTATTGTTACAGAGACGATACATGAATTAAGCATATAATAAGTGATTGTACATCAAAGACACCATGTAATAAGTATGGGGAAAACAACTGCAAGGAGGCGATATAGCCAGGCTGGCTGTTTTGTAATCACCCCCTCTAGGATTGTCATTATAATTCTGGTAGATTGCAATAGTATTCAAAATACACTGAAACCACGCATTCATACACATAAATATACGTATAAGTCTATTACATACATTATTGTGATGAGTTGACGGTAACATGGTCTGAGGTTTGCGGCTCGGAGCGTATGTTCAACCTCGACGCTTCGCGTTTCAGTTGAACATAAGCTCCGAGCCGCAAGCCTCAGACCATGTTACCGTCAACTCATCACAATAGCTTATAATGCTAAAGGTTATGAATCTGCATTTCCATTGAAAAAGATTAAATCAAATATAAAATATATCAAAATCCAATCCTGGGTAGCCCCAGGACTTCTTGCGTCGTCTTACAACAAAATTAAGTTATATACTGTTCCAAAAAAGTTAAGCACCACCACCCCCAACCCCCCATAATTCCTGTGGGTATACGAGCATCTCATATTGTGACTTTCCCCATTCCTCTATCGGAGCGGGCATAGATCCTCAAAACTGGTGAACATTTGCTGGCTATTGACCACTTCACAGCCGTGCATATCTGACATATGCTATATCGCGTTAAGTCGGATTTTGACGACACTGTTTAGGTCACTTTCTGTTGCGCTTCTCTGAAATGTTCCGCCTGTTGACGGTTTTGGTGGTGGAAGCATCATGGGTGGGGCCGGTGTCTGCTCTCGAGACAAAACCCCACTTCACATCGTCGATGGGAACATAAGCGCACAAATGTACAAGGAACTCATTTTGGAGCCGATTTCTCCTCTTGGAAACTGATTTTATTATTTGGATGATAATGCCACATGCCCCACCGAGCGCGAAACTAGTGCGAGAATTAAAAGATGTGCAAAAGGACGTGACCTGGATGGATTTTCCTACAAGGAGCCCATACTGCAAAACGACAGAAGATGTGTGGGACATGCTCGACAGGAGAGTGGTTAATAGATAGCCACAATCTCATGACATCGATAGTCTGCATTGTGTGCTTATATGGGAATGGGACAACATGACATTAAGAGAAATTAGGGAGGTCATCGATAGCATGCCACCCTGATTAAGATGTGTTAGAGATGCTCGAGGCGGTCCCACCAGATACTGGACAACGTGACGATTTTTTACGTTGTGATGACGTCAGCGGTGCCTAATGTTCATTCAGTAAAATAAATGCTACAGAAACCCTTGTTTCGCTAATAGGGCACATTACCCTAACTACAAATAGCAGAGTTTCTCCCTTTAGAGTTTACCCATTTACTGTATACATACATAGTGATTCTTACCAATGTAGTGATTAATTCGTTTCTTCAAGTTGTTTTTTTTTCGATAAAATGAAAATTGCTAAAGTTGTCCCAGTATATAAAACTTGTGACAAACAAAAGCTTACCAATTATAGACCAATTAGCGTATTACCCGTTTTCTGTAAAGTACTAGAAAAACTGATGCCAACTAGACTTCTCCGTTTTCTAGATGACTTATGATATTTTATCCCGTTATCAATACGGATTCAGATTAAATCACAGCATGATAACCCTATAAATTAACTTTTAAATAATGCACCTCGACAAATAATAAACAGAGTCAAGATGATACGAAGGCATTATTCCTAGATCTGCCAAAAGGCTTAGACACGATAAATCGCACGATGTTACTGGTACATCTAAAAAATTATGGGATTAGGGTGTCTGTGACGACTGCTTCAAAAGCTATCCTAGGATACAGTACGACCAGGGTGGCGACTATTCTTCTTCGTTATAAAGACTCACTTGTGTGGTTCCACTATTCTTGTACCGAATTTGTTTTTAATTTATATTACTGATATACAGAATTCAACTCCATTGAATCTCTTATATTTGCCAATGATGCAACTGCATGTGCGTCGTTTGAAAACACTGTCTACACGGCAATGCATTTCAACGTTGAACTACAAAAATATTTGAATGCAGCTTTGAAAATTCCCTGGTAATCAACGCAAAAAAACAGAGTATATGAGCATCAACCCCAGTCAACACAGCAAAATAACCCAACACCCAGAAATGTGAATTAATAATGAAACAATACAACCGGACATGGTAAAGACGAAGAGTCTTTGAAATTTCGCGGGTTGACTACAGATGATAAATTATCTTATAAGGCCCACCCGTCACAAATGTGTCGTGAAATATCTCGTGTTCACTTTGTCCGTAATAAAGAAAACATTCTATTATACCTTAATTCACTTTTTTGTATGGAATACACTTCTGGGGCAATTCAAGAGGAATCAACAAAGTTCTTATGATGCAAAACGCTCATTACGAATAATAAACAATAGGAATTATACACAAAGAAAAAAGATAAGCACCCCCAAATATAATGAATTATAACATGCCACTGTTTACTGAAAGTCTATTGCTGGTTTTATATATGATTATATTGATGATCCAACAAATTATTGTGAACGTGTTTAATTGAATGTATCCCACAAACCGGTCCCGGTGTTAAAGGAATGGAAGTCCGTAGGAACGTTAGTCCCTCTGGACTATTATTCCGCGGAATTATAGTCCTAGGTCTAACATTTCTAGGAATAGTAGTCCGGCGGACTACTATTCCTAGAAATGTTAGACCTAGGGCTATAATTCCGCGGAATAATAGTCCAGAGGGACTAATTTTCCTACGGACTTCCATTCATGTCACACCGGGAATCACGTGCACAAAGCAAGACACGCATTTTCGAAAATATAGTTTGTGCATTACTCAGAATATATTGGGTATTTATAATGCATATTTTCAATGTTCAATCACTATCTGTCACCATGACATGACGAAGGATGATATATGCACAAATATGACAAATTATTGGTATGCATTCCATCGGTATGTCCTTTAAAGCAATCGGTCGTCAATTCGACATCCATTACACGATCCTCAGTCGTTTGGTGAGAAAACCCATGCAAACCAAAGAGACTGAGGGTCGTCCACAGTCAGAATGACACTCTGTGACATCACAGTGTGAAAGCAGGGTACTTCTTAGGTTGGTGCTACGACAGCCGTGCACCTCAAGTATTGTTCTGAACTTTTGAAGAGCCTGTGGGTACCACACCGACGAATCTGCACGAGCACGACCAAGACCGGACTGGGAAAAGCCATATTGAGGGCCAGAAGGGCCATTAAACGTCCTCTACTGGGAGATAATCACCAAGGAATACGTTTGACCTGCTGCTTAGCATAGCGTTGATTACCCTTCCTTGCTTGGTTTAAATCCACTGAAGCACATTTGGGACATCCTAGGGCGTCGAACACAAGAACACGGATCTCCAGTGCACACTCTATGAGAATTGGAAACAACTCTGCGTCAGGAATGGCGACAGTTACCTCAACAATGGAAATGCAACGATTGACTGGAGGATGCGACGCAGGATAAAAGCTGTTATCAAAGCACGTGAAGGCTACAGCAGATAGTGCACTGTAACACTGGCTCGTGTTTTCTAGATGTAACAATTGGCATTGTTATCCATTTAAAGCCAAATAATGCTGCAGTGTTGACTTTCCAGCTCCATACTAAAACGGGTATCGTATTCAGCTCTAGCAGTTACTTTTTGAGTTCATCAATGCTGTCATTGAAATGATGATGAGGACTATGATTTTTGTGTGTTCGTATAGACTGGATGTGCGCTTTTAAGATAACATTCAGTTTTTGAAGCTTGCTTTGTGATTACTTTACTGATACCAAGCAATACATTCACAACCGTAAAATAACCACTGAGAATGTATTTGTGTAACAAAACCCCTTAACCCCATTTATCTTCTGGATTCAGGCACCAAGTGAACGGCCACCCATTCCATGACGCTCTGTATGGTTATGTATACGTCTACTTTTCTCTACTTTTTCAATTATAATTATTGAGCTGATGGTCAGCTGGGTATTCCAAACAGAGTGAGTAATCGAGAAGATTGCATACTGCATTCAGTTCGCTAAATCACTGATCAGTATTTTTTTTTTATTAATTTCAACACGACAACTAACTGTATATTAACAGGTAAAATATAAAAGTTTCAAAAAATATTGGTTCCATAATAACCCTTACTCTTCTTTCTGTACCTTGAAATACCGAACACCAAGTATATACAGGCAGAGGTGTTTACCAAGTGTAGCAGGTCCATATTATTGGGAGTATTTTATCGCCCACCTCATAGTGCACGAGAGATGTGGGATATTATATCAGATTCTATTGAAAATGCTAAAGACACATCGACTGATGATTTAACTATTACTTTGTGATTTTATATTACTAAACTGTTTCTCCAAACAGACGCTTTTTCTGATATTATTTGGTATTTCAATCTACCACAGTCTGTGGGTGCGCTCACACTCTCTACAGAATCGTCTGCTTCATTGATTGATCTGTTCATTGTTAGCATCGAAGTCAATGTCTTAGAAAGGGAGGTCCTAGAGCCATTAATGTCTGAGATGATTGGCTATCACTGTCCAATTTCCCCGGAAGTAAAGTTCATAAAACCGCCATCCACCTTCTACCTTTAAGATACGTACATAGCTGTATTCACAGGGCGATTATGAAGCCTTAAACGCTTACCACAGCAATTGACGATGGCGTATCATTTTCAATAATCAGGCGTAGAAATAAAGAATGACGTCAGCAACCGCTTTACAGGTTATGCCTAAGTTAACATTCGTAACCCATCGCAACATGTTTTCGCTAACTTGTCTCAAAATTGTAATTCATATCCTGTCACTTTTTATGACAATATATGGAAATCTTACCTTGATATCATGGAAATGTTTATTTTGAAGAGAACTGTATATTTTGACCGTTCATTGCATACTGTTAAGTGTTTGCATTCTTTAAAAAATAATATTGTATGTCCTATCAATATCTCAGTTCAGCGAGATGAACGTAGTAGCTACCTACCCGCCCACAACAGTGCGCGGAGAGGTAGCCACTACTTTCAGATCGCTTAAGTAATCAATATCTGTGTTTCAATTCAACGAATTGTGGATCACATGATCAACCATCTACAGTGAAGGTTGGTCACTGTTCGATTCGGTTGAAGGTAAAATGCTATCGCGAATGGTGTACAGGTTACGCATTTGAAATCTCCATAAACTCTCCATAACCTGAACGACGGTTCGCGACGACTTATCGCCAAATCTGAATAATCCCACCCTAAATATGACGAAATGATCTAGTTTCACCAGTATGCTACTTGTTACTCCATCCAAACATATTCCTACCAAGGTCATAACTTCAAGGACAACCCAACCAACTTGGAAACAGTTATATCGTACAGCCAAGCGCAGCAGGACCCAACATGTATGGGAAAGATATAAGCACAAAGAAATAAATTAAATTGTAACAGCCAACTGAAAAGTCTAAACATCATATTTATCATACTTATCAAAGGTCCAATTCACATTGAATTGCCACGACACGTCGCAGTCACAGAGGTGGGAAACCTTTAAATCTTTCCTAGGTATATCAGTATCAGCTTCAACATATCCAAAATTGTGCTGCTGGGTGTTTAACTCGAAATAGGATGTCGTGCCACATAACACCTATCCTAGCTGACCTCCACTGGCTTTCTGTCCAACAAAGAATTCAATATAAAATAATCCTTCTGACATATAAATGTATTAATGACCTGGCACCATCATATCTCTCAGATCTGGTCACATACTACACACCTGCCAGAGACCTCCGTTCTTCGGACTCGCACACCTTGGTCCAACCTGTTTCAAAATTAGCATCCGCGGGTGATCGGGCCTTTTTGATCGCCGCCCCTAATCTCTGGAACCTTTTACCGAGTCACCTGAGACTACCACAGGAAACTGAGTCATTCAAAGCTGGTTTGAAAAGGCATCTCTACAAACAAGCTTTCTGCAGCAATATGTAGATAAGAAATCATTTCCCTTTTTTGTATGTAAAGCCAAAGAGCACATTTTGTGGATTTTAGGCCGAAAATTATTATTATGATTATTATTATCAGGAATTCCTTCTAAAACCACTCAAACAATATCTCCTTCTCAAATATCGAGAAAGCTGAAGTGCAAAAGACATATTTGCCGAGCCGCAAACCGCAGACCATGTTACCGTCAGTTCATCACAATGACGTTAATGTACCCTACCTATAGCCCAACGCTCCCGTCATGAAAAGAACGGGGCCAGTTTAACCCTTTACCCAACGTAACGGCCAAAACCGGCCAGCGCTATTCTCAAAAATCTCCAATTAATTTTCATTATTTTTTTCATTTTTTGTCTCAAAAACATAGGTTATGACCTCTCGTTGGAACGAGCTCGTTGAGCTCGTTCCAACGAGGGGTCATAACCTATGTTTTTGAGACAAAAAATTAGTTATTCAAGAATTTTTTTGGCAAGGGTCGTCTGCTTTTCATGTTAGGTGAAGGGTTAAACGATAACAAGTTTAGTAAATACACCCCACGCGTTCCCCACGACGGCATGGCCAAATAATCAATAAATTAGATAAAAGTCGAGGTCACTCCATCTTAGTTCAAATCGAATACTGATTTGTAATTTAAACAAAACTTCATTCAGATGATCGTCTGCTGCACGTTTGAAAAATCTGGAAAAAAGAAATGGTTTGCAAGTCACTCCGTTGATGAAATAATTGCGAAACGGGTAACTTCATTTCAAATATTTCGTCGAAGTTCTAAAAAGAGAAAGATGATTACTGAATACTTTCGCGATAACATCTTTCTTCTAAAAATAGTCCAGACCTATGCCAGCGCGTGTGTTAGAGAGAAAAATGTGTGTGTGTGTGGGGGGGGGGGGGGGGGGGTAAAATATGGGCGTAGTTGTATAGGCTATGGTTATGAATTGATCAGACTGCCAACATTGTTTTTGTAGCTGTTACGAGGATGGACACGAAGAAGACCGGAGGTTTCTATTGTTTGCATCAAGCGACGGATGTTTTTTTAAAGGATTTAGAACCCCATTTAAGTTACAATTTCGTTCCATTTAAGAATATAAGTAGCGTGTCATGTACTATCAAAGCCCTTTTAGGGTGACGTAGTGAATGACCTACAAATGACGTCATAATCCTGCGATCATGGACATCTTGCACGTTGTCCTTGTAACCAGCGTAAATTTCAGGTTTTGTCGTTATTGCTATGGTGAAGTGGGGCGTTGGTGCCCATGTACTGTGCGTTTGTTATGTAACATATGTTTCTCTCATCATTTTTGCCCACTTAATGATAGCAGGTGGTTACCATAGGGCCCAAGGGCAGACAACAATAAGGGTGTATGTTTTGTGGGTACGTTCGATTTGATGGGAGTGCGTCGAAACATCGGAAACAAGCCAACAAATGAAAACTGCAACCCAAATGGAGCCCTGCACCTTCTGTTTTTCTGACACAGATTCCCCAATAATCATTATTTTGTTCATTCCTCATGTAGGTCTTATATAGTGTCTCTCTATTCAATGGGAGTAAATTTGCTTGCTTTGATTCTCACAAAAGCCGCGTTTTTCTATCAACTCGATTCCATTTCCGCCTATTCCATACCTTGTTCCCTTGATATTGATTTACCGATGCTTGTTGTTCATTGCGGATTGAATGCTCTTCTCACACCGTTACGAATTACCGCACAGAACCTGTAAAGGCAGTGTAGTTGCTTTCCAGGCTTGTTTGTTTCAGGTTTTGGTTTGTTTGTTGAAAAGTTTGACAATGTTTGCTTCGATTGATATTTTATGTGTACGAACCTCCTTTTCAGGTCTTGTGGTGTTACAAGGTGACTGTTGGGTTTCGTATCACCCACGTTTGAGAAGATTCGGTACGTTCCAATTGTCTGAGGATTACTAAACGCGTGTTTGAGTCGAACCAATCCACAGAGGCCAATATGTCCGCAGGCCGTTAACGTCCACAACATGCGAGCCGACTATGTTTGCTGGTCGCAATCGACTCGTGTTTTCCGGGCATAGTTGGCTTCCGGTCTACCTGCAGTCAGAGTCGGCTCTAATTTTATGAAGGTAATCGCCCTCGGGTCTACCTGTCGATGCAGACCAACTGCATGCTAAGGAAGTAATCGAACACTTTCAACTCGCCTTTTGTGGCCTTAATCAGTCTGCACGCACAACTGTCCTTGCGGACTGGCATTCTGTCGAGACAAGCGTGCATTGAAGTTTAATGTAAAAATACTTAACATCCAACACAATGGTCTGTACAAGAAAATGCTAATATATGAGGTCTCAAATATTTTCTGGTACTTTTATACATACATCGCATTATTTTAGGAGTCAAGTGAGTACCCAGAGATGGCGAAAACGAGGGACGGAGGAGGGGTTTGAAAACTGGACTATGCCCCTAAACTTTTATGTTTTCCCCCACCTCGCGTTTCATGAATAGAACATTACCCGTGCAGATTTGTTTTTCGTATCATTAGTTAACTGGTATAGTGCTAATAAATTTTTGGACCTTGAAATATCTTTGTGCAATAGGTACTCTCTCATAAATTGTAACAGGGCAAGTCCTAAGAGATCAAATAATATAACTTCAAAGATAATATGAAGCACATCCACAGAATATGAAGCCTTGCGTCACCGTCACTTTGAGAAAAAGCCCAAATGTGGGTTTACAGCACTCTACCAGTTAACTTCTTATCCGATACGAATAGTTACCAAAAACATTCTGAAAACTAAAACAAATTGGAACGGCGCACGCGTGCTCCTTTTAATGGGAGGAGGTATAAATGTTTCATGCGAACCTGAAAAACAAATTAATTAGCCACCACCCCTCCCCCTCCCACACACACAGTTTCATATCCATTTTAGTCAGTAACAGCTCTAAATACCTAACACAAATATTTGAATTTCCCCTGGAATGAATCATATTACTTGGCTGTTCCCTGCATTCGTTCTTCTGGACTGTGAACACATGGATACGCATACAGCTTCACGCACACAAAAATACATACATTCAAGCACCCGCCCAGTCAAACAGAATTATCAGTATTCCATTTAACCCTTTGAACCATGATGCGATAATCTCAGTCAGTTCAATGACAGCAATTGGAAGAGTCCATATTCGTTACCTGGGGTAGACAATTAAATACTTTCAAAGTGCAGCCCTCGGGCATAGTGATTGGTTACCCCACACTTTCACTGAGCCGTCATCCTACTTGGTAAAATTATGACGTATCATGTTCCTGAATCGAAAAACGGCCTTTAGAGTCAGCTGGTTAACGTGTCTATTTCAGTACCTAACTCCACCGTCCCATAAGTTATACACGCAAAGAGTCATGCCTCCGAAATTGCGGGAAGGGGGGTGTCTCCGCTTGGCGGCTGCTATTGTTTTCTCAGTAGGTTTTTGTAGCGCATCTCGATTGTTAAAACAACACTTGTCGGTGAAGATTCAGACGGATTAATGTTATAGTCTAGTTCCAATAGCTACAATAAATTATACGAAGAGACTTTATTGACAAACGTTTCAATAACCTTTTCAACATTGGTTGTATCTTCCATGTCAGCACAATGCCAGCAATTGGAAAAGACCATATTAATATTTTCAACGCGCAGCCTTGCAAGTATGTATGCATTTACATGCAGGAAGCTAATTTTTTCTCGGCTGCCAAAATGTGTTTACAGATCTTTTCCTTGAGTCAATTTATGGGAGAGTGCCTTCGGGCACTCACATAAATTGTAACAAGGCAGACCCATAAACACTAAATAACTACATAGATAATATACTACTCAAAGTTTGCTAAGCACCAAATATTTGACACATCATTGTGAAATTTGCTTTTGAGGAATGTATTGAGATGGTTCCCAATGTTTTCATTAGTTCTCTTGTCAGGCAGACTTTTCGTGATAGTCGTGAAAAGCACGTACCCCTTGGTTTTCATGATGTTTTCGTGTACTATCTACATGTACGTGACATATGTAGGGTATTCAGTCTTCATTTTAACACAAACCCTTGTGATTTAATGATTGAATACGGCAAATGCAAATGTAAGAAGACATTTGTCTGAAGCAGCAATATGGCGGGCTGTAGGGATGGTGGAGCAAGGGGTTGAAGCCATTGGTGTGCACCATACGGAGATCATCAGAGCCTGGGCAGTATGGCACACCAGTAAGACGGCATGGTGATGGCAGAGACAGGGCAACATCTGCAGCTGAAGATCGGTTTTTGATCATTCAGGCCCGTAGGAACCGCTTTGATACAGCAACCCAGCTTCGCAGTGACCTTCAGAATGCATCCGGGGTAAATGCAGACTATCCAGGCAAGGTTGCACGAATGTGGTCTCCGATCGAGAAGACCATGTATTCGCATTCCGTTGTCCCAGAACCACCGCCAGGCACGATATGAATGGGCCATGGACCACGTTGGATGGACCAGAGAAGATTGGAGACCTGTCCTTTTTACAGATGAGTCAAGGTACTGACTAGACCACACAGATAGGCGTTCTAGGGTATGGAGAAGACCAGGAGAGCGATTCCATGCAGCCAACATTGCTGAGCATCACCGCTATGGTGGATGGTCAATCATAGTCTGGGGCGGCATCAGCAGGGATGGACGTACAGTGCTCTGTGTTCTAGAACGTGGTACATTAACTGCAACAGCGGTATATTGATGAGATCCTGGATGCCCATTTCAGATTGTATGCAGGTGAGAGATTCATTCTGATGGACGATAATGCCCGTCCTTATGTTGCCCATGCGGCCGGGGAGTACCGACAGAGGGAGGAGATTGAGCGTATGGACTGGCCAGCAAGATCCCCTGGCCTCAGTGCAATCGTACATGTCTGGAATGAGCTGCAGCTTGCAATTTCAGCCCTTCCAGTCCATCCCATAAGTGTTCAGGAGCTTGGTGCCATACTGGTCCAAGAATGGAACAACATCCCACAAAGGACCACCGGGAACCTGATTGGGAGCATGAGAAGGCGTTGTCAAGCTGTAATTAACAGTAATGGGTCTCATACTCGATATTGAACCCATACCAGTTCGCTCCGTCAACTTTTTGGCAAATTGAAAAATTTCTTCTTTTACCAATAAAACCATTTTCCATTGTTATCGTATTCAAACGCTAAAACATAATGTCAAACACAACTAAAATCTTAATTTCTGTACTTAACCCTCTGCACACTGTTGTCAAAATCTCTAAATTCCAAACTGTTAATTTATTCCATAATGAAACTAGAAGTTTAACCAATCCAATCGTGTTTGACAGAGCCCAAGGAGCTCTGTCACAGACGATTGAATTGGTTAAATTCCTAGTTGCATTACAGGGGTTGGGGGGGGGGGGGGGGCAAAAATTTGCAAGACGTGACGTCCTATTTTGTATTCAGCTCCTTTTTAAACCCACCCACCCCTACGTGCAAATTTTCTACTACCATTCTCAGACACCCACCCCCACTCTCCCATTAAAATCCAAAATAAACTCATAAACTTAGTAGGCACAGCTGTCTTTAGGGGGTTTTCATAATGTTCTTAAACTTGTACCACCAATTTAAACCTCTGTGGGCTGCTGTGGGCCCCAATCTACAAATGACAATCTGTTCATTATCAGGCTTGGCCAGAGCAGGTGTACATATACGGGAACAAATTTTCATTTGAATTGTTCTGTCAGTATTCTCAAGTGTTTGCTACTTTCCTCTTCTATCCATGCAAATTCTATTATTAAATAAATAACTTAGGTTGAATTTAGTGGATCAGAGAGAATTTTCCAAAAATATTGTCTGCACATTTTCTACATTTCGAAGAAAACACCCACCCCCTACTAACGTGTGGCATTTTCCCAGATTAAGCCCAATATTCTCACATATAAATCCCCCTGACGTTGTATTTATGTTAAGAGTGTGATGTACAACATCTTCTTTAAGGTTTGAAACACAAATGATGGTACATATTAGCTGATATATTGATATATTTTTTAAAAATTAAAAAAATTGCACAAGTTGGAAATGCACATTTTTGGCGCACTCAAGAGACCCACCCACCCCCACGTCACGTCTTGCAAATTTTTGTTGCCCCCCCCCCCCCTGTGCATTATGGGGAAAAAATGCAAACTGAAATTTCAGTATTTCCACATCAGTGTGCCGAGAGTTAAATCATTAAAGATATAATTAGATAAAAAATATATACACTTTTCATTACAATATTTCAACTAAAACGTAAAACAGGTAGTTGGATATACTTGGTGCTAAGCAAACTTTGAGTAGTATATGAAGGAAATGGATAGAATGTGAAGCTTTTATATTGTGGGTCTAGCCTTTCTAAATAGAGCGGAAATATGGACCTCCTTCTCTCAGGCAAACAAACTTCATATGTTAACCCTTTACCTAACACGTAACACAGGCAACACTTACAAACAAAATTCTTGAATAACTAAATATTTTAATTTTTTAATTTTTTTTTTGCATCAAAAGCATAGCTTATGAACCCTCATTGGAACGAGGTCAACGAGGTCGTTCCAATGAGGGTTCATAAACTATGCCCTGAAGCAAAAATATGAAAAACAAATAAAATTGAATGGTAATATTTGTGAATTGCGCTGGACTGTTTTGGCCGTTATGTTGGGTATTTATTATTTATTTATTGGTGTTTAAGGTCGCATACTTATGCACAATGGCTAATAATGACCGTAACAGTTGTACGGGTGGAGGAAGTCGGAGTACCTGGAGAGAACCACCGAACAACGACGAGCAGCTGCCAGCTCCCCAACATCGTAACTCCGCACTGCAGCACAGGCAGGGTTAGATTGGTTGAAGACATGCGCATCATCGACATACAGTACGCCTTAGTACACGGCGTCATCGTGCCCCCTTGTGGACAATCGGGGTTAAGTGCCTTGCGCAAGGACACAACGCGGGAGTCCATATCGATCGCTCAGAAGGTTACCCATCCGAGGACTAACCGGGCTCGACGTTGCTTAACTTTGGTGATCGGACGAGAACCGGTTACCGCAACGCCTCCGCGCCCCTCGTTATGTTGGGTAAGAGGTGAATGAAGTAATAACATTATTAGGTAGACATTATAGATAATATTACATTGTTCACTTATTTAAAACAAACTATAATTACACTTTGTATGAACGGCGAACAAACCCAGAAAATAATTAATTAGCTCGAGAATTATTAAAAGTCAGGGAGCCTGTAAATCGAGACATCACCCATCTAAATCACTTCATTACATTACCATTGCACGCCTTGAAGTAGAGTGAACGGATTATTGACTGGATAATTGTATTTGTCTTGCGCACTGTTGGCAATCAAGAAACAGAAAAAACTGATGATAGGAACTGGAGTTTTTTAAACGTACACAATAAACTTGGACAAAAATAAATTTGAATCAAAAACCACAGTGTGATAAATAAATACTGAATAAATTTGAATAAATCAATAAAAATAATTTGAATATAAATAATGGAGACACTTCAAGCAAATAAATACAAAAAAGCCACACGGGCTATAAAAAACAAAATATGCAGCAATATTGGGAAAGTATTTAGCACGGTTCTCCATGGAAGGCTTATGGAAATTGTCGAAGAAAGGGGTTACTGGAGGAAATTAAGAATGGGTTCCGGGATGGGAGAAGAGCTTATTTACCACTTATTTACTGTTCCCTATCTGATAGAATTAACAAACATACATTTGAGAGAGATGTTTATGACATTCCAAGAAGTGATAAAAGCATACGACAGAGCGTGGTGGGAGGGGATGAGGGAATGAGGCAGAAACATGAGGACATCGGAGTTGTCGGAAGTTTTCCTGGCATCATAAAAATACCGCACTGAGATGTACAAAATGTACTCGACTTGGGAAACATCACAAACTTGGTTCCAGAGATGGCCTTGAGCAGGGGTGCATCCAGTCACCAATTCTGTTTGCATTGTACAGAAGATTTAGAAGAGTTGACTGCAAGCGCAGATTGGGCCACGGCTGGGAAAAACAAAAATCCTAGGGCTATTCTTAGCCGACGCTATAGGTTTATTATCACTTGCTAATATATTATTATAATATGTAGCGTGACACGAAAGAACCTCATCTACAAAAACTGTTAACCATTGCAGGAAAGTACTGTGAAAAATGGCGACTTGAACTGAACGAAAACAAAATCTAGGTAATACATGTTGGCCGTAGAGTTGATGAGTCGCGAAAGTGGAAGGTGGGTAAATTCTCTATTGATGAAAAAGAAAACAATCATATAACAGTGGGGTGGGGGAGAATATGAATTATTGGGAAAGAATTTATGTGTTACAGACAGGGTGCTCGTTGAAACAACTATTTGGGAGAAGAACTTGGAGGTTTTGCGAAATGATGCGAGTTGGTGGATAACCGGATCACGTAACGCAACCCCAATGGAAAAGGTCAGCTAGGAACTCGTATGGATGTCGGTTAAAGATAAAACATACATGAGAAAATCATGCTACTGAATTAACCGGCAAACCTTCTGAATAGCTGATAATGTAAATGGTGTTTAACTTTATTACATGCCCATGCAGTCTCTCTTATGCAATACGGCGTGCAATACGGCTGTGCAATACGGAATTCCGTATTGCACACCAACCTGTTCCAACCAGGACTTTTTTATGCAATGCGACTGCATAAAGTGCATGGTGTTTACCACCGTTGATAGAAAAGAAAATTAGGTCAGTAGGTGCTTGGGTCATGTAATAAATACAAAACCACATGTATGTTTCAATGAGTCGTTTTGTATTCAATTCGTGAGATGTGCGTAGAAAGAAAACGTCTCGACCTTCGGTCTCGACGTTTTTTTCCTACGCACATCTGACTCATTGAATACAAAACGACTCATTGAAACATACATGTAGTTTTGTCTATATATATGGAAGTCTAACATTCAGACAGGATAGATAAAGCGGACGAGGGAGCTAATGGAGACTTATTTTATAGAGAATGAATATCTAGAATGGATACTGAAGCAAGGGACTATTTTGCAATAGATTCTGGTGCTCGAGGATTGCAATAGAAACTGGTGAGCTGGGGTTAATAAGAAGAGTTCATTAGATGGGTTACATATAAAAGATGCGCCAGCTTTTAACCCTTTACCCAACGCATACGATATCAAATTTATTATTTTAAATATCAGTTTTTCAAATGTTTCAAAAAATTTCAACAAAACCATATCATGTGACTCCTCGTGGGAACGAGCTCGACGAGCTCGTTCCAACGAGGGGTCACATGATATGGTTTTGTTGAAAATTTTTGACAAATAATATTTTTTAAACTTCTGAATTTGAATATTACGCTGGCGGATGCGGGCGATTCGTTGGGTAAAGGGTTAAGGAGTACCGTACCCAGATGGGTGGATCGGGAGAGAGCACTGTTGATCAAAGTGAAATCAAGGTCACTGAAATTGAGGAGTGTGGGGGGGGGGAGGAAATGCGAGGACAGAGTGCCTCAGATGTGCAACATTTGCTAATATATCATTAGAAAAGACAGCATGACACGAAAGGACCTAGGTCAGCTGTTTTAAGGCTTTATCCAATCAGCGCGATAGGAAATCTACCTTCAAGATGAATGATGTTGAAAAACAAACTAAACACCTATAGTATTGATTTCCACGCCAGAATTGAGATGAATGTCCAATATACTAAGTGGGGTGGGGTGGGGGTGCAAAATGAACTTTCAGTTCGGGATACATGTTTCTATTTCTTTCTGTCACCTATTTTCTAAAGCAACAATCGATTAGTTCTAGTCCGTCTTTGCTTTGTTCCAAAACACGTTGGGGCACTCTACACTAAAGACTCCGCAAACGCAAGTTAATACAGTTTATCAAAATGTATCATCATATGTCGCCCTCATATATTTCCAATAAATATATTCATTTAGCGCGATAGAAAATCTATCTTCAAGATGAATGATGTTGAAAAACGAACAAAGCACTTGAAGTATTGATTTTCTCTCCAAATTTGAGATAAATGTCCAATGTGACATAAGTGGAGGGGAGGGGGGGGGGAATTTTCACTTCGGAAAAACATGTTTCTATTTCTTCCGGAAGTAGTCTATTTTCTAAAGCAACAATAAGTCGATCGAGATACGGGAATAACAACTATTACTTACGTAGTTCATATGTTGATGTATAACACTACTACAAATACCCCCACTGCCATGTTTTTTGCACTTTGGCTATGGATCATACATTGCCTGGTCCCAAGGTGTGAAAGGAGGAGGGTTGTGCGCTGAGCCAGCAACCCAGCCACGCAAAAATCTACATTGTTACAGAAACCTTAACAATGAACAAGAAGCTTTATGTAGGATGGAAGCAATATAGGAAACTGGACCTACAGTACGCTAAATCACTAAATCACCCGCAGAGTGGAGATTCCACCCAAGCAATAATTGCAAATTTGTTGCAAAGACTAACCAGCACAAGCAAAGTTTCAGCCAAAGGACCTCCGGGTTAAACCCGGAGGTCCATTGGCTGAAACATTGCTTGTGTTTTTGTCGATATGTACAAAATTTGAAAGTTATAGCTTGGGTGATAACTCCACTCCGCGGGTGATTTAGTTACAATCCACTCTCCACTTACTGTAGGACGGATGGTAGCCAAACCTAACCGGTAGCTGACATTCCAAATGGGACATCTTCAGTCCAAAACAACTCTATTGCCTTGTGCGCAACCCAGCACGAAGAGGACTAAATAAGTAAGTATGGATGCAACAGGACATAAGCAAAACACGAGGAAGCTCTGTCAAACACACATCATGTGATGATCACATGACTGAATGTTTCGAAATCGTTTGTTGACATACTTTAACCATGACATTTTCTAAAAAATATCACGAGAAATCCGGATTTACATTGGAATACACTTTCTACGCGTCTGTTATTAATGCAGTTAACATATCACCCGAGGATCCCATCAGTTATTCCATCATGTTTTGAATTTGGAATATGTTTGTTCACGTGCAGGCCTATTTATTGTCCAAATACGGTATCGCACGTGATCACGCAATGTGACAGCAAGGAGCAATGACCCCCCCCCCCCCCCCCCCGACCCTTGAACAACACGAAAAAAATTCGGAAACTTTGTTCAAACATGAAAGCTGCTGCCAGCACGGCTTGTTTGGTGTCTTAGTCTTGTTTTGAATATCTACAATAACTTCAGCGATCGATAGTTTTTCTATAACTTGCTTACAAAATGCGGTAGCGGACTTTCGGAAATCACCGAAACTCCTTTCTACCAGTGTAGTTGTTGATATGTATCGATTCGGGTTCTACGATACACAACCAGTCATTGTGAATCTTATAGTTATGGGTTAATCAGTAAGAATTACAATAACTTGTTCAAATAATATCCAACTGAGATCATAAAGTACAAATTTTGAAAGTTTTGACACCTTTTGTACTTAATTTTCATTACATTTTTACTGGGGTCAAAATGGACCCAGGACGGAAAGATTTGGAGGTAAAATATGTTGATAGGATGAAGGTTAAACACAAAACAATGTTCCGGATATTTTACAATAAGGTCTAGGCCCATTCAATGTTTGCACGATTAACTACAGTTAAAACTAGAAGTCCTGTCACGAATAGTGCGCTTATCTAGGCTTAATTGCGCGTTGGAATTGCGCGCAATTGCCATATCTAATGTCATCCAAAGCACGACAGGTTCTCCTGGTTACTCATAGCAAACACATGCAATGTTTCTGCCAATGGACCTCCGGCTTACCCGGAGGTCCATTGGCTGAAACATTGCTTGTGCACAGGCCATATGTACAGAATTTGATAGCTTTACTTGGGCCATAACGCGCACATTAACGCGCATATCAACGTGCTATATGTGTGCTTTTCATGACAGGACTTCTAGTTTTAACTGTAACCTCTGTCTGTACAGGGTGGAGAAGCATTCAGGGGTGACATTGAGTGGATGAGTATCAAGGACATGATGAACCTCTGTTATCTTAACTATTTGGTAAATCTCGTCAACAGCCCATGGTGTAAATTAATGTTTCAGAATATTTGAAATTCAAATACAAAAACAGAATGGATAGACCAAGCGAGTGAGTTAATAGAAAACACTTCAATGAAGATCTCTGACTTAGAAGAGGGGATAACCCAGTGAGAAAGAAATCGTCAGAGAAAGAGTAATGGAGGACTGCAACCGGAATTGGCGACAGAAGGGTTAGCGCACAGAAATCTTTAGGTGCCCTGGGTGATAAAAAAGAAACATTATCTTGATAACACATTTGGGGGGGGGGTCACTGCTGTTCAAGCTGAGGTCGTGGTTGTTGGAGCTTGGGGAAAATTGGGAAAGACAGTGAAATGGAGTGACAAATGTGTAATTTGGGAACATTTTCTATTAGAATGTACAAAACCTCACTCTACCAGATTAAAATTCACTGGGAGTATAATGGGGAAGTGGGATGGGAGAATGAAGGATATGTGGTTAGTGGGTGACACGAATGAGAGGGTTAGTATGCTAATTCGTTTCCAGGACAGACGTGAGGAAACACCGACATTTGTAGCACAGGGTTAACCTAGGCCTCCTCACCTGAGTACCTCGACAAATCAGTGCCCAGCCAAGCTGTTATTATTATTATAGCATTTAATAGCATTAAACATGTGGAGGATACGAGCGTGACAGTGCAAATTCGAACATGACCTACATAATTGCATAATGATGAAAACGAGAATTTGTTTCTGATTTTCAATTTGTGATGACTATCTGAGGTAAGCAGTGCGGCGGATATCGTGAGGTTTCAGTAATGGCAGTGTCGAATTGGATGAGGCGTCTTTCGTTTGTTGTACCATATATCAAATCGAGACATCTTTCAGTGACGGCAACATGTTCGAAATTAAATTCTCCGGTAAGTCAGGATGAAATGGCAATAGCGGGTGGTATTGTGACAATGATGAGGTTACCGTATCAAGAGAATTCGGAAGGTACGTATTATGGAGATTTATCATCCACCGAATGTATGTGTTTCAAAAGTGCCGTCAGATTAACCCCGAAACACTGTCTCTCTTAATAAGAATGCTTCCTACAATATTTGGATAGCGATTTGGCGGATCCATGCTCTATTTGAAGGGAGTTTCAGTCCGCAGGGTTGTTGGGTCAAATGAGTACTGACTCGCCTTAGCTCTTGGCCTCTCATTTATGTTTTACCTAACCGACTGCCGTATTTTCTTCAAAACAGAAAGTTGTGACTGCCGTTCAGAAACGGATGAATTTGTCAAAATATAAAAGAGTTTCCGTCTTCTCGACCCTACTCAGTCCATCCATCCTATCAATGCTGAAAAATGGTCGACTGGGATATACCCACAGAACAAAAATGAGAAAGATGACCACTGAATGCTTTCACGATAACACATTATTATAACAATATTCCAAACCTGTGTCAGTGGGTGTCTAAGGTTAAAAATTCGCACTGACACAAACATTTCCTATTTACACGTTTTTCTTTTGAAATGTGCCGTCCATAAATTGTTTTCATTTACTGAACCCTGATGGGTTTCAAACATGATAAAAAATACATAAAACTGATTTAAACTAAGTGATGAGCTAAGGAACTGTTTAAACTGACTGGCAATTACTGATGGTATTTATTAATGGCCTCTAATTTAGTCCTTACAGGGATGTTACGCAAGCTTTGTTTTTCTTATATGTGATGACAAGTCGAAGATTCAAAGGTTCATTTAATTTTGAGTTGGTTAAATTGAATTCATCTTTTAATATTTTTGCTATTTCGATATTCATTCTGTTGTATGTTAAAGTGAAAGTAATGATGAACCTCCTTTCGCATTCTCCCTCTGATATGTTCATACCAAATGGTCAGAGGGTTTGAAGCGTATTGATCCAAAAAGCTTTACGTTTTTTTCTAAATTCATCGGTTTCTTCTAGTGGGTCTTTAATTGGTGGTTGTTCAATAAGATGGATTTCGAAATCGTCCAAAGAATGGCCTGGAAGGTTAAAATGTTGTGCTACTGGAGCATCAGCATTATGTTTTATATCCCGTTTGTGTCGAGTAGCACGCATTTGGAAAGGATTTTGACTTTGACCAACCCTCTGCTTCCGACAGCGTTTGCAAGTGATAAAACAATGTTCGGTGAATCACAATAGGGGAGCTCCGGATCTGATAATGATTTTTCTTTTGTTCCAAAGAAAATTCCTCTTTCTGATCAAACATAAAAGTATGCAATCTACAACGAGCGAGGCTTTTTGCAATTCAATACTGCGGCTCTACAATTCTGCAACGGTCTGTTGTGTTCAATTTCCAGTGGTTCGAATTCAGTAATTTCTGCTGGACTTTCGAGCTATTTCAGAGTTTGAGATTTCAGTCTACGCAAAAAGCGCAGTGAGTACCACGACGATTTGAGGACGACAAATAGAGTAGAACAAGCCTCATTGAAATTTACCTTATCACTTGAAATGCAATGGGAACGAATGAGCTGTGATTTGATGATACCTTTAAATGTATGTTGTGGATGAAATGATTTTGTGTGCAACAATTGCTCTGAATTAGTAAGTTTAAAATATACTTTATGATCTAAATGACCGGGTGCCTGGAATTGCTTGCCTTTATACATGGTCACATCGAGAAAATCAACAGAATTTTCACTGATAGTCGCTTTTAATTTAATGTTTGGGTCATGATTGTTTAAAATATCTAAAAATTCATCAAAATTTTGTTTTGAATGTTCCCAAATAATAAAAATGTCATCTAAATATTTGAGATTTACGAGAGGATGCTTTGCACATTTTCTTGAGGCATTTCCCTCCCATTCCTCAACATAAATATTTGCAAAATTAGAACTGAATCTTTTGCCCATAGCCATTAGGACAACCCATTATTCGTAAAATATATTATGGCGAGTATATTTCTCGAGCATAATCTCATACCAAGTGGTCTGGGCACCCATGTATCTATGGTCAGTGGTTCGTATCCAAGTACGTTAGAACAGTTATATGTGGACTCACGATATGTATACAAAGTGTCCTTCAATTAATAATTTATAGCCACAGACTAAGCAATCTGCATGCAGATCTGGGCGACCATAGGAAGACAGCCAATCTGGCTATATGATCACCCTGCAATATATCTATCTATCTATCTATCTATCTATCTATCTATCTATCTATCTATCTATCTATATCTATCTATCTATCTATCTATCTATCTATCTATCTATCTATCTATCTATCTATCTATCTATCTATCTATCTATCTCCCCCCTCTCTCTCTCTCTCTCTCTCTCTCTCTCTCTATCTATCTATCTATCTATCTATCTATCTATTAAACTCAGCTCTAAAAGATCCAAAATTTGTTCATCTCGGCGTTTTGCGTCCGGATATTTTTCAAATGCATTTTAACCGATTTAACACCCTTATCAATATCAATGTTCGTATACATACTGTCGATATTCAAAGTAGCCATGATTGCATTTTTCGATATTTTCAATTTAGAAATTTTTGACAGGAAGTCCTGTGTATTTTTGAGATAGCTCGGATGTCTGTTTGCTATATGTTTCAGATGATAATTAGTTAGTTCCGAGATCGCCTATAATTCCGAGTTACAATCTGATACAATTAGCCTCATCCGTCCATGAAGAACGGTCCTTGTGGATCTTTGGTTGGATATAAAATTGTCTTGTTTGAGCACTGAGCTTAGCTGTTAAATATATCAATTGTTGTTTGGTTATGTAAACTTCATCGAAGAGAAACTTTATGATTTTATTGAGTTTTTCGACATTAGCCTACAAGGCGAAATAAGTCAATCTATTTTCTTATAATTTTTAAAATTGCTGAGGTGTCTCATGGCTTCTTTTATATAATTATCAACCCGAAACGTCGAGGCAACGACAGTGCGCTCTATTTATTTCATCAACATTTTCATTAGGTATTCACATTTCATTTATTCGTTCATTTTCATTTTTGCATCATTTTTTCATCACTTTTTCATCATTTTGACTTGTACTAATAATTATTTTTTTCAGCCTAAATTAAGTCCGGGAAAATGGCTAAAAATTTCACAAATGTTAAATCTGTTAACCGCCAAGAGCGGCAAAAAGACCCGGCATATTCGGCTCATGCACAATTGGTAAAATCCCTTTACCAAATTCTTCAATTATTTCACCATTTGGCATTTCTCGAGGACTGTTTGGCACAGAAAGTCCTCCCAAAATCATTCCAAAAAACAGTGGACGAGCGCAACAAAACCTTTCGGCCGGCTCTGCCAACCATTTATATTTCGGACGCGCTCAACAATCTTACAAAAAAATGGGCTTTTGAAGTTATACAAACTTTGGTGGACTATTACAAAAAAACTCTAAAAGAAAAACAAGACCTGGTTCTTTCGGCTCCTTTTCTAAAACCCCAGGACTTTCCACGAGCACGGAATACGGCAGTTAAATGGGGACAGAAGAATTTTGGTAATCGACTACAAGAAAGTACTATTGACAAATTTTATTCTCTTTCGGATCAACTTCTGTCCCAGTTCAAAAAACCAGCGGTCATTAGTCAGACCGCTTTCAATCAACGTGCTCGTTCTAAATCGCCGGTGGCCCGCCAGCAAATTTTATTTTCTACTTCCAGAGAAACTCCATCGAAAAGAAAAAGACGAGAAACCATCTCTCCTACAGCACCAGCGACCAAAAAACCATCATTTACAGCACGTTGCTCCACAACACCGGAATCGCCATCGTACGCCAGCATAGTCAAAACACCACCTCAAAAGAAACCATCTACAAACGGCAAGTCGTCATTCTACCGATTCTGGAAATCTGGTGAAAACAAGAACAGCTGGACCCTGCCAGTCAAGCCAAACAAACCTGTTTGGATCATCGGATCATCGAACATCTCGAGGATTGATGCCAACCCTCCACCCAACACGTTCATCGCATCATACTCTGGTGGAACCTTAAACCACATCCGGCAGATGGCTAAGTACATGGAAAAAGAGAAAGATCGACAACATCCCAAAGCAATTCTATTCAACGTTGGTGTCAACAATAGAGAAGACTGGCGTATAGACGTGCAGAACAGAAAAAAGATTGGTCACACATCAACAGGTAGACTAGGTAATATGATAAGCAATTTCCGCAAATGTTACCCTAATACAAAACTTCTTTTTCAGGAACATAATTTTTCTTCTAGTTTATGTTCCAGGGACCAACAAAATTTGACTGTTATCAACGAAGTTGCGAAGTCAACAAAGAATTTGGAGATAATCCCGGCAATTCCAGCAAGCCAGTTTAAATGTTGCCCAGGTGATCCCATCCACTGGTCGACGGAAACAGCGAATAAAATCTACCAAGGATGGCTGCCACGCATAGAACCATACATCAAAGAGCAGCCTTTAAACTAATTACAGAAGAAGGCATCAGCCATGGAGAAAAAGTAGGACTAGGAACCGAAATAGTAAACTTGGTTCCTGATCTAAAATTAACTGAAGGTGAGAAAGATCTACTCAGGTATGGGTTAACTTTCGTTCCCGCCCCAGCCCCATTAAAACCTAAGCCCAAAATCGTAGATTTTGGGACAGGTGCAGTTGTCATGGATGATTACAGTTACATTAACGAAATGAACGGTGGTCCGGCAAGCCAACAATTTTTTTTTATATTGTGGGTCTAGCCTTTCTAAATAGAGCGGAAATATGGACCTCCTTCTCTCAGGCAAACAAACTTCATATGTTAACCCTTTACCTAACACGTAACACAGGCAACACTTACAAACAAAATTCTTGAATAACTAAATATTTTAATTTTTTAATTTTTTTTTTGCATCAAAAGCATAGCTTATGAACCCTCATTGGAACGAGCTCAACGAGGTCGTTCCAATGAGGGTTCATAAACTATGCCCTGAAGCAAAAATATGAAAAACAAATAAAATTGAATGGTAATATTTGTGAATTGCGCTGGCCTGTTTTGGCCGTTATGTTGGGTATTTATTATTTATTTATTGGTGTTTAAGGTCGCATACTTATGCACAATGGCTAATAATGACCGTAACAGTTGTACGGGTGGAGGAAGTCGGAGTACCCGGAGAGAACCACCGAACAACGACGAGCAGCTGCCAGCTCCCCAACATCGTAACTCCGCACTGCAGCACAGGCAGGGTTAGATTGGTTGAAGACATGCGCATCATCGACATACAGTACGCCTTAGTACACGGCGTCATCGTGCCCCCATGTG
Organism: Pictodentalium vernedei; assembly: GCA_031216915.1. NCBI lineage: Eukaryota > Metazoa > Mollusca > Scaphopoda > Dentaliida > Dentaliidae > Pictodentalium > Pictodentalium vernedei. The sequence continues at coordinate 103,257,633 of CM062295.1, read as the reverse complement.
GACAATCGGGGTTAAGTGCCTTGCGCAAGGACACAACGCGGGAGTCCATATCGATCGCTCAGAAGGTTACCCATCCGAGGACTAACCGGGCTCGACGTTGCTTAACTTTGGTGATCGGACGAGAACCGGTTACCGCAACGCCTCCGCGCCCCTTGTTATGTTGGGTAAGAGGTGAATGAAGTAATAACATTATTAGGTAGACATTATAGATAATATTACATTGTTCATTTATTTAAAACAAACTATAATTACACTTTGTATGAACGGCGAACAAACCCAGAAAATAATTAATTAGCTCGAGAATTATTAAAAGTCAGGGAGCCTGTAAATCGAGACATCACCCATCTAAATCACTTCATTACATTACCATTGCACGCCTTGAAGTAGAGTGAACGGATTATTGACTGGATAATTGTATTTGTCTTGCGCACTGTTGGCAATCAAGAAACAGAAAAAACTGATGATAGGAACTGGAGTTTTTTAAACGTACACAATAAACTTGAACAAAAATAAATTTGAATCAAAAACCACAGTGTGATAAATAAATACTGAATAAATTTGAATAAATCAATAAAAATAATTTGAATATAAATAATGGAGACACTTCAAGCAAATAAATACAAAATAGCCACACGGGCTATAAAAAACAAAATATGCAGCAATATTGGGAAAGTATTTAGCATGGTTTTCCATGGAAGGCTTATGGAAATTGTCGAAGAAAGGGGTTACTGGAGGAAATTAAGAATGGGTTCCGGGATGGGAGAAGAGACAGTACCACTTATTTACTGTTCCCTATCTGATAGAATTAACAAACATACATTTGAGAGAGATGTTTATGACATTCCAAGAAGTGATAAAAGCATACGACAGAGCGTGGTGGGAGGGGATGAGGGAATGAGGCAGAAACATGAGGACATCGGAGTTGTCAGAAGTTTTCCTGGCATCATAAAAATACCGCACTGAGATGTACAGAATGTACTCGACTTGGGAAACGTCACAAACATGGTTCCAGAGATGGCCTTGAGCAGGGGTGCATCCAGTCACCAATTCTGTTTGCATTGTACAGAAGATTTAGAAGAGTTGACTGCAAGCGCAGATTGGGCCACGGCTGGGAAAAACAAAAATGCTAGGGCTATTCTTAGCCGACGCTATAGGTTTATTATCACTTGCTAATATATTATTATAATATGTAGCGTGACACGAAAGAACCTCGTCTACAAAAACTGTTAACCATTGCAGGAAACTACTGTGAAAAATGGCGACTTGAACTGAACGAAAACAAAATCTAGGTAATACATGTTGGCCGTAGAGTTGATGAGTCGCGAAGGTGGAAGGTGGGTAAATTCTCTATTGATGAAAAAGAAAACAATCATATAACAGTGGGGTGGGGAGAATATGAATTATTGGGAATAAATTTATGTGTTACAGACAGGGTGTTCGTTGAAACAACTATTTGGGAGAAGAACTTGGAGGTTTTGCAAAATGATGCGAGTCGGTGGATAACCGGATCAAGCAACGCAGCCCCAATGGAAAAGGTCAGCTAGGAACTCGTATGGATGTCGGTTAAAGATAAAATATACATGAGAAAATCATGCTACTGAATTAACCGGCAAACCTTCTGAATAGCTGATAATATAAATGGTGTTTATCTTTATTACATGCCCATGCAGTCTCTCTTATGCAATACGGCGTGCAATACGGCTGTGCAATACGGAATACCACCGTTGATAGAAAAGAAAATTAGGTCAGTAGCTGCTTGGGTCATGCAATAAATACGAAACCACATGTATGTTTCAATGAGTCGTCAGATGTGGTCTTCGGTCTCGACGTTTCCTTCCTACGCACATCTGACTCATTGAATACAAAACGACTCATTGAAACATACATGTAGTTTTGTCTATATATATGGAAGTCTAACATTCAGACAGGATAGATAAAGCGGACGAGGGAGCTAATGGAGACTTATTTTATAGAGAATGAATATCTAGAATGGATACTGAAGCAAGGGGCTATTTTGCAATAGATTCTGGTGCTCGGGGATTCTCGAGGATTGCAACAGAAACTGGTGAGCTGGGGTTAGTAAGAAGAGTTCATTAGATGGGTTGCACATAAAAGATGCGCCAGCTTTTAACCCTTTACCCAACGCAGACGATATCAAATTTATTATTTTAAATATCAGTTTTTCAAATTTTTCAAAAAATTTCAACAAAACCATATCATGTGACCCCTCGTTGGAACGAGCTCGACGAGCTCGTTCCAACGAAGGGGCACATGATATGGTTTTGTTGAAAATTTTTGAAAAATAATGTTTTTTCAACTGCTGAATTTAATATTACGCGGGCAGATGCGGGCGATTCGTTGGGTAAAGGGTTAAGGAGTACCGTACCCAGATGGGTGGATCGGGAGAGAGCACTGTTGTTCAAAGTGAAATCAAGGTCACTGAAATTGAGGTGTAGGGGGTGAGGAAATGCGAGGACAGAGTGCCTCAGATGTGCAACATTTGCTAATATATCATTAGAAAAGACAGCATGACACGAAAGGATCCAGGTCAGCAATTTTAAGGCTTTATCCAATCAGCGCGATAGGAAATCTACCTTCAAGATGAATGATGTTGAAAAACAAACTAAACACCTATAGTATTGATTTCCACGCCAGAATTGAGATGAATGTCCAATATACTAAGTGGGGAGGGGTGGGGGTGCAAAATGAACTTTCAGTTCGGGATACATGTTTCTATTTCTTTCTGTCACCTATTTTCTAAAGCAACAATCGATTAGTTCTAGTCCGTCTTTGCTTTGTTCCAAAACACGTTGGGGCACTCTACACTAAAGACTCCGCAAACGCAAGTTAATACAGTTTATCAAAATGTATCATCATATGTCGCCCTCATATATTTCCAATAAATATATTCATTTAGCGCGATAGAAAATCTATCTTCAAGATGAATGATGTTGAAAAACGAACAAAGCACTTGAAGTATTGATTTTCTCTCAAAATTTGAGATAAATGTCCAATGTGACATAAGTGGAGGGGAGGGGGGGGGGGGAATTTTCACTCCGGAAAAACATGTTTCTATTTCTTCCGGAAGTAGTCTATTTTCTAAAGCAACAATAAGTCGATCGAGATACGGGAATAACAACTATTACTTACGTAGTTCATATGTTGATGTATAACACTACTACAAATACCCCCACTGCCATGTTTTTTGCACTTTGGCTATGGATCATACATTGCCTGGTCCCAAGCTCTGGGTGTGAAAGGAGGAGGGTTGTGCGCTGAGCCAGCAACCCAGCCACGCAAAAATCTACATTGTTACAGAAACCTTAACCAATGAACAAGAAGCTTTATGTAGGATGGAAGCAATATAGGAAACTGGACCTACAGTACGCTAAATCACTAAATCACCCGCAGAGTGGAGATTCCACCCAAGCAATAATTGCAAATTTGTTGCAAAGACTAACCAGCACAAGCAAAGTTTCAGCCAAAGGACCTCCGGGTTAAACCCGGAGGTCCATTGGCTGAAACATTGCTTGTGTTTTTGTCGATATGTACAAAATTTGAAAGTTATAGCTTGGGTGATAACTCCACTCCGCGGGTGATTTAGTTACAATCCACTCTCCACTTACTGTAGGACGGATGGTAGCCAAACCTAACCGGTAGCTGACATTCCAACTACATGTAACCTCTGTCTGTACAGGGTGGAGAAGCATTCAGGGGTGACATTGAGTGGATGAGTATCAAGGACATGATGAACCTCTGTTATCTTAACTATTTGGTAAATCTCGTCAACAGCCCATGGTGTAAATTAATGTTTCAGAATATTTGAAATTCAAATACAAAAACAGAATGGATAGACCAAGCGAGTGAGTTAATAGAAAACACTTCAATGAAGATCTCTGACTTAGAAGAGGGGATAACCCAGTGAAAAAGAAATCGTCAGAGAAAGAGTAATGGAGGACTGCAACCGGAATTGGTGAGAGAAGGGTTAGCGCACAGAAATCTTTAGGTGCCCTGGGTGATGAAAAAAGAAACATTATCTTGATAACACATTTGTGGGGGGGGGGGGGTCACTGCTGTTCAAGCTGAGGTCGTGGTTGTTGGAGCTTGGGGAAAACTGGGAAAGACAGTGAAATGGAGTGACAAATGTGTCATTTGGGAACATTTTCTTTTAGAATGTACAAAACCTCACTCTACCAGATTAAAATTCACTGGGAGTATAATGGGGAAGTGGGATGGGAGAATGAAGGATATGTGGTTAGTGGGTGACACGAATGAGAGAGTTAGTATGCTTATCGGAGAGGTGGTGAAGAATGGGGTGCCGTATGTCATCAAACAATTCGTTTCCAGGACAGACGTGAGGAAACACCGACATTTGGAGCACAGGGTTAACCTAGGCCTCCTCACCTGAGTACCTCGACAAATCAGTGCCCAGCCAAGCTGTTATTATTGTTACAGCATTTAATAGCATTAAACATGAGGATACGAGCGTGACAGTGCAAAGTCGAACATGACCTACATAATTGCAAAATGATGAAAACGAGAATTTGTTTCTGATTTTCAATTTGTTATGACTATCTGAGGTAAGCAGTGCGGCGGATATCGTGAGGTTTCAGTAATGGCAGTGTCGAATTGGATGAGGCGTCTTTCGTTTGTTGTACCATATATCAAATCGAGACATCTTTCAATGACGGCAACATGTTCGAAATTAAATTCTCCGGTAAGTCAGGATGAAATGGCAATAGCGGGTGGTATTGTGACAATGATGAGGTTACCGTATCAAGAGAATTCGGAAGGTACGTATTATGGAGATTTATCATCCACCGAATGTATGTGTTTCACACAGCCGAAAAAACGTGCCGTCAGATTAACCCCGAAACACTGTCTCTCTTAATAAGAATGCCTCCTACAATATTTGGATAGCGATTTGGCGGATCCATGCTCTATTTGAAGGGAGTTTCAGTCCGCAGGGTTGTTGGGTCAAATGAGTACTGACTCGCCTTAGCTCTTGGCCTCTCATTTATGGTTACCTAACCGACTGCCGTATTTTCTTCAAAACAGAAAGTTGTGACTGCCGTTAAGAAACGGATAAATTTGTCAAAATATAAAAGAGTTTCCGTCTTCTCGACCCTACTCAGTCCATCCATCCTATCAATGCTGAAAACTGATTGACTGGGATATACCCACAGAACAAAAATGAGAAAGATGATCACTGAATGCTTTCACGATAACACATTATTACAACAATATTCCAAACCTGTGCCAGTGGGTGTCTAAGGTTAAAAATTCGCACTGACACAAACATTTCCTATTTACACGTTTTTTTTCTTGAAATGTGCCGCCCACAAATTGTTTCCATTTACTGAACCCTGATGGGTTTCAAACATGATAAAAAATGCATAAAACTGATTTAAACTAAGTGATGAGCTTAGGAACTGGTTAAACTGACTGGCAATTACTGATGGTATTTATTAATGGCCTCTAATTTAGTCCTTACAAGGATGTTACGCAAGCTTTGTTTTTCTTATATGTGATGACAGGTCGAAGATTCTAAGGTTCATTTAATTTTGAGTTGGTTAAATTGAATTCATCTTTTAATATTTTTGCTATTTCGATATTCATTCTGTTGTATGTTAAAGTGAAAGTAATGATGGACCTCCTTTCGCATTCTCCCTCTGATATGTTCATACCAAATGGTCAGAGGGTTTGAAGCGTATTGATCCAAAAAGCTTTCCGTTTTTTTCTAAATTCATCGGTTTCTTCTAGTGGGTCTTTAATTGGTGGTTGTTCAATAAGATGGATTTCGAAATCGTCCAAAGAATGACCTGGAAGGTTAAAATGTTGTGCTACTGGAGCATCACCATTATGTTTTATATCCCGTTTGTGTCGAGTAGCACGCATTCGGAAAAGATTTTGACTTTGACCAACCCTCTGCTTCCGACAGCGTTTGCAAGTGATAAAACAATGTTCGGTGAATCACAATAGGGGAGCTCCGGATCTGATAATGATTTTTCTTTTGTTCCAAAGAAAATTCCTCTTTCTGATCAGACATAAAAGTATGCAATCTACAACGAGCGAGGCTTTTCGCAATTCAATACCGCGGCTCTACAGTTCTGCAACGGTCTGTTGTGTTCAGTTTCCAGTGGTTCGAATTCAGTAATTTCTGCTGGACTTTCGAGCTATTTCAGAGTTTGAGATTTCAGTCTACGCAAAAAGCGCAGTGAGTACCCCGTCGATTTGAGGACGACAAATAGAGTAGAACAAGTCTCATTGAAACTTACCCTTATCACTTGAAATGCGATGGAAACGAATGAGCTGTGATTTGATGATACCTTTAAGTGTATGTTGTGGATGAAATGATTTTGTGTGCAACAATTGCTGTGAATTAGTTAGTTTAAAATATACTTTATGATCTAAATGACCGGATGCCTGGAATTGCTTGCCTTTATACACGGTCACATCGAGAAAATCAACAGAATTTTCGCTGATAGTCGCTTTTAATTTAATGTTTGGGTCATGATTGTTTAAAATATCTAAAAATTCATCAAAATCTTCTTTTGAATGTTCCCAAATAATAAAAATGCCATCTAAATATTTGAGATTTACGAGAGGATGCTTTGCACATTTGCTTGAGGCATTTCCCTCCCATTCCTCAACATAAATATTTGCAAAATTAGGACTGAATCTTTTGCCCATTGCCATTACGACAACCCATTATTTGTAAAATATATTATGGCGAGTACATTTCTCGAGCATAATCTCACACCAAGTGGACTGGGCATCCATGTATCTATGGTCAGTGGTTCGTATCCAAGTACGTTAGAACAGTTATATGTGGACTCACGATATGTATACAAAGTGTCCTTCAATTAATAATTTATAGCCACAGACTAAGCAATCTGCATGCAGATCTGGGCGACCATAGGAAGACAGCCATTCTGGCTATATGATCACCCTGCAATATATGTATTTATATACATACAGTACTTACAAATAAGCATGTACATTTTTTATTGTTATTATTGTATTTACAAGTACATAATTCTTTATAATTTGTTTTTTCACATATATTGCAAAATAAAGTATCTATCCTATCTATCTATCTATCTATCTATCTATCTATCTATCTATCTATCTATCTATCTATCTATCTATCTATCTGTCTGTCTGTCTGTCTGTCTGTCTGTCTGTCTGTCTGTCGATAGACAGACAGACAGACAGACAGACAGACAGACAGACAGACAGACAGACAGACAGACAGCCAGACAGACAGACAGACAGACAGACAGATAGATAGCTAGCTAGCTATATTATCCATTACCCTTTAAACTCAGCTCTAACAGATCCAAAATTTGTTCATCTGGGCGTTTTGCGTCCGGATATTTTTCAAATGCATTTTAACCGATTTAACACCCTTATCAATATCAATGTTCGTATACATACTGTCGATATTCAAAGTAGCCATGATTGCATTTTTCGATATTTTCAATTTAGAAATTTTTGACAGGAAGTCCTGTGTATTTTTGAGATAGCTCGGATGTCTGTTTGCTATATGTTTCAGATGATAATTAGTTAGTTCCGAGATCGCCTATAATTCCGAGTTACAATCTTATACAATTAGCCTCATCCGTCCATGAAGAACGGTCCTTGTGGATCTTTGGTTGGATATAAAATTGTCTTGTTTGAGCACTGAGCTTAGCTGTTAAATATATCAATTGTTTTTTGGTTATGTAACCTTCATCGAAGAGAAACTTTATGATTTTATTGAGTTTTTCGACATTAGCCTACAAGGCGAAATAAGTCAATCTATTTTCTTATAATTTTTAATATTGCTGAGGTGTCTCATGGCTTCTTTTATATAATTATCACGAGAAAGAACGACTACCGACCCATCTTTGTCGGCTGGTTTGATTACTAATTTCTTATTTTTTCGACGTTTCGTGAGGGCTCTCCGTTCACCAGCTGTTAAATTGTCTTTATCGGAGAGTACGTTCATGCTGAACACCTTTTGGAGGATACATTTTATTCACCAGTATACAGAAAATAAAACACAATTTACATAAAATGTACAAACCACAACATAGATTTCAAACCAGTAAGTTTGAGACCAACAAGTTTACTTAAGTATACCAGCAGGGAGAGGCATAGCCAGATTGGTTTCCTGCCTTCCCCTAAGTGATGGAGAAAGAGAGTAAGAGAGGGATAGATAGGAACAGGTATGCAGAAGAAGTAAGTGCAGAAAGAAAACCAAGGAATATCTAGATTGAAAAGGGAAAAAAATAAAATAAAATTATAATGAAACATCAAGAAGTGCCATTGTTGTTTTTAAACTAGATCGACTATTGCATTTGCAAATGGTGTGTGTTGTGGAGGGAACCTATTGAGCTGGACCCTCCTGGCTCCGCCACCATTTATTTATTATTTAGTGGTGTTTAAGGGCACATATTTCTGCGCAATGGCTAATCATGACCATGACAGTTTTACGGGTGGAGGAAGCCGCAGTACCCGGAGAGAACCACCGCGCAATGGCGAGAAACTGTCAGCTCCTCACCATATTAACTCCACACAAGCAGGGTTAGCATTGGTTGAAAACAGGTGCACCATCGACGTGCAGTACGCCTTAGTACACAAAGCCACCGTTCCCCACGTGGGCAATGGGGGTGAAGTGTTTTGCCTAAGGACACAACGCGGTTGCCGCAGGTGAGATTCGAATCGATGACCTCTCGGCTCGCCCCCCACCCTCGAGCCCCCATCCTGTGCATTTAATACTGTAAGGTGCCAGAGCAAGAAGTAGACTGGGCGTGTGCAGCATTCATCAAATGCAAGAACCATGCGGAACCCGACGGCGCCAGCCAGGATGAGAATATCAGAAAAGTTATATTGAAAATTACAAATTAATAATCAAAATATGCGAGACTCGTCAGCAAACCTTGTCAACCTTTGCAATATCATGTTGGTGTTAGCTTTTATTGGACTTTGTGGCTTGAGGGGGATGGGTTACAGGTCTTGGGGTGACTTGGAATGGAAGAATACTAGACAGCATAATCCGGGCAGTAAGGATTCGAGCAATGTACATCATTGCAGTACGATGAAAGGAGCTTTGAAATCAACCTTTTCTTGAACTCTTTTATATTGCTAATTGATCTGGTGCCCAGTTCTAATTCGGCCCATAGTTTAGAGAATACAAAGACGGGTAGATTTTTCAACGTTTTTGTCCTGGTTCTACACCTGTGCAAGAAGCCGACTTCGCGTGTTATTATATTAGTTTGATTATTTACAGCTGAAAAGAAATTTGCAAAGGATGCCGGAAAATTCCCATTATGCCAATCAAACAAGAATAAGTAAGCATGCGAGTTATGTAGATCTATTATCTCCAGAATACCATCTTTGATGAACAGTGGGTCGGTAAGAACAATATATTTCTTATTATTAATGATTCGAATCGACCGTTTCTGAATTTTAAGAAGTCGATTGCATGCTTTTGAGGCTTCCCATATTGGAATTCCGTAGATGAAGTGACTCTGTATCAATGTGCAATATAGGCTTTTCATGACTCTATGTGGGAGAATTTCTCAACTCTATTGAAACTGAAATTGACAAGATCAACTTTCGAGCAAATTTGTGATATATGTGCATTATAAGATTTTTATCAATATTTATGCCAAGGAATTTTACAGATTTCTCATTTTGTCTATTACCGACCTTGTCAATAATCTGATTATTTGTACTATATCCTCATGTGTCTTGTTGGGTTCTTTATGGGTTGGATTGATAAGTATATATTTTGTTTTGTTGTGGTTTAGGACTAGGTAGGTGGACGCGCACCAATCAAATATCTTTTGTCATTCCGGATTGAATTCTGATACCAGCGATTCCATCTCCGCCCCGCATTTGTATCCTGTTGTGTCATTTGCATACGATAAGAGGTTTAGTGTTATAGAATTTTGTATATCATTTATGTAAAGAAGCAACAACATGGGTCCCAATATCGAGCCTTGTGGTACACCACATGTTATTTCAGATAAATTGGATTTACTCTCGCCGAACGAAACATATTGAGATCTGTTTTGAAGGTAGCTTTTGAACCAGTTATGAGTCTTACCGCTTATACCATAATACTCTAGTTTTTGAAGTAGTATCACATGGTTTATGGTATCAAAGGCTTTTGATAAGTCAAGGAATAGCGCTACGGTAGTGTCTTTAGTAGGTTTATTGTTTCCTGTGGCTATGTATTTAACAATTGCATAACAGGATGTAATGTACTGTGATTTATCCTGAATCCGTATTGATGTGAAAAAATACGTCAAATTTATTTAGAAACTTTATGAGTCTTACAAACATAAGTTTCTCTAGAATTTTAGAAAAAAGACATTTAGAATACTGATTGGTCTATAATTCGTAAAATTCTTTTCGTCACCTGATTTGAAGACGGGTGTTACCTTGGCAATTTTCATCCTGTCGGGAACTATTCCCTAACTGAATGAGCTATTCATAATATGTGCGAGTGGCATTGCAATTAAATTTATTCAATGCTTAAGGATGTTTGATGAAACGTTTTCACAGTCTTGGCGTAATTTGGATTTCATTGAAGTTACAATATCTGTTATTTCGAAAGGGGACGTTGGTGTGATGAACAAGTTTTTCTGTAATTTAGCATTCAGGAATTCGTCAAAGGATTTCTGAGGTTTGGGTTGAAGTTTTGATGTTTGATAACCTATATTTGCGAAGACATTATTGAATTCTTGCACAATGTCATTGGGCGCATGTATCTCTTTGTCATCAAGACTGAAGAACTGGGGTATAGTAATCTTACTTTTTATTCCTATTAAGCTCGTTATTTAGTACTTGCCATCTTTTCCGCATGCCATTCTTGTTTTCTGTGAGAATGTTTTCATAATAGATATCTTTGCTCTTTTTTTAAATTCCATTAACCCTTTACCTAACATGAAAAGCAGACGACACTTGCAAAAAAAATTCTTGAATAACTAATTTTTTTCATTTTTTGTCTCAGAAACATAGGTTATGACCCCTCATTGGAACGAGCTCGACGAGCTCGTTCCAAAGAGGGGTCATAACCTATGTTTTTGAGACAAAAAATGAAAAAATAATGAAAATTAATTGGCGATTTTTAAGATTAGCGCTAGCCGGTTTTGGCCGTTACGTTGGGTAAAGGGTTAAATAGTCGGCAGTGATTTTTGTAATTCCAAACATTGACTCCTTTTAGGGATCTTAATTTCTTGTTGAATATTTTATTCTTACTGTTGGCTGAGATCAAAAGTCCTTTTGGCATCCATGGATGTCGTTTTATAAATTTATTATTTGGCTTGATGCTCTTCAGAGGGAAGGCTGTTTCAAACACATTCAAGTAGATATCGAGGAAATTTTCGTAGCCTATATTTGGCCTGTTAGATTCCCTAACTGTGGAAAAGTCACACTGCAGGTTATGCAAATATTAACTGCTTGGCGCGTATTTTCACTGGATTATTCATGGCCTCATTTCGATGTGAAGATGACATTAAAAGGAAGCAATTAAGTGGTTCTCTTACTATTCATTGGCACTAAACCTCAGTACTGTCTTGCATTTCAACCATTTACGGTGCTGAACAGGCACCTGAAAGCTAACCCTAAACGAGATGACTACATCCTAACATTTTTTTGCGGGGGGCGGGGGATTACAGCCAAGTGGATGGGGAGTATTTTACACCTTTTCACAATAATATATTAGTTACTATTTGTTTGGGAATGTCTGTCGACACTCTCGGCCAAAATGTAAAGTTGTAGTTTCATGGTAGTTTGTTAGCAAGCAGCCCGTAGTTCTACATATTGTCCACCGCCTAGAAATCTTTAGATAGTGTTTGATCAACTGGAGTAATAACATTACAGTATAAAACTGGGGAAGCTTGTTATGGGTGGGAACAGGGCGGGGAAAGTTGTGTACAGGTAGGTAAACACATTTATTCGTTTGCTAGCCTCCATAATATCGGGATCTACTTCACTATCTGGGCGTGACCAACCAGATGATTCTGTAAAAGGAAGTTTCTGACCGCTGGAGTTTCTAAAGCGGTCTGCTAATTTCATTTGCTCAAGAAAATTACACTCATGCGATGGTATATTTGTCTGATTACCAGTTTTAGGCTTCATTGCTAGTCCAAATGTTAAACTGCGATCTAAAAGAGACTTATTTTGGGCTGTTAAGTCATTGGTGCCAGACAGGTTAACCACATTAGTTCCTAATCCAACATCTGTTAGGCGGTTGTTACTTTTGCCTTTATTTAGTTTACATCTAGATGGTTTAACCAGTGATCGTAAATAATATAATATAACACGGGTGGGAGTTTGTTTGCCCCCCCCCCCCCCCCCCCCTGTATTGTTCCTTACTCCAGTCGCTGGGCAAAGTTCTGAAATGTAAGACACATAGGCCGAAATAGTCTTATCTGTCAACGTATTTTTACAGTTTCTTGGAGCCCAGATCAAGGCACGCACCGAAGCGCTGTTGAAGTTTATTTTTTCCAAGCCAGGAGGTGGTTGCATTGCCAAAGTGATTTTAGTCTTCAACTCGTTAATTTTTTTCTTGTAATGCTCAATTAAAGCAGTTAACGTTGATGATTATGATATGTTTATTCACCAGTATACAAAAAAATTAAAAATAAAATAATGCAGTGTTTACAAATGTACATATACATTTATATAATATTTACATTCAAAAGACAATATAAACACAAACATGCAAGATCGAATACAATACGTATACTGGCATGGAAAGGCATAGCCAGATTGGGTGTCTCCCTGCCTTCCCAAAACGAATAAGAAAAAAAGAAAGAAAGAGGAAAAAATAAAAGATTAAACAGTAAAAAAGAAAGAGAAAAAAAACAAACAAAAAAAACAGAAAAATGCATGTGCAACATTGTTAATTTCAGTTTTCCGTTCACAACATCATACGGTGAGAAACCTATGCAGGTGGGCGCAAATGATAGCTAATTTCCAAAAGAAGAAGCGGGGTCGGTCGACAATGCCTCAGCCAAGGACCAATCAATAATTGAGATAACACAGGTTCAGTGTGCACCCACATGCACACAAGCACGGCCCCACCACACACACACTCAATATATATGTATACATGTACATACATACACATACATATATATGTATGCAGCGGGACCGCACATCTACACATGAGGGTACATGCGTATATAATAAAGGCCCGCTAGGACGAGTATCCAGATGAAACACTGTTTGAGGCCATCTGTCTACGTAATGAGATTGCATTTCGTGGCACAGTCCGGGCAATAAGGATTCGAACATGGGACGTCGTTCGAATGGAGGGAAATGAAATAACCTGTTAACTTTTTCTTGAATTCTCTCCTATTTGTTAGTTCACGAATATCCTTTTCTAATTCATTCCATAATTTTGGGAATGCATAGACCGGGAAGTAGTCAAGTGTTTTATTTCTAGTTCTATGGTTATGAACGAGACCGGTCTGGCGCGTTTTTACAAAAGTTTCATTATTCACGGTAGAAAAAAAATCTACAAAGCATACTGGGAGATTCCCATTGTGCCAATCAAACACAAACAAACAAGCATGTAATTTGTATAAATCCTCTATTTTCAAAATATTGTCTTTGATGAATAAGAGGTCTGTGTGGGCATTATATTTCTTTTTATTTATGATTCTTATCGATCGCTTCTGTAATTTGTAGACGTGATTATGTGACTTCGAGGAACCCCATATTTGAACTCCATAAATCAAGTGACTTTTTACCAATGCATAATATAGGGTTTTCATAGCTTTATGTGGCAAAACTTTCTTAATCTTACTGAGGGCATAATTGGCAAGAGCAACTTTCGAACAAATTTGTGATATGTGTGCATTGTAAGAAAGGTTTTCATCAAGATTAACGCCAAGGAATTTGACGTATTTTTCATTCTCCTTACCGCCGACTTTACTGATGATTTCATTGTTTATACGGATTTCTTGCTGTGTGGATGTTTTATCTTTACTACATGGGTTAAGTAGTATGCATTTTGTTTTTTTTAGCATTCAAGGCTAAGTGGTTGGCGGCACACCAGTCAGATAATTTCTGAAGTTCATCATTGAAGTATAAAGTTAGTGAGTTAATGTCCGGACCCGATTTGTTTACTGATGTGTCATCTGAAAATGATAGAAGGTTCAATTGTGGATATCATTTATATATATAAGAAAAAGAATAGGGCCAAGAATAGAACCCTCTGTGACTCCGCATGTCAGCTCAGTTAGGTTGGATTTACCCTCTCCCTAGAAGACATATTGGGTTCTATTTTGGAGATAGCTATTGAACCAGTCATTAGCCTTGCCTCTTATTCCATAATATTCTAATTTTTTAATTAGTACATCATGACTGGTATTATCAAAGGCTTTCGAGAGATCCAGGAATGTGGCAAGCGTACTATCTTTGCTATTTTTGTTATTCTAGTAGTGAGGGGTGGCACTATAGACACAAGCATTTAACACTGAATTCCCCATACCCCAGAACTGGCACTATAGACACAAAATTAACATAGGATTCTCCATAGGGTTTTGTGTCTATAGTGCCATTTTTGTGTCTGTAGTGCCATTTTTGGAGGTAGGAAAAAAATTTTAAAACCTTTTTCCTACCTCCAAAAATGGCACTATAGACACAAAAATGGCACTATAGACACAAAACCCTATGGAGAACCCTATGTTAATTTTGTGTCTATAGTGCCAGTTCTGGGGTATGGGGAATTCAGTGTTAAATGCTTGTGTCTATAGTGCCACCCATGGGGTAAAAGTCCCCTTTCAATCACTAAAAAATTGCCTGTTTATTAATCAATCTCTCCATACTTTAAACCGTATAACACTTTACTGCATGGAGGGAATGGTTGATAAACATACAATCTCTTACCCACAGTGGAAAAGAGAAGTATCTCTTAACTCTTTTTCACTTATGAGATAGAATGGTGAAAAAAGAGAAGTATCTCTTCTCTGTTTTTACTGCTATGGGGAGCTAGTGGGCACTGCTACATTTTAAACAGACAATAAGAATTAGTTTAGGTACCAATGTTTAATATATGAAGTGAGAAGTATATATACACCGAGATCTGAGTTTGTCTATCTATACAAAACCTTTTACATCGAGATTTTTTGTGTGATACCACTTTATTTCAAGATTCCATTTTGCTGAGAAAATATGTATAGCCAGAATTGTGTCTTGAAATAAAGCATTATCACTTAAGATTTTTTGGAAAAAAATGCTAAAATATCCTATCTGTGATGCATAATAAGTTTATACAAGAAAAAAAAATGTTTTTATAAAAAAAAACTCTGTGGGTTGTTTTGACACCTAATCTTGATTACATAAAATAATGTCTATAGTTTTGCTCAAACCATTGACAAACTTCTCTGTCATTCTCTTGGAAATTTCTTGGGTCGAAATTGATAGTAAGAACTGTCGCTAAATCATATCCTTAAGCAAGATGATCCAAAGCAAATATACAGTACATTCCACACACCGCAGCATGAACACTCTGTACTCTCATTGTGTTAATAGTCCATGAATATGTCTTTTTCACTATGAATTTGTAAATGTCTTTATCTAATGGTGGTAAGCCATAGGAATCAAAGTAGATGCATGCATGATTGTCTTTGAAATATATTGCCACCCAATGTTCTCCTGGTTCTCTTGATGAATCTGTGTTCACAATATAAGCTTTTCTATGTTTAGGTTTTTGTTTTGGTAATAAGTCTTTTGAACACACTTTTCCATTCAATAATGATAACCTTGGAGAATTGTCCAGAATATATTGTAGTTGAGTGGTTTCCATCTCTTCTTAGCCCTGAAAAGGGCTGTTATAAAGTTGTACTTTTCAATCAATTTCTTCTTCTTCATTAAGTGGTGTATAGTAGCCCCATTCTTTCTCTACTAAATCCGCCCACCTCTTAATGTCTTCATCAGTGTTAATTTCAAAGTTCACATTCACATTTGCAAAACATCCTTCAACATACAGCTTCTTTGCTTGTATGTGCAGTTTATATAGAACACTTGATGGACACACTTTTTCCATACACTCTTCCATATACATTTCAATCCATATTCTTATATCTTTTTTACACAAAAGTCATGCTCTTGTCCAGGTATTTCTTGACATGCACCACACAGATTGTTCACTTTTTGTTTTATCAGAGGTGTCACTTCACCCAGAACAATTTCTTTAAATAATCTAAGGAACAGTCTTTCATTGCGAGTTTTCTCTTTCCTTATTATGTTTATTCTTTTTCTCATCTCCCTGTATATCTTGCAATGTTCACATTTACTCATTGTTAATAGTCAAATATCACTTCTCTGAATTTGTTGATTTCTATCTCACTATCAAATTCTGCATAGACAACAACGTTGATTACCTCTGTGAGAGCTTGAGCAAACTGAAGATCCAGTCGAAGGTTGCCAGACTTTATAGGGTGAGCTAATGGCACACTACCTGACTGAACGGGTGTTAAATAAACTCCCCAGAGGGTATATCCTTTTGCATAATCCTGCATTGATATATTAAATGTTTGATTTTGTCCAAAATAGCCCATTGCTTCAAATAATGATAAATATGAATTTAGATAAAGTCCACCTTCGAAATTCGGTTCAAAGGGACGTGCTTTAATGGAATGTCCATCTATTGTGATTTCCAACTTGTTCAAATTGAAATGCTGAAAATTAAATGGGCCTGTGCCAATATCTCCATTTATATCTTTATTCGAAACTAAACCAAGAATTAATCGTTTTGGCATCTGTTTATGAAACAGATGGTCTTCTATTTTTGACCGAAGACCATTTCCAATGGTAAATGTTTTCATTTCAGTGTGTCTTATGGGCATTTTATAATTTGTTCAATCTATTTGTGCATTAAGATTATTCGCAAATTTAGGAATTAAATCCAAGGCCGGTATTCTGAATATGGCTTTTTGAATTTCTATTTTTCCATCTACACCACCAATCAGACAAAATTTAGTTGAGGAACGATGAATTTTAGTTCTCATCTCTATGCCATTTGGTAAATATTTGTCTTGCACAAATAGATCTAAATGTATTTTTCTTCTTAGTTGTACAGATTTACTGTTTGCAATTAATTTGTGACGTTCAACCAAACCTTTGTTATTTGAATCGATCGCAATTGCTGCATGCTGGCCTTGAGTATCTACATACCACATCTCACTAGCAGCTAGCTGTGTTTTTTCACATCTTTTGAATAGCTTAACATATTTTCAATTAATGCTCGATAAGGATACATGTCTGTATTGGTGGTTATCAGAGAACCGTTCAGTGTAACATCAATTTTACTGAACATACTGTGAAAGAAATTATTGATAGGAGTAATATTTGTATCATCTTCCAATACACTCCCATCTTGCTTAGTAATTTTGAATTGAACCTCAAGTGTAGATGATGCAAGATCTAACCACTTGGTTGTTTGTCTTGGAATAAAAAATTCTATTGGTGAAGAATTGTTTAAAGATGCAATAGGAAATTGCTCAATCTCACCAATATTTTCGACACCTCTTGATGTTGGTGATACATTATCTGGATCAAATCCACTACAAAAATGCTCGCAAGATCCATGTAACATCATGAGTTAATCAAATATATCAGGTGGTCTTCAATTTCGTTTTGAATAAGATTGTCTTTTACGTGTCTTCCCTCTTTGAGAACGAACAACAGAGTGATGTTTCGGTTCTTGTTTCTGTCTTTTTATTCCCAAAGCAGCCATAAGATCTTTTGCATGAGTGAGCATTACGTTTTTAGATGGTTTACGATTTCTCATCAATTCATTTGCTATTTCTAAACCATGTTTTAATCCTTCTTTCTTTAAAGGCCGAAATGCATTTTTTGCATTTGGTTTTATTAATGGTATTGCTGATCTTATTGCTAAGTGAAAAACAGACCCTAATCCATATCCGAATTGCCGTGGTACGCCTCGATACACTGGCATCATTTTTATAAATTGAATTTATGTTGCTCTCTAAAATGCAACTTGACAACACTCTTACCACTTGAAAACTGAATGTTTTTACCAGTATTCCCATTTATATTTATAGTGATCTGATCAAAAGAAGATTTTGATATTGGTACATAATGTACATTATCAAATTCTTTATGGGTGTGCAGAGATTCATCACGTGTTTCAAATGGTAACACACATAAAATAGGCGCTTTTATATCACCAAGAAATGTATAATCTGCAATATTAGAATAAATAAAGAGTTGATTAAAATCCATATTTAAATCCACGTTATATTTAAATGCATCTTTTGCTGTGTTAGGAAAAATTACTGGAAACGTACCATCTTTACACCCCAATTTTTGTGATAAACTTCCTGATAATTCAAGTCCAACTGTTGCAATACTATTTGATACAATTTTTATACATGAATGTCGAGATGAATAACCAAGATGAAATGACAAACCAAATTCTTTAAAAATATCTCCAAGTTTTTCTTGAATTTTGGATTCTATTGCTTCTGCAACATGTTCACCATTTGCATATGCCCCCGGCAAAATACATAGCTCAACAGCAGCAACACCCTTACATACTGTATGTTTGAAAAACGATTTATTAATATTATTAATGCGTGCTGATATTTTCGGATCTGTCACAATGATTTTAAAATTTGTTTCATCATCTGTTACATTTCTTGCCTCAGATGGTAAAATTACTTCAACTAACCCCACCTCCCAATGTTCTTTATTAATATGAATCGGTTTAAATAATTGTGTTTGAAAACAACATTGTGTGTTATTTGGAAACATATCCATAGAACTATCACTCAGTAGTGTTACGTAAAATGAATTCATTTTTCTTATCATGTGGTTTTAAATATTTTAAACCGGGGCTTGGAAGAATATATCCTAAAGAACTACTTAATAATACTAACCACAATTCTTTGTTTTGGGATTGTAAACTAAGGTGAATGATAGCCATAATTATAATTGCATAAATAACAATTATTTGTGTGAAATAAGTCACTTGATTCTTTGCAACAAGACTCCCACAAAAATTAAATTTTGATTGTTGACTTTGTACTTCAACACTTGCACTTTCACGACTCAATGCATTTTCATTTGCTGACATATTCTTGTTATACTAAATCAGATTCTGATATCCAACTATCAAATTTCGAGGGATAACCTTCCCAATGTACTTTAAGCTCCTTGACGAGTTTCTTACCCACACGTCTTGAACGTTGTGCAAGAACCGAATCAATGATATATTTTTTATCGTCTTTTACACTTTGAATTTCTTGTGGATAAAATGTCCCCTGTATACTTTCACCACCCATATCTTCAAGTTTATAAGTGGTTGGGTGTGTATGTTTTACATGGGTGATTTTAAATAATTCTTTTGTCCAATTTGGTAAATACCCCTTTTCAAATGTATGTTTAGTTTTGTTAATACATACTATATCACCAACTTTAAATTTTATTTTTCTCTCTTTAGATTTTTTTTTATCATACAAATTTTGAGTTACTTCTATTTCATTTTCTATTGACACAGATGCAGTAGTTCTCTGAATACTACGATTGAAACTGTGATTGTATCCATCAACTAAATTGTGTAATACATCAATATATCTTAATGTATGTTTGTGTGTAAAATATTTCCACATTCGTGTTTTCAATGTCTGTTGAAAGCGTTCTACAATACTAGCTTTTGTTTCAGGATTTTCTGTTGTGAAAAAATGAATTTTTTGTTTCTTTAAAAAATTTTGCACCTCTTTATTTTTAAATTCAGAACCTTTATCTGATTGTAAAGATAATGGTTTACGTCCAGAAGTTTTCAAAAGTCTTTGGAAAGATTTTGTTAGTGTTTGTCCTGATTTATTGTGAATGGGTATAACCCATGCATATTTTGAAAAAACATCGATGACACAAACTAAATAACGAAATTGGTCATTGTGAGATTGTAAACATTGTAAATCTGCTAAATCAATTTGCCATTGATGATCAATTCCACCCGCTACAGTCTTTTGTCTTGCAATTTTTTTACGAATGGGTTTATGTAAAGTGTAAGTTCTTTCTCTTTTCAACCATTTTTTGACTTGATCAACTGTAACAGATTTATCTTTACTATGAGCTGCTTTGTGTAAATTTTGTATACCCCCATAACCAGCAGGATGTTTTGTAGTGTAATATATTTCAGTTAATAAATCATTCAGTATGACTCCCATTTATTAGAAAGTTTATTTTCTGCCAATTTATGCCTAGGTGATAATTTTGGTGTTTTCTTTCCTCGAACTATTTTTTTATTTTGGAGTTGTTGACAGAGAACTTTCTAACCAACTATCTTCAGGGGAACTGATATTCAATGGGTTTTGCATCTCGATTCATCCACAACCAACGTTCACGATTTTCAACAAAATCTTGAGGGATATTTATAGCTTTTAAACCACAACCGGTCAGTTGAAAACCTTTTCGATGTCTAAGAACATCATTGACTAAATCGATGATGTTTGAGCCTTTTTATGGGTTCTCCATCATAACTTAAAATACCCTGATCATCCCAACTCATGTGTGGATGAGATGATAAGCAGACAATAATGAAGTTGCTTTACGTTTGATTGTAACATGGACACTTTCTATAATACGATGTTGTAAAAACATTGAATTCTGGCTCAGGCATAACCTCTGATGGTTGTAATGCCTTCTTATGTGACAATTGAAATTTTTTGTAAATGTTCACCATACTTTCGTTTTTTTCTCACCTTCTGATAACTCTGAATTTTCTAACACAGATGATAATTCATTCTGCAACTGTGCTGTATTAGTAATTTGAGGATCAGGTGGTAATCTTGGTCTTTGAGATTTTTCATTTCTAAAATGTTGCATTTCTTCTAACATTTGATAAGGTACAATAGCCATTCTCTTCATATTTTACTCACCAATTTGTTTACAAGATTTGTTGCAACTCCAATAGCAGGCCCACATAGACCAAGTAATGGTAAAAAACCACCTTTTTGATTTAAAATTTGTTTTTTCTTTTTAAGAGATACAGATTTACAAGCAATAGATCTTAGCTGCTCACGCTTCGGTTGTAATTTTCGTTTCTTAGCGGGGGTTAGATATATGTTTCCTTTTAAAAGATTATGACAACATTCTGACATACAATTAATCAATTCTTTAGGTTCATTTTTCATAATTTGTTTTTGAAATTCTGGAGGTGTTTGACTTAGTGCCAATACCACCCCACCATATTTTTTAACTAGAGGAATCTTACAAGATTTTTTTACTATTTTACCCCTACAAGGTGTGTTCATAAAATGATATGATAGACCAACATGCATTTCATTTTATTCAATGAAAATAAGAACTCATCTCCTTAACACGTTTAGGTGCATTCAAAGCTGTGAAACGTGCCAATGTTGGGATGTTTTCTTTTAGTGGTATATGTCCCACATTTTGTCTAGAACCCATAGGATCATGTGATACTCTATTCCCCATATTTGATGTACGTGTCAGGTACTATTTTTTGTTTTCGAAGTTTGCTCACTAAAACTGATTTTGTTTTTGTCTCTTTTTGAGGAGTGACTAAAAAATTTGCATGCATGTAATTTTCATCAGAATTTCGTTTCTTTTTAAGTGATTTTCGTTTCTTACTTTTGTTTTTTTTGAATGGTGAATAAAAATTTCTACTTGTCTTATGACCATCCCATCGAATTAAATTACGAATGATAACACCACCAAAAAAAATCACCACCACCTGGTTTTAAAATAATGTTTCATTTGGTTGCAAGATCTACTCTTGGATTTGCAAGTTGTTCAAGATCTTGTTTATGTTTATCCATATATGTTAAAGTTTGTTTTGGCAATTTAATGTTTTTATTGAGTATGATTCTACTTGCTAATGTAAACCATTTTAAAATTTTCTTGAAACCTTTCTTAAGTAATTTTTCTCTTGCAAATGGATTTGTCTGCTGACTTAATTGTTATAATGATCGGATGAAAGACACCACGATGATGTGTACTTATTGAAAAAAACTTTTAACAACTGACACAATCTCATTAGTGCACCAGCTTTTTATACTTTTGTATAAATGATAGGTCCACGTTCATTTTGCGTCACCCAAGGATGAAAAATATCAGTTCTCAATCTCAAAGACTCAGGGGTTTTAGGATGAAAATCAATTATAAAATAACCATGATCAGTACTCGCTGCATCTTTATAAGATGCATTTAAATGTGGTAATTGAACTTGATTTGCCAATACTTTAATTTGTCCTTTATCTCTAGTATTTTGAAATAAAATCATATAATGTGCATTTAAACTTATGGTACGACTAGATTTAGATTGTTGAAACATATTTTGTCTGATGTACATGACACTTGCATTTCTTTGATGTCCTTTTCCTGTGAACCATAATTTAATTTTTTCTTCATCTTTATCTCCTAACATACCATCGAAAACTACAAGGTGTGGAATAGTGACATCAGTAAAAATTTCATATTCATCATCAGGGATGCCTTCTATGAATTTAATATCTTCACTCTCTTTAAGTAAAGTATATGTATTTTGCCATTCTTTATAACGCCAGATGATTTTTTGTGGTTGAATTTGAAATAAGTCATGTTTCATATCAATAAGCTTTTTGACAAATTCTGTTTTTCCTGAACCACTAGGCCCTGAAATAAAGATATTACAAGGGTGTTGAAACAATAAACATTCACTTGGTGCCATTATTTGTTGTGAGAAAGTGTTGTCAAAACACTAACTTATATACTTTTTGTTTTCACAGCATCTTCAATTCTATGAGTGGGTTTTCTTTTTGAGGGCGCTTTTAATTCAAATAAAGTTTCTGAAGAACTCTGATCTATTTGTGGCATACATTGTCTATATAAATAATTCATGATTTGTTCATCATAAATAATAAAATCCCACATAACTCTTGTCCAAATATTTTCTACATTATCTTTGTAAAAAGCATTCATGATTTGTAATGCATTACAAAATTCCCCATACATTTCATCTTTTTCCAATTGATTATGAATAAATTCTTTTGTTATTGTTAGATAGCCAGGAGTGATCATTTGAAATACATATAATAATCCTTACGTGTGATCTTGTTTTCTAAGATGTGTCTTACTGGTTCCATGGTTGAAATCAAACTGATGATTCTTTTGTCTGTTCTGATGTACTTTGTGCATCAGGTAATACATTACACCATGTACTCTGTTCATCAGGACAGTCAGGAAAATCATTTTCTACATTATTTGTAAACATTTTGTCTAACTTAGTTTTGAATTGTGGTGAAGCCTTTCTTGCAAATATGGTACTAAATGTTGTTCTTTGGTCATCTAGTACCATGAGTGCAAATAAAGATTTAGAATCTGGAAAATCATCCAGACACTTGTCATATTTTTTCATTGTTGAAAATATTTGATTTAAAGTGAATCCATAATCCATCACTGATAACATTTTATCTGGAGGTGTTTGCATACATGTGGGTGGTTTATATAATTGACAATTTCTTATCATTTGAAGATAAGAACAATTTGGTGACCACTGAACATGTTCTTGTAAAGGAATATCCTTTTCTTCCCAATTATGTAAACCTTGTACGCATACAAAATATTTTACTTTGCCATCTCCTACACAGAAAAACCCAGCTTTAGCTAAATCTTCTTTCTTGAATTGTAAAATAGGATTTGTAGTCATACTAAAACTCGAAAGTCTCCTTAACTCTGATAAGTATATAAAATATGTAGGATTAAGTGGTAGAGACATCTCCCCTGCTATCTGTTCAAAGTCAAAATAAGTTTTTGTGACAAATATTTATATCTTATATTTTATTTATCAACAACAAAACGTTTTGTGTAAACAGATCTGAATGTTTTGCTTCGTGCTTCACTTGTGACTTGTCTATCTTTGTTAAGTTTAATTCTATGTGTATATTCAATGTTTATTTTGTAATTCTCTCTGTCTTGTGCACACTCAATCATGCTTTCAAAATTTAACTTTTTGTGATGTCATGTAATTTATTGTGATACCCTTAACTTTACATGTGGTGTGTATTTCTCCATCTTTAATATATTTGTATCCATAATTTTTCGGACCTAAACCCACAAACTCTGTGATTTTTGCCCCTGGGTGTTCATCTGTCCACTGCCCTAATCTACTATTTACAATATCTGGATTCCAAAGTGATGGTTTATGTTTGTAGATACAACTGTCTGTGTCAAAATATAAAACTCGTGTTCCTAATTGTTCTCAAACTTTGTATAATTCCATACGTGCATAGGCTGTTACAAATGAAGCTACAACAACATTGGCTTAATTGTGTGGATTGTAAACTCTGTAGCGTCAATGTAGTTCACTAAAACAAACTGATCATGGTCAAAAAATTCCACATTCTTCACAATTTTGTTTTTGTTCTGTATTAATTCAAAATATTCTGTTGGTTCATTTATGTATTTTGTTTTAGTTTTTATATTGTTTTGTGCATTTTTTCCCCCAGAGACAATTTAACATGGTTTTGGCAAATGATCTTTTTCCTGGTTTTTTTTCAACTTTTTCTAAATAGATATTTTCAATCTGTGCATAATCGTTTTTTAATTTTTTTTTTGTCTGTTTCTGTTTTCACCCAATCTGGAAACCCACTAGCTTCTTGTTTCATTTTTAAATATTTGTTCACATAATATTTGTAAATCTCTGAAGACCATTCATCCCAATGCCAAATCTGATAAGTGTCAAGAAGAGTGTACCCCAAATCCAATGCTTTGCAAAGTTCAACAGATGTTCATGTACCTACAAGTGCACGTTGTTCTGGTGTGTGTTTACACTGATCTAATTCATGTTCTGCACACATTTTACAAAGTGTGAATGTCATTTTCTTATTACAATGAATAGGTAAAACTGGCAAAAAAAGATTTGAGGTGGTAAAACTTTACATTTAAGGAGACCTCTGTATTGGCTTATTGCCAGTGTCTATGTTTTCCTTTCTGAGTATATCTGGATGTCCCACTGGATATTCCCTGTGTTTGTTCACATATGGGTAAATTGAACAGATATCTATATATTTAATTTCTGTGTCTGTGTTTTCGTCAGTTTCGTAGTGTAATTTAATGTCATTTGTTCTCCCGCCAAATAATGCTTCTCGTGGTTTAATTGGGTCCATGTGTGGGAAAAATGTATCTAAAGAGGCTTGAACTTCAGGATCTGATTTACATAGATGGTCCAAATCGTGCTCCCAGACTACATGTGTATTTTACCCCAATGATTTGAAATGTTTTATGCATGATTGGGTTTTGTTGTACAGAGATTGATAGAATTGTGAATTGATTGGATTTTTCTCAAACCTGTCAGGGTAGCAAGTTTCACATCCATGCCGCATACATCCATAAAATTCATAGATTGTATTTGTCTCTTTGTGAAAACCATCTACATAATAATTTCCAATTTTTATTTCTCCACCGTTTAGTGCATGTCGTATGTGTATGCCTTCTTCTTGTGCTAGTAGCTGTAAGAATCTAATGGCTTTTGTGGAATATCTAACGGCAGTAGGATACCCTATGTCTGAAATGAGACCAACTTTGTTTTCTGGCATTGAATTTTTCCGCCAAGTTTTATTACAAGCATCAGCTAAAGTTACAGCCTCCCTGAAAGGATCTATCCCATCACATTCGATAAATTGTTTTCTGAATTCCCCACACCCTCTACGTAATATACCCACATCAGACTTACAGTGCATGTCCATTTCTTTGGCAAAATTGAAAGTAGAATTACTAGTAAATGTTTGATTGTACCATTTAATAAAATCTTCCCTGACTGGAGGGGGGGGGGGGAGCATGGACTCAGGATGTACAATGTTGCATCTAAATAAGGTCCAGTGTAGTTTTGATATGATTTTGTGTTTTCCAGATGAGGAAAATAACCTTTTGCTAGTTCACTTAAACCAAATGTTTTAGGGAATTGTGCCAATCTCATAGAAAGGAAACTCAATGAATCGATGAGTCTAACACCACAAGTTTCAGAGAAATAATTTCGTTTCCATTCATGATGACATCGGGTTTTGATGTAGCAGTTTCAATGAGATGTCTTAAAATAAATTGTGCATCAAACCCTCTTGAATTATGACCAATAGCTGTTGTATCTAAATGTTTCTTACTGAAAAGCCAATTGCAAAAATCACTCAAAGTAGATTCTCCTTTAAAAATATATTCCCTTTTTCCAACTTTGTTACAGAAAATACATTCTTGATCTATAGGTTTGCAAATACATTCCCCACATGCATGGTGTGCAACACAGTAATTTGGGGTGTGGAGACCTTAGTCTTGAGTTGTTTCAAAATCATAAAACACAAAGGGTACTTTCGGCATTTTGTCTTTCTTGGGCAGTTTGTATTTTGGAATGAAACAATAATGTTCGCTTTTGACTAATTGATGGCAATATTTGCATTTCTTGAAGCCACTGCAGATGTGATCTCCTTTTGTTACATATATTAATGAATTGCACCTTTTACATTTCTTAACTAATTGACAAATGTTTTTTTCTTGGTTCTGTAATAGAGTTGTGTGATTTTTAAAACAAGATGAACTTACAAAATTCCTATTACAAGTGTAACAATGAACAGAATATTCAGGTGTACATGGCAGTGGAGAATAGCAAACACAGCCTTTGGGGCATCTATGATGTTCTCTGTTATTATACCCTACATTGCAATATTCACAATAGTAACTACATCCTAAAAACCCTTTGATTTTTGTGATGGTGTCGAAATGATGGTCATGGTGATAGATATGAATAACTTTACTCTCTTTTGTAGTTTGTGGCGGTTCAAATAGGAATTTTTCTTTGGCAAATTGTGGGTGGATTTTAATTACATACTCTGGGGAGACTACCCCTTGAATTTTACAATATTCTTCATATCCACAAGGTTTGTTATAACCAAGACCTGCTTTGTCCATTAATGCCTTTGCCTCATTTTCTTGTGTTGGTCTATCAGAATATCTAATATTTTTCCATCTCTTTTGCCAAAGTTCTGAATTATCTTTATCAACATGGCATTTTCCCACTACAACGGCACGCACAAAGCACATAGAATCACTGACATTTTTAATATCAACAATACTTTTCTTATTTCCATTTTACCAACAGATGCAAATGAAATGGGTGCATTTCGCCCCGACCATTGTGGTAGTGAAGTGTGTGTTATTTCTAAAGATAATTTACCATCATGGATAGTAAAATTCTCATTTGATTGAATAACTTCTTCAATTTCATCTAACACTGTTTTACCATTTACCCCCATAGCCTTTGTAAAAGGAATACAAATACCTACCTCAAGACCTGGATGGTGGACGGATATCCTCATGGGGTCGTTGTCTTGTATACCACAGTCCTTTTTCACATGTTCCACCATTGAATCAAACATTTTACTTAGAAACTCAAATGGATTGTTGGCATCGAATTGATTCAAAATCACTTCACACATATGGGATTCTGCTGAGTAACATTTCCATGCAACATGCATTTTATTTACAATTTTTGAAAAAAGAAGCAATAAAAAAACGCTACCCGAAAACCGAAAAACACAAAAACACCTTCAAGTTGTGAGATCGCATCTTTCACCTCGTGATCCATGACCTAAAAAATTTGTATTTCAAAAAGTTGAACTGTCTGGGGAAATTGTAAATTTCGATAATGACTGGATATACATGCCACTTAATACTAAGTTGCGGTGGGGGTATTTTGTCTACCAAGCAAATATGATCAATTTTTGGGGGGCAAAGCTCCAGAAGCGCAAGTAAACTTTCAGTTCATGCACCACCAAGACGTACTCAGAAGTTCACGTGCTGAAAAACATTTCCTGTGCCTTTTCTAGAGATTACAAAAATACTTAAAGGGTATAAAATCTACCTCACCATAATTGAATAGTTCTCCAACCTCCCCGTATTGTCTTCCCCACAAAAAATTGCTATTCCCTTGGCGAGAAGGGTGTACACTGGTGAAGTAAAAATATTTTTGTTATGCCATGCTCGCCTGTTACTGCCTGTGAAAAGCCTGTATGTTAAATTTTAGCTTTTAATCCCATTACCGGTGCACAGCGTCTTCTGGGGTTAAAACAAATCTACACCCACTGAAGAAACTTCATCTATGACGTGACTTGACGCAATTTGCCAACTTCGATACATTCACACTTCGTGATGTTTCAAACAAACAACGTTTTGCAGTACTATCTACTACGTGACGTATTAAGTTTAAAATACGTACAATTAAATATTTAAAATAAAATTTGAGAATTGTTGTTAATAATAATTTGACTGAAAAAGCAACTTTGATGATGTGTCTAGTTGTCAATCAAGTATTCACGTACAGCCGGTGGTACTTCCCACCGGCGCAGATGTAAACACAACAAACCCTTGTATTTATGACAGAAAGTGTAGTTTTTTCTCCATTTTAAGTGACAAAGTCGATTATTTATTAAGAGGATGGTATAAATAAAACAAATAGGTACTAGGGCCGGTAATCAGATTTAAACCACTCATAGAATAAGGGTTTTAACCACTCGGCAAGCCGAGTGGTTAAAACCCTTATCCCACTCGTGGTTTAAATCTGATTACCGGCCCTAGGACCTATTTATTCTATATATAAATTCCTCTTCCAATTATTATTTTTTCTTCTTTTTCTAACTACGTATCACATAGAGGTATAAAAGGAGAGAGATTTTTGGGTTATTTTATTACAGTACTAGCTGACAGACCGGATAAATTTGGTTGAAGTAAAGTGTTAGAAACTTGGTAATGACCATCTCTAATACCTTAAGACTTTTGTTTAACCCTTTACACAGCGTAACGGTCAAAACTGACCAGCGCTATTAATAAAAATCATCATTCAATTTCTAAGTTTTTTTTCATTTTTGTCTCAAAAACATAGCTTATGGCCTCCACATTGGAACGAGTACGTTGAACTCGTTCCAGTGAGGAGTCATAAACTATGTTTTTTTGACGCAAAAATGAAAAATAAAGTTATTCAATTATTTTGTTTGCAAGTGTTCTCTGCCGTTCGTGTTCAGTTAAGTAAAGGATTAGGGGGTGTTATTAATCTTTGTAAATCGTTCTATCTTGCTGCATTTTTTTTTTTTTTTGGCGTAATGGTAGACAGTCACTAGTACTCGGCCACCTATGTTTTTCAGCCTCATGGGCATTGGGGGTGTCTGTAGGGGTGTTTTGAAAGTGGGACACGCTCATATATCAGGCTTGATAAGGCCTATGGACCCGGAACCAACACCAAATGAGTCAACACTCAATGGAGGTTCCAGATATGGGTCAGGGTAACTGAGGTCACCCAGGCGTCATTGATTGCATTTTCAGAATTGCTCGAAATCACATTGTTGACCCCCTAGCACATTCCCGTAGTTCATATATGCATTTTTACACTCAAGCACGTGGGCTTGGCCAAAAATACTGAAAGTAGGTCACGCTCATATCTCAAGCATGGTACAGCAAATGAACTTGAGACCAACACCAAATGAGTCAAAACGCAATGGAGGTACAAAATATGGGCAAGGTCACTAAGTTTACCCAGGGGTCACTGAGTGTATTTTTCAGAATTGCCACATTTGTTTACACATAGTGCATTCCCAAACTTCATGCATGCTTTTTGCACTCAAACAGGGGCGTGGCCAATTTTTTGAATGTGGGTCACGCTCATATCTCAAGCATGGTATCACGTATGGGTCTGTGACCAACACCAAGTGAGTCGAAACTCAATGGAGCTTCAAAATTCGGTCAAGGTCACTGAGGTCACACTGGGATCATTGAGTGCATTTATGACCCTCTAATGCACTACTGACGTTCATACGTGTATTTTTATACTAAATATATGGGGCCAAAACTATCCATTTCCGAGTCCTTTATACACCACGTTGAAAGCTGTGCACAGACGTTATTTCTGGTTTCTTTAAAAGTTTTATCTGATTCCTGTTTGGAAATCTTTAAATGCTGTTTTGAGAGCTCGGTGGCTCAGTGGTAGACTGTTGGACTTTTATGCTAGAGATCCCGAGTTCGATCCCCGTCCGGGACGACCCGCGTTGTGTCCTTGGGCAAGGCACTTTATCCCGGATGCCTACATGGGGGCACGATGACGCCGTGTACTAAGGCATACTACACGTCGATGTTGCACATGTCTTCAACCGCTGTAACCCTGCTTGAGCGGAGTTTGAACAGGGTTAAAATGTTGAGGAGCTGACAGTTGCTTATCGTTGCTCGGTGGTTCTCTCCGGGTAATCCGGCTTCCTCCACCCGTAAAACTGTTACACGGTCATGATTAACCATTGTGCATAAGTTGACCTTAAACCCCAATAAATAATAAATAACTTAAACGCTGTTTTAGAAAATTGCAGTAAATTCTGGTTCTCTAGTTAGTCTGTGTGAAACACACGGACTATTGTTTTTGTATGGTATCTTTTACTTTTTTTTCTTTTTTGTCTTCTTGGTTTTCGTCTATCTTCTAACCACTTCCTTGTCCACACGATAACTCGAAAACAAATCTTCCTATCTCGCTGCTTTTTGACATACTCATAGATAATCACTAGTGCTCGACCACCAACGTTTTAAGCCTCACGGGGCATTGGGGTGTCCCTATGGTGTTTAAAAAGTGGGACACGCTCATAAGTCAGGCTTGGTATGACAAAACCCACTTGAGTCGACATTCAATTTTATCATACCAATGTATTTCTGAAGTTCATACATGTATTTTTGTACTCAAAAAGTGGGCAGAGTCAAAAATATCCATTGCTGCTTCCTTTATAAAACACGTTTTAATGCTGTGCACAAAATGTATATCCGGTTTCTTGAAACATGTTATCTGAATCCTGTATGAAAATCTTTAAACGCTGTTTACGAAGGCCTATTTCTGACTTCTTCAAAGATATTGTACTCCCGAAAATTATTTATTTATGTTTAAGGTCACATACTTATGCACAATGACTAATCGTGACCATGACAGTTTCATGGGTGGATGAAGCCGGAGTACCAGGAGAGAACCACCGATCAGTACGCCTTAGTACACGGCGTCACCGTTCCCCATGTAAGCAACCGGGATAAAGTGCCTTGCCCAAGGACACAACGCGGATCGTCCCTGGCGGGGATCGAACTCGGGACCACTAGCATAGAAGTCCAATACTCTACCACTGAGCCAACGCGCTCCTACTCCCGAAAATAAGTCCTCGTAAATTCTATTTCTATATAATTTTGTTCTGATGCTTTCACCATTTTCACACAGACTTCAATTTACTGGTTGCAGTAAATTCGGTTTCTCTAGTTTTTTATTCATTTAACTTAGTTTGGTTTCGGTTTCTTGAAGATACCACCCCAATTGTTTTTAAACTGTATCTTATCTTTTTAACTCATACTTTAACCTCATAAATTTCCTTTCGGATATTGTATGAAGTAACGGAGGTTGTCGATTTGCCGCTTGTATTGTTGTTAACCCTTTTAACCCTGGTGGTATCTTCCATGTCAGTTCATTGGCAGGAATTGGAAGAGACCATATTTATTATATAGGGTTAGACCAATTAATATTTTCAACGTGCAGCCTGAGGGCTGCACGTTGAAAATATTGATTGGTCTACACTACACATTTATCTTGTAGCCATCCCTCTTCATGACATTATGACGTAACTTGTGATCCGGGCGGAAAAACGGCCTCTGGGTGGGGGAGGGGAGGGTCAAAGGGTTAAGAAGGAGTCAGTGATGCAAGTTGATTGTTAAAAGAACATTTGTTGGGAAAGTTAAAGACGGATTACGGTTATAGTCTAGTTCTAATAAGTGAAATAAATTATGTGAAGAAACTTCATTGATAAAGGTTCCGTTCAAATAGCATAAGGACATAAAGCATCAATGCCTAGATTATCCTTGGAATTTATTTTAAATTGGGGCGGAGTGAAGGATTTTATTTTTTATTATTTATTTTCTGTGAAAGATAGATGAGCAAAATCGGGCTCTCTGTATGTATATATGCATGCATCAACTGACAGGGTTCTGAATTATTATCGGTCATCAAAATTTGCTCATTTGCTTTCGTCTTGTTTCAATATATTGGGGAGTGCCAGTGGGTACTCTCCCATAAATTGTAAGAACGGAAATCCATACATACGAATACAAAGATAATCAGAAGAAAATGGATAGAATGTGAAGCCTTAAAGTTGTGTTACCGGCACTCAAGAATATAGCGCAAACTAACTTCACGTGTTAATGATATAATAGCATTAATAAATTGTAATTAATGGCAGTAGTATATTGTTCACGTGTTTAAAACAAACTGTAGGTACACTTTCTATGAGCTGCGAGCCAACCGAGAAAATATTTGATTAGCTTGCGGGCAGATCGATTATTTTTTTAAAGTCTGGCAGCCGGCAAATCGAGACGTAACCGAAGTAACCCCAAGGAGAATGTTTACTTTCTGATTACATCCTTTATTATTATGGGCCGTGGTGTGTTGTCATTTTCTTCCCATAGGATGGGATCGACTGATTTGCTCTGGTTTTACAACTTTTTTTCAGTTTTCATTTGCAAATATCAATAGTTATTTTGTCACCGTGTATCTTACTGGAGTTACCATATTTTAAGGGTATTGTTTTACAATGTAAGTATAGTATACTAGCTGATTTAAAATTTCAGGTTTGGATGCATGCTTCGTGGGTGTACCACTTGACACGGGTACATCCAATAGAAACGGATCAAGATTTGGGCCAAGGAAAATGCGCACTGAGTCATTCTCAATTCGACCATTCAACTTGACAACAGGTATTCTTTACAACTATATTAAACTGTGAAAATATTTAAATGTAATTATGAATCAAAGATTTGAAGACGCTAAGCTTCGATGAGCGTACACTTTGGATGAACCATCGTTCCTTTCACCTGTCATTTACATAAAAATAAACAGGTCGACAGATTGTTGGTTTATCTACATTATACGTACCGCAAAGGTGCTTCACAAATTGTCTCCTGTGTTCATCATTTGTTAACCATGAACCATGATCTGTTTTTTTATGATAACAAAGCGTTAGCCTATTCAACGCTGACACCCCAAAAGAAATTAACCTTTTCACTGTGTTTACAGTGGAATGAAGTTTGTGTTTTAATGTACAGAACAGCCACCGTGGAATGGTCAAAATCTATGTGTGGACATTGTTGCCGACGAGTGCTATTTCAATGAATAGTCAGTAGTTTTCAGCACATATACATTGAAAGAAGCACCGGGTCGTACCCGGTACTCTATTTATTGAACATTTGTTGGCGATTCCGTTGTTTTTTTGTCGGAGATTCACTGTTAGCGCACGGGGGAAAACATTACCCACACATGGATTTTTACCTTTCCACGACGACCGTACTGTATGTAAATGTTTTCACGGTTCCG
Source organism: Pictodentalium vernedei (assembly GCA_031216915.1). Taxonomy (NCBI): domain Eukaryota; kingdom Metazoa; phylum Mollusca; class Scaphopoda; order Dentaliida; family Dentaliidae; genus Pictodentalium; species Pictodentalium vernedei. The sequence goes on along the minus strand of CM062295.1, from coordinate 103,224,239 downwards.
TGCCTCTCAATGTTTACGATCCGGTGCTTCTTTCATTGAATATTTGCTGAAAACGTCTGACTATAAACCGTTTGAGACTTTAATTATACTGACGTTCAAACGTCACTGGAAATTCAGTTTCTTCAACGTTTTCCAAAATGCGACGTCAAACGACGGAAAGAACAAATAACAAGATATTTAAGAAATAACTGTTGTTTTCCTTCGGTTTATGCGATATAAACCGAAAATTTTCAGCACAAGCTTCATAACTCGCGTAGCGAGTTATGATTAAGCTTGTGCTGAAAATTTTCGGTTTATATCGCATAAACCGAAGGAAAACAACAGTTATTTCTTATAATTTAATCCGGCTGTAATATTAAAATATAAAAACTATGTGTACGTGAACAAAAAACTTTTAATTTTCGCAATAGACAACAGTCAAACTCAGGAAAGTGTGCCACAAACAGGTCACGTCAATCATTGTCAAACTGTTTGTTGTTTTGATTTTCGATCGCAGACGACAGATATTTAGCAAGTCACGTAACAATATCATTAAAAACATTTTTTTTTCAGTTCCCCCAAAATCATGTTGGGATGTATGAATATTTTATTCGTCTCCCACTTCGGTATATTTTATTAAATTCAATTGTTCCCGAGAAATTATCATTATATTTTTGCTGACTGGAGGCGATGAAAAATCGATCGTTGATCTTGTTTTCAAGCTTGTTGTCCATCTATCAGTCTGCCGTCACGCCCTCACGGTGACAATTGGATTGAGTGGGCGGGGCTTCCAGGGTCTTCAAAGTTGGATCGGACACATGTGCGAACGTATTGACATTCCAAATCATTACGTGATTTGGTTTATACGATTTTGACGACTTTCACGTTGTATGCTTTTAACCAATCAAACGCAGAGGCGGGGCAAATGATTAAATTATTTATCACATTAGTGATCAACTGGTTGAGGGCTAGATTATTTTTAGTGGTCCGAATTTGTTATTTTTTCAAAACTTGTTTTATTACAAATTATTGGAGAGTGCCTACAGGCACTCTCCAATAATTTGTAATAAAACAAATTTATATAAACAAAATATTATTTGTGTTTGACTGAATGTGAAATATAAGTAAGGAAAGTGTTGGCTTTTGCTCTGGTATCCTCATTTTTGGCTTCTAGCACTCAACCAGTTAAGAAGTCTTGACAGCAGGATTATATTAGTATTTTAAGCTGCGATAACATTTGGCTCAACGGTTGTCACTGAGCACTAGAAAATAGGAAGTGAGGTTAAAACTTTAAAAGATCGAAAAATAATAACGAAACAAATGACCACAAAGTATCAACGTGCTGTTTGATTTCGTATGTCATAAGACGTTCAAAAGTATCAAAGGGTTAATTGAAATACCTATCGTGGGTGACACAGCCAACACGTGAATTTTTCCATTACCCGGTGGCTGTACTGTAATATAATTGCTAAAAGCGTGCAGTATTTAAAAAAAAATTAGAACCTCGTTCGTTCAGAAATTGATCCCTCGAACCTGTGTATTAATCATTTTTATACTACGATTTTTTTAAATATTGAACGTCGTCCGATACAATACAGACATTGTGACATGATGTGGATATACGACGCGTGGTATCGAGCCCACCTGTAAGGACGTCACGTAGGAATGCATCTGTTTGGTCGTTGCGTAACGGCACATGTGAAATGCAAGAACAATTCCAATAAGGGTCGTTTATTGCAGCCTCCCGCACTTCACCCTCGTTGTGTTATGTGTTATTATCATTTTATCTTTGCGCGAAGCTATTGTTGATTGTGCAATGTGCAGATGTTTCGACAGAATGATTGTGCTCGAAAGACGATTACGTCCGCAAAACGCGAATCGATTGTATTCGCAATTTTTTACGGATGTCGTCGGCCTGAGATTTGCTCGTGAAAACTATCGACCAGTTTGTGGACACGATCAGCTCTTATGTTGCTGAAGTAATAAGCGTGCGGGCGCATTCAGCCTTGCATTCCTATTTAGTCGAAACAGACGGAGGGCAGTAATGACGTGTGGTGTCATTTTTTTTTTCAAAAGAATTCAGTACAGTACTATCGCCGTGGATAGGTCGTAATCCAGGCGTAGGAAGTGATGTCCACGAATGCATTTACCACGTAACAAAAATCATCATCAGCAAAATTGTAATTAATGAAGCACCGGGTTGTGATGAGTATTCCTGTAATTAGTGTTTGGAATCTAATATTATTGCATCCGCGGAAATATTGCCCACCTGTTGAAGGTGACCAGTTCATGGCGGCCGTACTGTATGTGGCATGCACTGTACAGGTTGACTGTCGATAGCTCTCCTCCAAAATTCTCTCCGAGGCCTCGGTAGAAAATTGAACGTAGATAGGTTAGGATCAAATGTACACGTGTAAGTAATGGAAATGTTCATGTTTCAGGACAATTGTTTCCACGAAAATCTCAAGTGTGAAAATGTGGCCCGTGTTTGACCGTTTGCCCAAGTTCATCGGTCAAAGTTGACTGCCATGGGACCACAATTGTCATTTGCATGTACCTTTTTCTGTGTGCCTCGACTGAAATTTTGGCACTTTTCTAATTTTGATCTTGATTTTAGCACAACACTTGACCTTCAATTTTGCGTTCATCTGTTATTTGTCCGAATTATATCTGTTGAGCCGAATGACCTCTTATTCCCTTATATTATTTTGTCTGGTCCTAGCTTAAGGTTGAGTGTGAGTGTCTACTCCGATACGACGTGTGGCACAAATCGGTCTATTGGATATCAACAGAAGACGATTTCTCTATACAAAATTGTCAGAAGTTTATTATTTCCTGTTTTGACATTAATAGTTCAGTTTTTATCGGTCGGTAAGTTTTGGGGTTCCGTTACCTATCTATTTAGTTATTTGTCACAACAATTCTATGCTTCAAAATTAGAATCGATGGTTTTCTATATTTGCCTACACATTGGACATGTGGCGTAGTGTAATGAATATAAGGATTTGCTTAACCCTTTACCTAACACGAAAGGGAGACGACACTTGAAAACAAACAAAATGTTGAATACCTATTTTTTTGCGTCCAAAAATAGCTTATTGGAACGAGATCAACGAGCTCGTTCCATTGAGGGTTCACAAACTATGTTTTAGAGACAAAAAATGAAACATTAATGAAAATTAAATGGTATTTTTGTGAATATCACTGTCCGTTTTAAACCGTTAGGTTGGGTGAAGGGTTAACAGGCGGAAACAACTTGTGGACACTGTATTTAGTGCAAACAGCATGACCGGAGCAAACCTCGATGGCGCTATGGGCACAAATCCAACAAGTAATATTTCTTTTATAAACCACGAACTATCTCCATGATCAAAGCTGTGAATGGTGGGATTTTTGAAACAGACTCTAGCTAACAAATAATAAAACCGAAGGATATAATGCAGGCAATGTATTCACCTGCACAAAAATATAGAATTGTGGCGCAACGAGGAGGGGGGGGGGGCATAGGGAGCATCCTTCAAAATATTCTTCGCCCCCCCCCCCCCCCCCCCACTTACTTCCAACCCTACATACACACATGCTAAAACAAACAGCCGGGCGCGTCCCGGGATTACCCTGCTTACAGTCGAGGGCTGAGAGAACTGCGTGCGTTCACAGTAACATACAATTACTAGCATACCTACTCAAGTGGCAGAAGGTTCCCCTTTATTTTCTTGGGAATAAAGTGTCTGCTCTGTGAACATTCGTGAATGTTTTGGTGGGCAAATACACATCCTCTTTTTGAACACACCTTTAAAGGATGAAAACAAAATTATTTCTCAGTCACAATTATGTTAAAGGTCAGCTTTGAAATTACAGTGTGGATGGCAGAGAATGTCGAACAAATTCCCCAAAAAGTAAATTTACGTCTGTTTCACTTAAAGCATGATCAAACAACGCTTATAGTAAATAAGCGGACAATTAGGGCAAATAGGAAATGCCCTTTCACGTTTACTGCCCCTCCCACCCTCAGAATACACGGTAAAATGGCAATTTGTTTTAATATTGTGATCAAGACTATATAATTTCAATTCAATTAAGCCACACCTTGCGTTACCAATTCGTGGTTACAATGCTGTAGTCTCCAAAACTCGTCCCATGTCTAGTAAACATGCTGAAAATAAAGTGTAAAATTATTCATTTATAAATTTATACAAAAACCTTCCTTTTATTGCCAATCTCGGTAATTTCGCAAATAAACTACCATCGGGGCGGGCACTTGTTACTTGCACTTTGACAGTGTGAGGTTTTCCTGGTGAGAAAGCTACTCCCTCTTTCAACCCTCCATACATAAAAAAATCACAATTATCTCCCAGATCACTATGGTACCCAAGATTTAGGGGGAATTATTTTGTATCAACTGGGACTACATTCGTACCCATTCATACTCTAATCACCACAGGCAACAGGTCAATATTTTGCAAAAGCAAAAACAATCGTCAATAAAAGACACAAGACGTCATGTTACTTGTATGCTCAAGTAACGCTTCTATCGCCGATATCTCCACCCCAAGCATTGCTTAACACACACCATCCCCATCCCGTCACAAACATGCTTCAGCCCCTCCAGATAGAGAACTGGTCTCACCCTTGACCGCCATCCCAACAACATAACAAGGCTTTTGATCGTTACATTATATTAAATGATATCTAGCTGAGTTTTCTAAATGGAAGCGGATTGATTTTATTCTGACTTTACAGTAGTCTCAGTCAGGCGATTTTCGTCATTTTCTTTGGCAATTCATCACATAGATATTTTGTTTCCTCCAGGAACTAACATTGATCCATCAGTTTGTCCTGGTAGGAACATCAAATTTGGTTACATGGAACCAAACGTGTAGGTTATTCAGTCTGTCACATTAAATGGATGTTCAAGGCCTCTGGACATTGTATATATTGTAAAATACAAAGCCGCGCCAAGTTGAAGTTTCAGAATGGCGTCAAAGCAATGTCAGAAACACGTTTTCAATTGTTCCATCACGCATGCGTTAACCCTTTACGCAATGCACGCAATATCAAAATTTATTATTTTAATTATTGTTTTTTTTAAAGTTTCAAAAGACTTCAGCAAACCATATTATGTTAACCCTTTACCCAATGAATCGGCCGTATCCGCCCACGTAATGTGCAAATTCAGCAGTTGAAAAAATATTATTTTTCAAAAAAATTCAACAAAACCATATCATGTGACCCCTCGTTGGAACGGGCTCGTCGAGCTCGTTCCAACGAGGGGTCACATGATATGGTTTTGTTGAAATTTTTTGAAACATTTAAAAAAAATGCTATTTAAAATAATAAATTTTGATATCGTCTGCGTTGGGTAAAGGGTTAACCCGCATTGAAACGAGTCCGACGAGCTCGTTTCAGTGAGGGGTCACATCATATGATTCTGTTGAAATATTTTGAAAATCAACTGCTGAGCACCGGCGGATACGGCCGATTCGTTAGTAAATGGTCAAGTTGATCGACAACGGCAATTTTTCATATAAACAGGACAGACAACTCTATATGAAATTGCCTGGTTCTGGATCACATGAAAACGTTTTTGCTCTGGTTCTTCGATTGGTTTTGGTTCTACTTGGAGCCACATTTTGCGCGTTTTCTCCTAGTGATGGAGAAAAAATTCTAAATGTAAAAAAATGGGAGTTATAAAACACAATTCCAACATCGAAAACGCATAAACCATCGGAAAGATCATATTGACACAACAAGAATGCCATTCGAAAACAACGCCATTTCCTTTAAATTCTAACTTTGATGAATTTTTCCTTTGACGCCAGTACAATCTGTTTTTCGATTTGTAACGTTATTCTGTGTGCGAAGACCCAGCAGGCATGTTTCTCCTGGTATGAGAGACCTATGTCCCCCATTGTGGCCCAACAAGTTGGGGGCTCCTAATGAGAAAAACCTGTGCTACCCATGGTGGCCTTGCAGGTATATGTTGTTCCTGGAGGATAAGCTATGCCACTGGTCCATTATCCATCTGCTGAGTACGTTTGTCTTGTAAAAGGTATGGGTGCAAAAAAATCCAAAAAAATCTTGCTGCGGAGCATGGTTTGTAACTGTGGCCTCTCTCTGATAAATTGGTGTCCATTTGGGGGAGGGGTGGGGGAGGGGTTTGCTTACCCTTTTATAATATCAGAATTGATATGTCCTTGGTTAATAATTATACACAATTAATATTTTCTAAAAAAAGAACTTTTTAATTAGAATTAGCAGACTCTAACCTGTGTGATCACTTATTTGCTCTGAGTGACCTTTGCATTTACACACCAACATGTTTACAGATACAGTTACACAGAATCTATTTTTAGCTCACTGATTGTTTATTTGGGTCACAGTTGTTTACATAAAATAAGTCAGAATCATCTGGAAACTTAATGAAGTGGTTTAATTCAACCAATCTGCAATTGGTAGAATAAAAGAATATTGGAGAAATTTCGTATTTTAGAACTTTCTATTTGAAGACTAGAAAATAAACTCTGTCAACAGACTTCGGACATTCATTCCTCTCATTCACCTAATTGAGAAATGACGAGCATTCAGCATTCATTGAACATTGAAGATTATTATTATAGGACCGTGCATTATTATAGTCAGCAGCTGAGTTCATTATATTTATACCATGATTGCCTATTGTACTATATATGAAAAACCTATGACATAAAGTTTAGCTTTACACATCAACCGTGGTGAACACGCAAGCAATGGAATTTCATTAGTTAAATTTTACACCTACAGTAGAACTACATCCAAGTTGACCTTTGGTGACGTCGACCTGAATGCTAACTTATCTAAATTGATCGCTCGTCGCCTCGCGAAGAGTGAAATGAAAGTGGCAATTATTTATTGCGTTTTTAAATGGGTTTACCTCATAAGATGCCAAAAATGAACAAACATGCATTGTCTCTTGTTAATAAAGCATCCATAACTCGAAATAGTATGATATAAAAATGTTATTAAAACAAAAAAGGCTCCGTTTCTTTTTCCATTTCGTTTCGACGATACAATTGACAGCGGAAGTATCGCCCACCGATACTCATGTAAACAAAAACAGATTCGCACGTATGTACGTCTGCTGTTCAGTAAAATCGAGAAAAAATAATAGCGACACTTAATAATGTGACGATCATGGTATAAATAAAATATACCCTAAGTTGCTGGGTGTACAAAATGTTCACCTCTCGTGGTGAAGTGGTGTTAACCGCGCGCCAAAGGCTCGCGGTTAACACCACTTCACCACTCGTGTTGAACATTTGGTACACCAAGCTACTATGGGTATATTCTATATATACTACTCAAAATTTGCTAAGCACCAAATATATCCAACTACCTGTTTTACGTTTCAGTTGAAATATTATTATGAAAAGTGTATATATATTTTATTTAATTATATCTTTAATGATTTAAGTACAGAAATTAAGATTTTGTTTGTGTTTGACATTATTTTGTAGCTTTTGAATACGATAACCATGGAAAATGGATATTATTGGTAAAAGAGGAAATTTTTCAAATTTGCCAAAAAGTTGACGGAGCGAACTGGTATGGGTTCAATATCGAGTATGAGACCCATTACTGTTAATTACAGCTTGACAACGCCTTCTCATGCTCCCAATCAGGTTCCAGATGGTCCTTTGTGGGATGCTGTTCCATTCGTGCACCAGCATGGCACCAAGCTCCTGGACACTTCTTGGTTGGACTGGACGGACTGAAATTGCAAGCTGCAACTCATTCCAGACATGTTCGATTCCATTGAGGTCAGGGGATCTTGCTGGCCAGTTCATACGCTCAATCCCCTCTCTCTGTCGGTACTCTCGGACAGCAGGGGCAACATGAGGACGGGCATTATCGTCCATCAGAATGGATCTATCACCCACTGCACCTGCATACAATCTGACGTGGTCATCCAGGATCTCATCAATATACCGCTGTGCAGTCGATGTACCACGGTCAAGGACACAGAGCTCTGTACGTCCATCACTGCTGATGCCGCCCCAGACCATTATTGACCCTCTACCATAGCGGTCATGCTCAGCAATGTTGGCTGCACAGAATCGCTGTCCTGGTCTTCTCCATACTGTAGAACGTCTATCTGTGTTGTCTAGGCAGTACCATGACTCATCTGTAAAAGGACAGGTCGCCAATCTTCTCTGGTCCATCCAACGTGATCCATGGCCCATTCATATCGTGCCTGGCGGTGGTTCTGGGACAGCTGAATGCGAATACATGGTCTTCTCGATCGGAGACCACCTTCGCGCAACCTTGCCCGGATAGTCTGTGTCGAAACATTTACCCCGGATGCATTCTGAAGGTTACTGCGAAGCTGGGTTGCTGTGTCAAAGCGGTTCCTACGGGCCTGAATGATCAAAAAACGGTTTTTAGTTGCGGATGTTGCCCTGTATCTGCCACCACCATGTTGTCTGACTGGTGTGCCATACTGCTGAAATCTTGCCAAAGCTCTGGTGATCACCGTATGGTGCACACCAAGGGCTTCACCAGACTGACGATGGGTAGCCCCTTGTTCCCCATCCCTACAGCCCGCCACATTTCTGCTTCAGACAAGTGTCTTCTTACACTTGCATTCGCCATATTCAATCATTAAATCACAAGGGTTTGTGTTGGAATGAAGAATGAATACCCTACACATCTCATGTACATGTGGACAGTACACGAAAACACCATGCAAATCAAGGGGTACATGCTTTCCATGACTGTCACGAAAAGTCTGCTTGTCAAGAGAGCTAATGTTAGCACTGGTGACCTTCTCAATACAATCCTCAATCATATCCACCAAAAATATCGCAAATGTGTCACAAGAAAATTTCACAATGATGTGTCAAATATGTGGTGCTTAGCGAATTTTGAGTAGTATAAATTCTAGGGAATTTGTGATCTGGGCATCTTTGTGTGTTGAGAAAGTGTTTCCAAAATTTTGAAGAGAATTTATTCTTCTTGGCGAACCAGAGTTTACCCTTGTGAAAACCCAGGATTTTACAGAATTATTTTAAAACCATCTGTGGAGCTAATACTTGAAGGATATTAATTCCATTTGAATTTCGTTGAAAGCTTTATTGGAATTTTTAGAGACTGATGAATGTTTGGGTGAACATTTCATTACAGTTTAGTGTATGCAGACACATACTTGGACATTACAGTACCAGCTAGAACGTTTCTTCATCACTGGATTATTAGATTTTACTGAACTTTATTTTCAACTAACTGATAAGTGTTTCTGTGTTATTTTTCTATAAACCAGAATAGTTAAACTGGAATTATTGTTGTTAATTCTCAGATTTCTTTCTGTTACCATTATCGTCATTACACTCGGTAGCAGGGGTCCACAGAAAACGCGAATCCTGATGATGGTTCATTGTAAAGACCGAATGAAGGTACGAGCACGATGTTGGTAACTTGTGGTATTGATTGGTTAGATGTAGCAGGAGAGGATGACGGACACCCCCCCCCCCTCCTCCGCACTGCTTCCGGGAAACGCATAAGACTTAACAACTGGCGGTCCCGGAACCACATAGGACGTAACAACAGGCAGAAACAATTCGAAAAACGTGCTAAGATCAATAGTGGAGCCGGAGGAACGGTCAACCAACCTTCCCGGCCCGGTGTAAAAGGAATGGAAGTCCGTAGGAACGTTAGTCCCTCTGGATTATTATTCCGCGGAATTATAGTCCTAGGTCTAACATTTCTAGGAATAGTAGTCCGCCGGACTACTATTCCTAGAAATGGTAGACCTAGGACTATAATTCCGCGGAATAATAGTCCAGAGGGACTAATTTTCCTACGGACTTCCATTCCTGTTACACCGGGACTCCTCAAACGTCTTCTACAACGTACAAGAAAGTTTCACAACATCGTAACAAACAACCTTCTAGGGTAGTTCACAACATTTCAACGGACGGTCCTGACACCAACTTCCGTTAGTTTGTTTACAGGCTGACTAAAAAACATAATGTGGCTGACAGGGTGACCCACTTCTGGGCAGCGCACGGTTCAACTAATAACAAAGAATAAGTGTATAATAATTTCACAAACACTGAGCGCTTGGGTTGTGAAACTCTCAATGGTGTCAAATCAAAAAACGTTTTATATACGCTGTGCAGAATTTCATAACATCCTGCTGTGAATAGTGAACCTGTATAGTGTCTTCAAAACAATTACATGCATGTCAAATTAGCAATTATTTTTTTGTCTGTACAGTGTACAAAGTGCAGAAAACAATTTTGCGTACTAACACTCTAGCTTACGGACATAAAAATATTCTTTGTATTGCGGATTGCAGTATTTTGGAATATTGGTTCTTGCCTTTCCAGAGAGCTATTCTTCGTTCGAATAGTAAAACGCGACGAACCGTGCGTATAACGTAAAAATGCCTGATCACCAAAAAGCCTTCCCATACAATGCCGGTGTAAAAGGAATGGCGGACTACTATTCCTAGAAATGTTAGACCTAGGACTATAATTTCGCGGAATAATAGTCCAGAGGGACTAATTTTCCTACGGACTTCCATTCCTGTTACACCGGTGCCACGAGCAGGGTCGGCGGGTATGTGACAACTAAAAAAAAGCGACATGAATGAGATGAATGTGGCTGTATCCCCTCCAAATAGCTGAGAGACCAAAAGTTTTGAAAACAATCACTTGGATATATTCTTAGAATATAAATACCCCAGTATAAATTCTGAGGCAATTATCAATCACTGGCGGCGTACACCCAAGGGGCTTTGGCAAAACCAGGTGAACTTTATAACTGGATGTGTGCGACGACAGAGTGCGGGGTCTCAGCTACTGACCACCTGAATCAAACCACTGATTTGTTCGCCAGAAGTTTCTGGCTAATTCATTTTTCCTACTAGACACGGCGAATTATAGCCGACATGAGAGTTGCATCAAGACCACACGTGGTCTAGATACAAGAATTCATATGACAGACGCGCTTTCGGAAGATTATCAAATGAGTTCGGCGTGCCACCTGATACAGGCTGGAGAGAAAGCAGTGATTATAATGACGATTTGGGCACCCTCGTCCAAGTAAGGCCTTTATACAACCCGTCAGAACGTGCTCTACACCCGGCGAGTGGAAGATAGATCATACAATCACATTCACCCAGAGCTCTGGTCATGTCCATAACCATGCATACTTTATCAGACAAGAGGGTGCAGATTGTACCACGTTGATAGTTGATGAGGCAAAATAGTTTACGGGGATGGGGGTCGAAAGAATTAACGAGTCTATTAGGACATATGACTAGGTCCCAAGCTCAGATCCGTTCATCGATTCTCGGAACTAGTACTGCGTTCGATGCCCAACAACAGTTTGAGGCGAGCGTGGAAGATACCACTCCCAGACCGGTTGACTTCGGGAGCGGAATCAAACGGTATCAGGACAATGCTGGTTCAGGCCAAATCAAAAACAGATTGTGTATTCGCTCTCGGTCCCTACATGGCGCCTTCCGATATGGAACAAGGTGGTCTTCCAAATGGTCCCGTGGGGTATAACGATGAGATCATAATTGCCACGGGTGCTCGGTCGCTGGGAGTTAACAATGACGTGAACGCTGTACCTGCAGCACGGAAATAGACAATACTTATGGCACCTAAACCAAGTGATGCCTCCACCGCGGTGGTCTCACAAGTTCCATCGGCGATGGTTGTGAACTTCACAGCGAGGAAAAATCAGCGCTCATTGTGCGCGGTGTGGTAGTGAGCCTGCTGGCAATTTGGCTCTTACCGTCTCGCTAGCGAGTAACACACCCAACTATCATCTCGTGACAACCATCATAATACAGTAGCAAACAGCAGTCTTCCAACTACGAGGACCACTGCCCACGGACTCCCGGAAAGCTATCCAGTCGTTTGGGTCAAGAGCGGAAGAAGCCGGGACATCAAGCTCCCAATAAAGTCGGGGATAGTGGAAGCGGCCTTCCCTGTGAGGTTAGTCAGCACTCGGCCAAGGACCAGCAAATGTTTTTTATCCCGCTCCTTCGGGCCATGCCTACCCGGCGCTGGCAGTTTTGGCGTTGGGGGTGGTTTATTCAGGGCCAGAAACACGGTCGCGATGGCCGATACAAGTAAGGATCGATACAATTGTGATCCCATGCTCAAAGAACAACGTTCAAATGCGCTTGACAGGCGGCGTGTCTCTGTCGAGAACTCTGCCGATTGTTTCTCGAATCCGGTTGAACTGGGAGCGACGAGCCTCCCTGTGTGCTGCGGATGCCTCCTCGCAAGATGCTTCCTCGCCTTCTAGGTCCCGTGTGCGTTCTGTAATGCAGCGTCTAGCGGACACATCATGAGCTTCATCGAGCTTTCCTTTCTCCAGCGAAATATAATCGCCAAGCTCTGTCAGTTTACCCAGGTTGATGGCCAGCTCACCGCAGATTCTCCGTATCACCTTGTCGAGTCCATGGAGCACTCTGATGCAGTACTCCATTCCCGCAGTATCGAGTGGAGGATCATTCAAGGTACTAGAGCTGTAGGTTTTTAAGTTTCTTGTTCGGTTTCGGTTTCGGTTTTTCAGGTTGAGTAAAACCTCGGTTCGGTTTGGTTTTCGGTTTGCTCATGAGGCCAAATAAAATTCAATAAAACTCATTCTGTATGTCTGGAATCATAACTGAATGGCAGTGAAATTGAATGAAACTCAATGAATGCCCGAAATAAGCTATAATACATAAAGAATCAGGAAGGCCAATATAATAATTACTTAAATATACAGAACTTTTATTGTGCTTGGCCATTTTTCGAGGTCTGACACCTACGCGCAACTTGAGGAAAGTTGCGAACACAACTAAGCAGAAATGTCGGAAATTCACAGAATGTAGCCATCCCAGAGTAGTGAGAGTACCCAGACACTGCCAATGGCAGTGTCTGGGTACTCTCACTACTCTGGGATGGCTACATTCTGTGAATTTCTGCAGCAAGAGAGTATTTTAATAAAAACGAAAAACCTTAGATTACGGGATGTCGACGGTTTCGGTTTCGGTTTCGGTTTTAAAAAAAAACAAAAAACCTCGGTTCGGTTTCGGTTAACCTACAGCTCTGCAAGGTACCACCAACTGCGAGAACTTTTGGCAAAGGGAGTTTGGCAGATCAAACAGAATCCTAGCTACAGGTGATGTCAGAGCCAGCTACAGCGTAGAGAATATCAGGCTGGAGTATGACATGGTCACTCAGTCAGAACGCAAGCTGCATCGCGGTCTTGTATGATCGCATCCTCCGCCACCGCAAGATCAACAGAGACAAAAGCGATACCCTGTGGAATATCAACCTAAACATACCAGCACGCAGCATGAAGGGCATCCTCATGTCTTTCGAAGAACCCTCTGCTGCCGTCGCTCGGGACACTGAGGCTTTCTACAACCCGAAGATCAGCATGGTGAAGGTAACCATTGAGGGAGTCACCAATCAGCTTTACAGCCAGGGGATGCGCGCCTATCAGCAGTGGGACGAGGCAAAGAAGTTCTCCGCGGCCTCCACCGGCTATAGTCCGAGTTGGCGATGGTCGTAAAGCACCTTATTTGAATTCGTAGAAATTAGCTGGCCAGTGTAATAAATGTTGTAGAAAGCCAGTATATTAGCAAATCAGTTATTTGTACGAATGTACCGTGTATACTCGGTTTCCCCTCATAAAATTAGTTTTTAACTGTGAATATTATTTCAACTCTAAGTAGAATAAAAATCGCAGTGATAAATATTTAAACAAGTTTCTATTAATCTGTCAGTAAGGAGTGCACTCGTGGGAAATACTGTCAGTTGGAAATTATCACCGTATTCGCTCCCTAGCGATCTAGGGGAGACAATTAGTATTGAAGTAAATGCAACGAAGCACATTATTCTAAAAGTATTAAGTACATGTGTACCTGGTTTGTACTCTGAGGCTCGGAGTTTCAGACGTAATGGAATTGTAAGTGGTCAAGTTTGATGAGGATGTTTAACTTTACAGATGGGGAGGGTTTTTAACTTGACAGTTAGATGTTATAGAGTTTCCATTATCCCGACAAACATATCATAACAGGGATTCTTTTGGAATTCGGACATCGGGTGATTGCTGAATAATGCTCTGCCGGGCCTAGTAAGCATCACCACGTTTTACTCGTACATTAACAGCCAGTCGGATGGAGTTAACTGAAAGTTGGAGATTAATGTTAGAACATGGGGACGGATCGGTGGAGGTACCTATTTGGTAGAGGGTACCTCTTGTCACCTGACCAATCTGATCGATTTTGCTGACGATCATGAGATCTGGAGGCAACAGATTGCGCAATCCAGGCCAGTCACGTTTCACGGTGTCTATAATAGCCGCCAGTAAGCCAGGAAGGTCACCTTCGATCACGGTTATCAATCCGACACACGTGTGCTTGCAAACCTTGTTGAAAATTTTTGGCAGGGCAGATAGTAACTACCTTCGGATATACTTACCGTCCATCCAGTTAAACGAACTTTGACAGTTTATAGCAGTAATTTGAAGTGGTAAAAGTTGTAGTGCATAATGTTGAATGTTATGCAGAATAACTTTATATAGAGAAAAGTATTTGCAGAGGATTGGAGCGTTCCACTATTTGCCTGACTGTTGAACCACAAGACGGTACACGGATCCGAGGTCGCAGCTTACACGAATCTATTCAAAATCCAAAGACTTTTGAGGGTATTGAAGTTCGAGCCCTTATCTTCCAAACCCATTAGACGATCAACGGGGCTCCATCCAGTTATGCCACGACCCCAGTTGTTAAGTCTGATGTGCCTCCTGGACCGTCAGTTGTTAATTGTTATGTGTTTCCTGGAAGCAGCAGTGATGTCGACGGGCCCCACGCGTAGGTCTGGCCCCCCCCCCTGCTGCTAGTGTGGTAGCGCCTAGTCGCCAAGAGTGATGTAGGAGAACCCAATCGAGTTCCATGACCTGGCGGTGGATTGGTTGTTGGTGCAAAGTCTTGAAGCTGGTACAAAAGGGAGATATAGTTTAATGTCCACTCCTGGGTCAGAGTATAAATTGTGTATAGAAACCAAGTCGGAGGTAGCCTTACTCTTGACAGCAGTCGACTTGGTTCACTGGGAATACGTGAAATCGTTTGTAACCAATGTCTCTCAGTTGTCACTGTTACTTGTAGCGGGTCAAAGGTTACGTAGGGGTCGCGCGTGTGTGTAGCATGCTTGTAGGTGGTGTGGAGTGACCTAAAGTGCTAACATACCGCCACTATGAATAAATATCTGTTTGGAAGGGAAGCTACTTACTGTTACGCAGAGGCCCATTTGATCGTTTTATGGAATGTCAGTTAAATGCCCCTTGTTCATGGTGAGTTGGACAGTGAAGGGCTGCGTGGACCGTAATTGGACAAGCCCTATACGCATGGTGGATGATACTAGACAACCTCATTTCCGATGTTTTGGAAAGCTGGAAAATGGATCATATGCCTTTTGTTGAGTAGGCCCTAACCGAACTTCATGATTTCAAGCTGCGTTTTCTCTTGTATTGCGACATAAAAAAGGATAGGTGTTAAGCATGTGTGGTAGGGAACGCCATATCATCGATATTGCTGAGAATATTGTTTTCAAGTTTAGAAAGCTGTTTGTATTGCGACATAGACCTGGTTGCGTGGCTTTGAATAAGTCTTCATGGAAGACATTCTGTATGTTCCATTTCTGGTAAATGTGAAATTTGGTGATATGCTTCTGCCGCTGGTATGCATCTGAGAGCACGGGTTGTATTAAGTAGAAGTCTGAGTCCGCATTTCGTCGAGGGACGCAACGTCTCCATGGAGGATATATATATTAAATAGAGATGGAGTAATTGAGAACTCTTAGTGTACTTGTTCGAAATAAATTCCTCCATGTGTCTAGTGACAACATCTAAGTGCTGAAAATTCGCCCGTAAAAATAGTACGCCATTTAGTAGTACTATTAAATGAAAAACATAAACAATCCAATAGCGCCAGTTGCCATGGTTATCTTTAAACTACTTCTTATACCCTAACTGTAATAACTACACCAAATCAGATACCTTGTTCTTCTATTGCTCATAAGCCAAACATATTCTTATTGTTAACCAGTGGCTCAGTTGTACACTGTAGGACTTCTATGCTAGATGTCCCGAGTTCGATCCCCGTCCGGGGCGACCCGCGTTGTATCCTTGGGCAAGGCACTTTATTCCGATTGCCTACATGTGGGCACTATGACGCCATGTACTAAAGCGTAGTGCACATCGATGGTGCACATGTCTTCAACCACTGTAACCCTGCTTGAGCGGAGCTTGAACAGGGTTAGAATGTTGAGGAACTGACAGTCAGTTGCTCGTCGATGCTCAGTGGTTCTCTCCGGGTACTCCGGCTTCCTCCACCCGTAAAACTGTCATGGTCACGATTAGCCATTGTGCATAAGTATGTGACCTTAAACACCAATAAATAAATAAATAAATAAATAAATAAATAAATAATAAATTGCTGAGCAGTTTGTATTATAGATGACATCTTGAAAACCCTCTTTTTAATCATCGCCGTGCAAGAACACGTTGGGTAAACAAGAGGTATTAAAAGGATTATAATCGCACGAGTCCGTTATTCTGAATGCCAGCAAACAGTGACGTCGAGGTGTATCTTGAATACCACGTCCTTTTGCGAAGTACATCATTGGATACCATTAAACATCATTAGATATAAGACAAAACAACATTTTAAATTTAAGAGCGCACTATTGCAGGACACCCACACACTGATATATCGTCCCCTGAATACCAATGTGTTCAATGTGCCTATATCAGTGGTGGTCCATGTGCCTCAGTGGTATGGTACGAATGCAGCTACCCAAATCTGTGTTTGGGATAAAATTGTTTCGTCCCCGCGGGGATATTTGTTAATATGGAGCACAACATGTGCTGTTTATAGGCTTTGAATAACGTAGAGGAGACCAGTCATACAGAGGAATCTTCAGTCACATCCTAAGAGTGAAACGTCTGTGCTCCACATCCCTGCTAATTCCCAATAAGATTCCAGTGATGGGAACCATAAAGAGCAATAACAGTTTTCGAGTGGGCGTTGGTACTTGACCCAGTCATAGAAATCAGAATAGTATACACAATTCTGTGTATTATGTGCGCGATATTACACATTCGTAAACTTAGTACACTATACACGTTTGAAATTGATCGATCACACATGACGGTTTACATGGTTTATATACAGTACACATAAAGGGTGATTTTGTCCGCTTGATCGGCATCCATCCATTTGTTTGTCTGTTCTATTGGAAATCGTTTCCATGATTCGATTCGGTTCGCGCTAATTCGAAAATTTTCGGTTTGTCGAGATGTTCCCAGAATACTATCAGTTATCTTTCCCTGAAATTTAATTCGATTCAAAATGGTCACGATGAGTCGATTCGAGTCCCACAGAATAAAAAAAAAAGTTTCGAAAATCCTACCAATTATCTCACGTCTAACTCTTTTTCTATCATCAGGTCTCCTGTGTAGGAGAACTGTTGGAAGAAAAACAAATCAGTCAGGTTTCGCTACTGGAACTACTTTGATTCCGTTTCTGAAATATTCCGTTTTTTTACTTATTTACCAAAACTGACGAATTGCCGTTAAATACAATATTTTCGACGCTGTAATCCAATACTGTAAGAGTGCACAATATAAATAACTTGAAAAGCAGTGATATTCGATTCGTGATTCGATTCGATTCAAAAATATGTACCTTCTATTCGACATTTCGGATTCGCAGGGACATTTGAGCATAAAAATAAATACCTAGATTATCATCATCATCCGCCCCATATTTAGGCACCAGATGTTTTTTTATTGGTATTGTGCACGCAAGAACACAAATTAGTATAATCGGTTTGGGTTTGAGTTGACATCACCTGTGTATCGTACTGCTAATAGGACAATATGTTGAACAATATATTATCATTAATTATTATTATACAATAATTGACTTTCCCCGAGGTTGATGCAAGGAATTATCAACCCTTGAAAAGTATTATTCACCACGGCCGTAGGCCGTGGTGAATATTACTTTTCAAAGGTTGATAATTCTTTGTATCAACCTCAAGGGTAGTCAATTATTGTTGTATTATTATGACTGAAAAACATCAAATTTCTTGCTTATTATATATTTCTCGATGAAAAACAGAAAATTTATATGCAATAAATAAATTCAATTTCAACATATATATAAGAAGTAATGTGCATTAACTTATTTGTTCATGTTTTAGTTAATTGTTATATTTGAACAGTGCCTAAACATTGGAACAGGGTAGTAGGTAGAGGTGCAGGCTGCAAGCCGAGAGGTCCTCGGTTCGAATCCCACCTGCGACAACCGCGTTGTGTCCTTGGGCAAGACACTTCATCTCCATTGCCCGCGCGGAGGCACGATGACGCCGTGTACTAAGGCGTACTGCACGTCGATGGTACGCATGTCTTCAACCAATCTAACCCTGCCTATGCTGCAGTGCGGAGTTACGATGTTGGGGAGCTGGCAGCTGCTCGTCGTTGTTCGGTGGTTCTCTCCGGGTACTCCGGCTTCCTCCACCCGCAAAACTGTCACGGTCATGATTAGCCATTGTGCATAAATATGTGACCATAAACATCAATAAATAAATAATAATATTGGAACAGGGAAATTAAAGGAAGGAGCAAGTTGAAAATACCATTACTATTTTTATCGCAAACAGGTATTTGGAGTCATTACATCAACCAACCTGTGTTATTTATAAACACAAATGACCGATCTGTGAAATATCAGCTCGATTTCGATAAAAATGGAATAAATAGGCAATACTGGAGTATATTAACGCTTCTGACGAGTGTTTTAGCTAATTTAATTATCAGATTATTCTGTTATATAATAATATTTATTAATGCTATTACTTCATCATCACATGAAGTTAGGGGCGCGGTGGCTCAGTAGGTAGAGGTGCAGGCTGCAAGCCGAGAGGTCCTCGGTTCGAATCCCACCTGCAGCAACCGCGTTGTGGCCTTGGGCAAGACACTTCACCCCGCTTGCCTACATGGGGACACGATAACGCTGTGTACTAAGGCGTACTGCACGTGGATGGTGCACATGTCTTCAACCAATCTAACCCTGCCTGTGCCGCGGTGCAGAGTTCAGAGTTACGATGTTGGGGAGCTGACAGCTGCTCGTCGTTGCTCGGTGCTCCTCTCCGGGTACTCCGGCTTCCTCCACCCGTAAAACTGTCACCGACATGATATGACCCTGGCTGTTAATGTGTCGTTAAACCCAAATAAAAAAAAATTAAAAAAAAAACACGCATGAAGTTAGTTTAACTGGTTGAGTGCTGAAAACCCGTATTTGGTCCTTATTCTTAAATCAAAGTAACACAAATTAAGGGCTTCATTATCTTTGCATGTGTGAACAAATTTTAACGACTGAGGCAGACACACATGCATACCAGATATATACAGTAAATCTTAGAGATGGCGTGATTGTTCGTTGCCACTGGTTTGATATTCCTTTAAAAAAAGTAGAAAGAAATAATAAAAATACAATCCTCCCTCACACCAGGGGAGCGGCCGCCAAAAAATTGCAAGATGGGACGTGTGGGTGGGTGGGTCTCTTGAGTGCGCCAAAATGTGCATTTCCAACCTGTGCATTTTTTTTAATTTTTTAAAAATATATCAATATATCAGCTAATATATACCATCATTTGTGTTTCAAACCTTAAAGATGATGTGGTACATCACACTCTTGACATAAATACAACATCAGAAGGCTTTATATGTGAGAATACTCGGCTTAAACTGGGAAAATGTCACACGTTAGTAGGGGGTGGATGTCTTGTTCGAAATGTAGAAAATGTGCAGACAATATTTTTGGAACAAATGAAAATTTGTTCCCGTATATGTACACCTGCTCTGGCCAAGCCTGATAATGAACAGCTTGTCCTTTGTAGATTGGGGCCCACAGCAGCCCACAGAGGTTTAAATTGGTGGTACCAGTTCAACCCTTTACCTAACATGAAAAGCAGACGACACTTGCCAAAAAATGATTGAATAACTAATTGTTTTTCATTTTTTGTCTCAAAAACATAGGTTATGACCCCTCATTGGAACGAGCTCAACGAGCTCGTTCCAATGAGGGGTCATAACCTATGTTTTTGAGACAAAAAATGAAAAAATAGTAAAAATTAATTGGTGATTTTTGAGAATAGCGCTGGCCGGTTTTGGGCGTTACGTTGGGTAAAGGGTTAAGGACATTATGAAAACCCTCTAAAGACAGCTGTGCCTACTAAGTTTATAAGTTTATTTTGGATTTTAATGGGAGAGTGGGGGTGGGTGTCTGAGAACGGTAGTAGAAAATTTGCAGATAGTGGGTGAGTGGGTGTAAAAAGGAGCCTAATAAAAAATAGGTCGTCACGTCTTGCAAATTTTTAGTGCCCCCCCCCACCTTGTTCACACCCTTATTTTTTGAAAACAAATCCAATGATAATACAGGTATTAACCCCTAGCACACTGGTAGTACAAAAGAATTTTTGACAATCACTCCTGTTTTTCTGTTGTTAACAATGTATTTAACCAATTGTATCTTGTTTGACAGAGTTCACTGAGCTCTGTCAAACACAATCTCCACACAACGGTTTCTCCCTTGCAGTGCCTTGCAACGGATACACCTCTGCCAGAAGTTACTGAACCTTTTTACGTCTTAATTTAGATTCACGGTTTCCCCCAATCCAAAACAAAACCGGAAACGCAGGCGTTCAGTTCAAAAACATGGCACCACAAACACCAACAAAATCGACGCAGGTGAAGTGTTTCTCGTGCTGGCGGACGAGTATTGCTACTATTTTTAAGTTAAATAACCCACGGTGCAGAAAAGAAACTGTTCAAATGAAGCTGAAGTTACTTAGTTAAACAATTGAACACTGCGTTGCAGTGCTTCATCAAACTCCATGCCGATTGTCGCCTGAGAATTAGATGACACGTGCGTTTATTTGTTTACAAATATCACATGATTGTCGGTGTATTCTTACTCGGACTATATTTATTTCACTTTCCCCAATTTCTCATTGATTCAAACAGTATTTTTGAAAATTCCTTCTCAGGTAATAAAACCTGTTTAATTAAAAATCGGACTGATGTGAATTTATGAACCCGTACAGCACGATGCCCAATCTGCAAGATTCTTGCAGATTCGGTAACTTCTGGCAGAGATGTATCCACTGAAAGGGAGAAATCATTGCGTGGAGATTGTGTCAAACAAGGTATATTTGGTTAAATATCAGACTGCATTATGGGAAATATTTGCTGTTGAAATCTTTGCCATTTTGACATCAGTGTGCAGAGTGTTACGAAGTAAAGTGAAGAGAGTAAAGGGACTGGGTTTTGTGGACAGTTGCATTACCACTTTCCACAAAACCCAGTCTCTTTACTCCCTTGCACTGTTACTTCCACAGGAGCCCACTGACAGGAAGTATATTGGAACTGGCTGGAAACTAAAAGAAACATATGAATATTGCTATGCATTTTCCCATAGGTCAAGTTTATTTTGCCACCTTCTCAGTCGCGGAAATAATTTACCACTTCACGTAGATGCAGCCGCTTAAAGAGGTGAAGCCCCCCCCCCCACCCTCACCTACACCCCTCCCCCTCACCAACATACACACTTGTGAAATCTCATAGAGACGTTAGCAATTCTGTGGTGATCCTGAGCCTAATCCGAGACACGATAATAGCCGATCATTTCCCCTGATGCAGCTGGTGAAGGAGGAGATGTAGTCCCACCCCTACGTCTACTGCAATATGCACACTTGTGAAACATGTGATGAACCTAACCATTAATAACTTTACGGGTGGAACTAGACTTAACCCTTTACCTAACCTGAAAAGCAGACGACACTTGCAAAAATAATTCTTGAATAACTAATTTTTTTCACTTTTTTTCTCAAAAACATAGGTTATGACCCCTCGTTGGAACGGGGTCATAACCTATGTTTTTGAGACAAAAAATGAAGAAAATAATGAAAATTAATTGGTGATTTTTGAGATTTATTGATTTATTGATGTTTAAGGTCACATATTTATGCACAATGGCTAATCATGACCGTGACAGTTTTACGGGTGGAGGAAGCCGGAGTACCCGGAGAGAACCACCGAGCAACGACGAGCAGCTGCCAGCTCCCCAACATCGTAACTCCGCACTGCAGCACAGGCAGGGTTAGATTGGTTGAAGACATGCGTACCATCGACGTGCAGTACGCCTTAGTACACGGCGTCATCGTGCCCCCACGCGGGCAATGGAGATGAAGTGTCTTGCCCAAGGACACAACGCGGTTGCCGCAGGTGGGATTCGAACCGAGGACCTCTCGGCTTGCAGCCTGCACCTCTACCTACTGAGCCACCGCGCTCCCGGTGATTTTTGAGAATAGCGCTGGCCGGTTTTGGCCGTTACGTTAGGTAATGGGTTAATGATTCTGGGGAATCGTAGGATTTTCCAGACGAGATTCCATGATTTTTCATGCCCCAGAGTGTATGAAGACCTCTTTACTGTATCGCTGAAGTACCTTTATTTATGACCTGTGAGAGGTGGGTATCGCAGTCTCAGAAGACTTAGTTTGATAAAAAAAAAAGTTTAGGTTAAAATCATCACTATTGGTGAAGAGGGCTAATATCAATATCGTCGACCGACAAGTCTATGTCTGACAAAATGAGTTATGTTTGTTTGCCACATATCCATTGAGTGTGGTGGCCATTTGAAAACAGCCCATTTTATCTCAAATTTATCTATTTATTTTGATGTTGGCAGTTCATGATGGGTTAACGAAGCCCTTGCCGAAATAATTCCCAAGAGTCTATTTTGTCTTGAAAATCTGTAAGAACCACCCGAAGAAGTCCACAGAAAATATTGATTCTAAGTTCTTAAGGGCCTCTCTTTAATCTGACAAAACAGGGTTAAGGCCTGTTTTTTAATACTGCTACTTATAAAATTGATCCCCCATTAACTCCATGTCCCATAAAAGAAGTTATGTATATCTGTCACAAAACCATTTTTTCTTGATATTATGCAAGAGGCGTTTGGTGAAATTCACGGAAAAAATGAATTTTAAGCCTTTCAGTGGTCTCTCTTCTCTCTTTTTCTCTCAAAACAGGGTTGAATCACTTGTTATTCTTCTCGAATATTTTTTTTCCCAACACTTTGGGGGAGACGATTTCTCGAAGGCTCTCTTATAGATTTCTCTGAAATTTTGCTCAGTCATTGACAGATATGAATTGCAGGTCTGTTCGCATTGGCGTCTCCAACTATGGGCTATGAATACCCCCAAAACACCCAAACTTTCATTGACCAATATCTCCTGGCCAAATGAGCTCATGACCTGAAATGTTCACAGAATTGTCGTAAATACACTTTTCCATAACAAACAAGTAACAAAAGTTTACCTAAATTATTTTTCTGCCAAAATTTTCCAAAACATCAAAAATAGGCCTGAAAATCGGACAGTTTAGCCTACAATCTCGGCACTGAGAATTAGGAGAACACCCGTAACAGACTGAATAGTAAGACTATAGTGTATCATTATCATAAATGCCAAACTTTTCATTGACCAATATCTCCTGGTCTGAATGGGCTAATGACATGAAATTTTCACAGATATGTCATAAATACAGTTTTCCATAACCAGCCGGTAACAAAAGTTTATTAAAAACAAATTTCTGCCAAAATTTTCTAAAATATTAAAAATAGGCCTGAAAATCAGACATTCTGGCTTGCAATCTCGACACCATGAATTAACTGGTTGAGTGCTGGAAGCCACTATCACGGCTTTCACGAAACAAGATGGTACCATACTAAAGTTTTCATATTCTTTACACAAGTTTCATATTCAGTCATAAGCAAATACAGTTGTGTTCATATAGATTTGCATTATTAAAAATTATTGGAGAGTGCCTTAAGGCACTCTCCCATAATTTTTAATAATGCAAATCTATATGAACAAATGAACTTCCAAGAATAATCTAGCTCTCAACCAGTTAACAGAACACCAGTAATAGACTGCATAGTAAGAATGTAATGTATCATTATCATACAGGCAATTTTATCCACAATGTGTCCAAAAATTGCCGCCAAACGTGGTTATTTTTTAAATATTTATATTTGTGGTTTAACGACACTTTCGACAGCCAGGGTCGCTTAATGTCGGACAGTTATACGAGGGTAGAAAGCCGGAGTACCCAGAGAGAACCACCGGGCAACGACGAGCAACTATCAAACTCCCCAACATACTAACTCCACACATGCAGGGTTGGCATTGGTTGAAGACAGGTGCGCCATTGACTTGCAGTACGCCCTAGTACAGAATGCCATCATGCCCCACGTGGGCAATGGGGGGTGAAGTGTCTTGGCCAAGGACACAAGGCAGTTGCTGTAGGTGAGATTCGATCCGAGGACCTCTCGACTTGCAGCCTGTACCTCTACCTACTGATCCACCGTGCCCCCTTTTTGAAATCCTATAGATCTCGTAACAGACAAATGATGGGTTAGCATATGTTACATAACCGTGCTCCGTTATTATAGTGGAATGACATACATTTAAAGATGTTGGGCTATCCCTGTTTAGGCCCAGCTTTAGGGGAACAGACACGAGTTTGGGACAGCATAAAACAACCACAATATAGTGGTGGCACATCAGCCATAGTAGTGAAGCGAAGTGAGTATGTGCCTCTGCGACGTTCAATCTCGTGCCAGCTATGGACGTTGAGATTGTTCACCAGTACTATTCAACCCCTACCGTACATAGGTGTAAAATAGGGACCCGATGTGTAGCTTAAATTCCGTGCCCATCTGTGGACCACCGGCAGTATGCTCCATGGAGTTGAGCTGAGAATGTCATGGAATGATCAAAGGATGTGTAATAATGTAAGTAAAAACACGGAATCCAAGTTTTACGGAATCGGCCACTTACGGAATGCCTCATATGTATACAGGGAAAATCTGATTCAACCTTGATCAATGTTATAGTCGAGACTGAGATAGGAATAGCTAGGAAGTAATGGATGAGATATGGGCAGAATAACAGAAGCCAATAGTACTGGTACAATGTCGCAATGGAACAAGACTTCTGTGGAAGCTAATGATAGGACAGATAGGCCATAGACCTGTAATGGCATTGGAGCTTTGGCGACAAGATGGAAGCGGTTGATAAGACTACATTAGACCCATTGAGGGTTTTTACATAGCCTAATGCGACAAAAAAGGGATTCTCCAAAAGGTATCCTCGAATAATACAATACCAGGCCATAGGTATCCTCAAATACTGAAATGAGGCTAAGAGTCGTAGTAAATTATACCTCATTGAGGGATTTTTAATGGTCCTCATAACCTCAAAATTCAATGAGGCTATGAGGGATAATAAATGAGGACTCATTGAGGGCTTTTACATAGCCCTCATGGCCTCATACGACAAAAAAGGGATTCTCCTAAAGGTATCCTCGATAGGCATCCTCGAATAATACAATACCAGGCCATAGGTATCCTCAAATACTGGAATGAGGCTAAGAGTCGTAGTAAATTATGCCTCATTGAGGGATTTTTAATGGTCCTCATAACCTCAAAATTCAATGAGGCTATGAGGGATAATAAATGAGGACTCATTGAGGGCTTTTACATAGCCCTCATGGCCTCATACGACAAAAAAGGGATTCTCCTAAAGGTATCCTCGATAGGCATCCTCGAATAATACAATACCAGGCCATAGGTATCCTCAAATACTGGAATGAGGCTAAGAGTCGTAGTAAATTATGCCTCATTGAGGGATTTTTAATGGTCCTCATAACCTCAAAATTCAATGAGGCTATGAGGGATAATAAATGAGGACTCATTGAGGGCTTTTACATAGCCCTCATGGCCTCATACGACAAAAAAGGGATTCCATAGTCACAGGCGTTTTCCAAAATGGGATTCCATAGGATATACCTGTTAAATACTGAAATGAGGATAAGAGTCGTAGTAAATTCTTCCTCATTGAGGAATTTTTAATGGCCCTCATAACCTCAAAATTCAATGAGGGTATGAGGGATAATAAATGAGGACTCATTGAGGGCTTTTACATACCCCTCATGGCCTCATACGACAAAACAAGGGATTCCACAGTCACAGGCGTCTTCCAAAATGGGATTCCATAGGATATACCTGTTAAATACTGAAATGAGGATAAGAGTCGTAGTAAATTCTTCCTCATTGAGGGATTTTTCAAGGTCCTCATAACCTCAAAATTCAATGAGGGTATGAGGGATAATAAATGAGGACTCATTGAGGGCTTTTACATAGCCCTCATGGCCTCATACGACAAAAAAGGGATCCCATAGCCACGGGTGTTTCCCAAAATGGGTTTCCATGGGATATGGCCATTGGAAATAGTATTTCATTATACAGAAGGGAGATAACTCTGTATACAGATTATGGGAAATCAAGCAATCTGATTGGTTAGTTATGTTCTATAAATAGGATCTAGATAAATGAAACAATAAGAGTACTTGGAATAGGGTCAGAACTAACAAGAATAGACCAGAAATTGCTGAATATAGTAATAATAAGTAAAACTGTTCCAACTAATAGGCTCTTCTACGCTACTGGAGTATACTCTAGAATAAAGGAACATGCCTAGGTAGACGTAAACTACTGCATATATAGATAGAAGCAGAGAATTCTGGAAGAATTCGAAATAATACAAGTTGTCGGGTTGTTTGTGGTAATTATCCAGGGAAGTCGTTCCAGAAAATACTCCGATTCCATCGAACATACCCTCCGAACATACCCCTGTCTTGTTAGAAGCCATTGGTAACATAGCAATCACGTGCTACCATAGAAACCAAGATGACGGCCTCCTGTATACAAAATGGACGGCGGAAACACGTATCACCCTAACAACACGCGCTGCGCATGCGCACTAACACCACGTATCACTATGGAGATGACATCACAACATGGCCGCTCACGCGGGTTACCATAACAACACAACATGGCGCCACTACGTCACGTGACATGGCGTCACTTCCGGGGTCCCCCACCGGGGTCCCCCAACCTGCCCCTGAAACATACGAGACATACTACTGACGTGGTAGTAGACATTTAACCATTATTGGAACGAGTATGAAAAATGACACATGTTTCACTGAATTACGAAATAGTTTCAGAGAAAAAATTGGTAAAAACGTTCAGTTGTAAAAGTTGAACTGTAGATAGCAAATCAGACGGTATTTTGCGTAGTAATTGGCTGCAAAGCATTAAGTATACATCCCAATGAATCCTGCCTGAAAAGACATAATTAGGTTTAACAAGTAAAGCAGTATAAAAAAGCTTTAACTTTATCAGTAGACTGATGAAAAGAGTTAACAATAAGCAATGTACATGCATGTACGATCCACCCCTTAAACTATTTTAATGTACTGATCTATGAACATCCCATATTTGGTAATAAGGCCACGTGGCGCCACCAGCGTATCGTACAAATATCAGTACAACAAATGGCTATGCAACAATGGGTTAAAAGATTTTAAATCACCGTTACAACAATTTGTTTTCTTCAGAAAACTGTTTTGCACCCAATCACTTCTTATAGGAATGATTTGACAAGTCATTGCTACACTCTTAATTTAATAAACTGACAGCTGTTGCTTGCTGTCAGTTTTCTGTTCGGGTGGGGGGGGGGGGGGGTCTCTGAATTAACCATCAGCCAAACGAAAAATGTATTGGGCTTCTTCGATGTGCCCTTGTATTACATGGTCTGTGACTTACAGTGCTGTGGAAATCAGAACATCAGTTTTAGTTGCGGTAGAAGGTAGGGTGCGATGGCGTGCTGTGACAAAAAGCATAGAGTTTGGAGTGACAGCCACTGTAAGACAATAGTTTAAAATCTATTTCTTATACATGTATGATAATTTATTCAAAATCAACGAAAACCTCTTCACATTTCCATCAGTAGAGGAATTTGGAGACGGAGAAAGAAATTGACTCTTTTTTTCGTGATTTAATTTAATTCTTGTCTCAATAACCTTTTGACCCATTCCTAGGAGTCATTTCGTCAGAACACTGGCATGACATTGGCCCCGATTGCACTCGACGCGGCATTAACTCTATACCTTCAAACAGATGATGTAGATTTTACATTTTTACCTTACTTGACAAAAACAAATGGACGAGGAAAGGGGTAATTTGGCTAACAAAAGGACATAGGTGGGCATCGACTGATTCTGATGGTGCTTTAACCGTCTAACTAAAGCACTGCTACATTTTCGCGTACAAAGAGTAGAAAATTGTCATTCAGGCTGATTCAAGTGTAATTATTTATCAGGAATAACCTGGGCAGGGCGACTTTTCTGTGCGACATACCATTAATCCTTCAACCCTGAAATATTCAAGCAAAGTAATAGCGTTTTACAAACGTACAGATATCGAGATATTGCGGCGAAATTTGTGCCTGGGGTTAATTTTGTATCAGGAGTTACATAGGTTTTTCATTCAACGTTGTGTTAACATTTCAACCAGGGCAATTACGTTATGCACACGTACAGGTTCAGAAGTATAGGGGCTGAAATATTGAACCCAATGGGTATTTTTGTTAGGACTAACATGACAGGAGAGTTTAAGGTACATAGTTGTTTTAACCTTCCGTACAACACCGCCCTGCTGTCATACATTTGCATATACTGAGCTAAAATTTGTTACCGGGTGTAATTTTACCAGAAAAAGGGACATTGGATGAGTCCCAGTTGCGATTGATGTTGCCACAACGGTAAAACTGTCAACCACACCAACTCTGGGAGCCTGGAGAGCTGGTGGAATAATCGTGCATATCAAGGTGACCCCTGCTAGTTGTAAATAAGTGTGAGCTTATCAAAAATATAAATACGATATTTAAATATGATGTGTTTTGTGTTGCATGGTCGCAACATTGAATGTGGACATGAGTACACCATTTTCTCCAAGAGAAAACTTAGTGAAGTGCATGCACACACCTTGTTTCAAATAAATGCCCCCCCCCCCCCTTGTC